>CM035791.1:53942757-54232757 GCA_020466265.1 Siphamia tubifer | reverse complement strand
TTACAATGATATCAAGATAATAATAAAATAAGAGATAGAATGCAACATATTTAAATAAACTTCAGTTAGCAGAAACGAAAAAGACTTATTTATTTAATTTGGCATTTGATGTGTTGTAGGTGAATTTCACGCACTGGACTATTTTAACCGGTAGGTGGCGGTATTGATTAATATAAAGGCTTCTTTAACCCGGAAAAACTACTGGTGGACCTTTAACAAGACAGGAAGTGAGCATAGTGACAGTTTGCTGTCATGGCGCTGGATGTTAAATCCCGAGCCAAACGGTATGAGAAGCTGGACTTTCTCGGAGAGGGTCAGGTAAATAGACGTTAGTGAAAGTGCATTTCCTAAATACGTAAATTATCAAAGGTTGTTTCTTCCTAGCGCCCTCCTCTGCTCTTAAGGAAGCAGGATAGCATGCTAACTAGCATTAGCCGGTTGCCAATGTCAACAAAGCCCTGCATGGGCCATGCTGTGCTGTTCATTGTGCTCTGCAGGAGTCAAAGAACAACCATAAAAATAGCTTTTTACGTATATCCACTAACTGCTGTTCTTCTTTTCCAGTTTGCCACTGTGTACAAAGCCAGGGACAAAGTCACTGACACAATAGTTGCCATTAAAAAGGTACAAAACATTACCTTTGGTGTCATTTTGGTCGCAAGCATCTGAGGAAAAATACTTATCTCTGACAATTCCATCTCTTTTTGGACAGATTAAAGTTGGCCACAGAACTGAAGCTAAAGATGGTAAGTGCTAATGACTGAATATGCTTTTTAAATGTTTTGTTTACATACCCTAACTGGTTAACATTACTAAACTCTTGTATTAGACATGTTTAATTCTAGAGTCTTCTGTTTTATGTTTGCACATTACACCCCAGAGGCCAATATTTTATCTTCTATCTTTGTACTCAGTTATACTTGTCTGTCACATTTATTTTAGGTTTACCTTACATTTCTCATCCACATCCAGTGAAAGACATGCTTATCCAGATGCAGGATGGAAAGATACTCTATTGATTGAGTCAAAAATCCCTCTTTGATCATCTAAAAATGACTTTGTTACAGAGCTGAAAAGGCCTGTTTTTCTCATGAATATGCAACTTTACACATGGGTAAATCTCAGAGGACAGTAATGCAAACATGGTGATCCTTGACTATATGATGCATTAAGCATAGATGAAAAAAATTACATAAAGTAGTTTAAATGAGCTGAACATGAAAACATGTATGGCCAATAAATACAACATGTACACTGATATGGCAGCAAAATCAATGCACAAATATATATAATATTTAAATACTGGGGCCAGGTGTGGTGCAATTTAATTAAGTTATTTATTCTTCAAGTTAATAATAATAAATTTTATTTAGGGGCTAGCACTCATGCCTCACATCAAGAAGGACCCTGGTGTGATTCCCACACACCACGCCTTTCTGTGTGGATTTTGCATGTTCTCCCTGTGTTTGCATGGGTTTTCTCCGGGTAGTCTGGTTTCCTCCCACCATCCAAAGACATGCACTGATAGGTTAATTGGTTAATCTGAATTGCCCATAGGTGTGAATGTGAGGGTGATTGTTTGTCTATATATGTTCAGCCCTGCGATGAACTGGCATCTCATACAGGGTGTACCCTGTCTTCATCCATTGTAGCTGGATTAGGCCCCCACAGACCCCTGTGACCATAGTGAGGATAAATTGGGTTCAGATGATGAGACGAGAGACTTTTTTTAGAAGCAGCTTTCAAAATTCTTAAGGATGCCATAAAAAGTAGTAGGAATTATGGTATATTATGCTGACAAAACATCTCCTTTTCAGGTTTTGAGTGTACTTATAGTTTTACAGTGTGATAATTTACCAAAGTAAAGGATGTCTTTACTTTCCCACCTGTGGCAGGCAATCCAGTCATCCACCTTTTCATTTAGCATAATTATCTCCCTCAGGTATCAATAGAACAGCTCTACGAGAGATCAAACTGCTACAGGAGCTGCATCATCCAAATATTATTGGGGTAATACATGAGGACTGCTATGTTACCTGTATTATGTATGACATTAAGGGAACACATTATAAACATTCTTTTATTTACATTGACATGACTTTAATTCTGTAATTTGCTGTGTGCTTTAGCTGCTGGATGCCTTTGGGCATAAGTCCAACATTAGCTTGGTGTTTGATTTCATGGAGACAGATCTAGAGGTGAGGCATTTTAACTTTATTATCTCTGTTTATCTCTTAGGATCAATGTAATAACAATCCAGGGTGTCCCAATTTTTTATTTATTTATTTTTAATCTCAGAATGACTAATTTTGGAAAAATTCTGTACATTTTTTTGGGACACTGTATAATGGGATCCTTTGTAATCTCCTTGAATATCCTTTTGCTTAGTATCAGACCTCATTATTGATCACTGATCTGAGCCTTTCTGTTGTTTCTAGAAATATGTGGTAGTTTCTGTGGACAAATTCACTTGGATCATATTTTGGCCAGTTAAAATATATTGTACCACCCAATTCGACACCCTAAAAGATTGTGTAATGCAAGATGTAATGTTTTAGAAAAATACCATTAACTGCCCCAGCAAAGATGTCTTTCCATCCAGTGAAAGAGGTGTGACATAACAGTGTAACAAGTAAAATATCAATCGTAAGATCAAGGTGGCAGCCCATTAAGTGTTTGTAGAAGGTCATTTAGCTTTTTATATTTTTCCAATCTCTCCTATTTTCCCCTCATTATGTTTTAGCATCCCATATTGTAGATGGGTGCCTACCCACACACACATCAGATGTTAATAGAACAATGGCTGCACATGATAACCACCCTTTTAAAGAAAAATCAATACCACTCCACTCTTGACTTCACACTGAATTGATGCCATTAGCAGCTCTCAGGCAGCAGGCAATCGGGTAAAATGCTCATCTTATTACCAGTGCTGAAAGCTTCTATTAGAGAATTCTTTATGTTTACATTTTTTACAGAAATATTCACACTGGCTTAGTTTTTTTCTGCTCTGATAAATCAAATTCTGTAAAAAAAAAAAAAAAAAAAGAAGAAGAAGAAGAAACCTAGCATGCAGGTGTGTTTAAAAAATAATCCATCTGTTTTTTGTTTTTTTCTTAAGGTTATTATTAAAGACACCAGTTTAGTCCT
The DNA here is from genome assembly GCA_020466265.1 of Siphamia tubifer. Classification (NCBI taxonomy): domain Eukaryota; kingdom Metazoa; phylum Chordata; class Actinopteri; order Kurtiformes; family Apogonidae; genus Siphamia; species Siphamia tubifer. Next base: position 54,229,607 of record CM035791.1, on the reverse strand, counting down.
GACTCCAGCCCACATTAAAGCCTACACCCTCATGACTCTACAGGGATTAGAGTACATGCACCAACACTGGGTCCTGCACAGAGTAAGACCATGAATTTTTGATACATGGAAGTGTGTATGTATGTATATATGTTTGTGTGTGTGTGTGTATATGTATGCAGCAACACAGTATCTAATGCATATTGTCCTGCTCTAAATCCAGGATCTGAAGCCTAATAATCTACTGTTAGATGAAAATGGGGTGTTAAAGTTGGCTGATTTTGGGTTGGCTAAATCATTTGGAAGCCCCAACAGAGTCTACACACATCAAGTTGTAACTAGGTTTGTGCCTCATCCTATTCATCCTTAATAATTTTGACAAAGCTTATACCACATATACTAAATGTAATTTTCATTAAATACATTTCAATAAATCCTTCTGCCTCAGCGTATTTATATTTACTTAATAGCTTGTTATTTTATAGTTAAACAACTGTATCACTGTTTCAACTGTTTCACTTAGTGGGTATGGATTCCTTTTTAGGTGGTACCGCTCCCCTGAGCTCCTGTTTGGTGCCAGGATGTATGGTGTGGGTGTTGACATGTGGGCAGTGGGATGCATCTTGGCAGAGTTACTACTTCGGGTACAGACATTTCACTTGAAATAGATATTCATTCATAACCAGAGTGTGTTGTTTGAAATGAGTGACTTAATTAATCCTTTTCTTTGTAGATGCCATTCCTTGCTGGAGACTCTGATCTTGACCAATTGACAAAGATCTTTGAGGCTCTTGGAACCCCCACAGAAGAAACATGGCCTGTTAGTATTAGGTTTCCATGTATTATGTATGTTTTTTTTTCCCTCTTTATCTGTTCAAGATGACATTTATAGATTTGTGTCAAATGTCTCCGCAGGGAGTCTGTAGTTTACCAGACTATGTGTCCTTCAAAATATTTCCTGGTACACCTTTGGAACACATATTCAGTGCAGCAGGAGATGACTTACTGGAGCTGCTACAGGGACTCTTCACCTTTAATCCCTCAACAAGAACCACAGCTACACAGGTAACAAATTACCTTAAATTTTAATTTGCCCTGTTAATCAAGAAAGGATTATTTTATATATAATAAATATCCCATATGCAGAGTTTCTGCTGGTCCTTAAAAACTTTTAAATCCAATAGTCTGATTTTTTTTTTGGTTGACTATGAATAATCTTTTGTTTAATTTTTTCTATATTGTGCCATGTGTCTATTTGGGTGTGTTTTCTGTGAAATATATGATATGATCACATTGTAACAAAACTACAAGAAATAACTAACATGGGACCTCTAAACCTCTTTGTGCAGGCCAGTCATACAGTAGTTTATGCACCCACTATGTATACTTGTCATGATGCAGTGTGTATGTGACTTGAATATAATCATGATGCAGCTGACTTTGGTTGAATGCTGTTGAATTTGGATACTAAGGCATTTAAGTGTCCTGGGAAGTTGCAGTACATTATATCGAGACATACTAGTTATATTTTTCTCAGTATGAACATCAGATCTTTGCCTTGAAATGTCTATGTAGCTTTTACCCAAGGCATTGTGAGCTTGTCTGCCTGTAGCTCAAAATCTACACCACAGTTGGACTTAAATTTTACCCTGTGTATATCTATCATATCTCAGCCTTCCTTGGACATAGTGCAGGTCTGAAGATTTGGATTTTAGAACTTTTTTAATGGATTCATCCTCATTGAAAAAATTACTAATTTGTCACTTGCAAGAAAGAAAGCCAAGTTATTCCTCTGAAAAACATCACACACCAAGCTATATAAGAGTATCTATCAACATGATATTTGTTGCTGGTCTAGAAGTTGAATTCAGAATGGAGAATATACTTTAATATCTAAAACCTCTTAATTTGGACATTCATTGGTGTTCAAACCTGCAGGGTTCAAATGCTTGAATTTCAATGTGTTTTCAAGGTGTGAAAAATGCTTGAATTTTAGTTTCAGTGCTTGAAGGTACTTGCAATTCTAACTCTGCATTGTGATTGATTGTCCACCGCCGCCCCATCAGTGGACATAGAAATGCTGTTTGTCCATCTGGGAACACTGTACTCTGTAACTTTTGACAGCTTTCACGGAGGGGCACCAAATTCACACCACACATGCCTCACATGAAGGCCTTGTTCAAGTTCAATGATGACAGTGTATGACAGTGGACACAAGGCCTTCAGGCCAACAGCAGGCTATTAATTTTATTTTTAACCCTGTGGTGCATAGTGTCCAATACAGTGGACAGCTATTTAAAAGTCATTTTCTCTTGCATCTCATGCTTTCTATGGTGAAACTGCAAATCATTCTCTAGAGTGCTCTCTGCTGCTTTACACCATTGACTTCAGTTCACTGGTCACTCATTGTAACTGCAAGTAAATTTCCTCTAAATCCAACATGGTCGCTAAACCACCACCCCAGCCAACCGCTGCTGTCATCTTGTCTCGTCATCTGAACTTGCTTTACCCTCACTAGGTGTATGGGGGCCTAATCCAGCTGCAATATGTGAAAGCGGGGGACACCCTTTATGAGTCACTAGTTCATCTTAGGGCTGAACGTATATAGACAAACAATCACTCTCACATTCACACCTATGGGCAATTTAGATTAACCTATCAGTCCATGTTTTTGGATGTGTATATATATATATATATATATATATATATATACATATATACAATTTCTCTAGATATGGATTTGACCCCAGTGATAAGGGGCTGTGCTGGAAAAACTTGTAAATGACTCTTATAAGTGCTTGATTTGGACTTGAAATATGTGTATGAACCTTGAATATAGTAATGATGGTATTAACATTCTACCCAAGTAACTGTTAAACAATTAATAATTTACACATTTCCTAATTGTCAAGGGGTTCTTTGTGTCTCTTCATCACATAATGGAATTATTCATTGTGGTGGATGTGTTTCTTTATTTCTATGAACCTTTTTAATGTAGAAAAAGGCCTGTGGGAGATGTATGTATAGGTCTATTCCAGATACACACCTAATATAAAGTATGAAACATCCCACCTTCTCCTTCAGGTCATTAAAATCTTTGTACTGTCTGCTCTTCCTCAGGCTCTAAAGATGAGGTACTTCAGTAATCGACCAGGTCCAACTCCTAGTCCCCAACTCCCCCGACCCAACTGTTCAACTGAGGCTCTTAGGGAAAAGGATACAGTCAAATTGAAGAGGAAAATAGAAGGCCAGGAGACGGGTAAGCACCTCATTTTCTATACATAGATAGAATTAACAAAGTATGCTTTAAATATATGTGCCTGTAATCCACCTATAACTCCTCCCTAACATTGATCTACCCACAGGCAAATGAAGCAGGTCAATATTATTACAGCAAATCTGTTAACGTTTTGGTTTTGCAGCGTGAAGGGAAGTGTCGGCCACACGTGTGAGGCTAGCTTTAAGCAAAGTTGGAAATTTTAGAACTTCCCACACAGACCTAAGTTACAATTAGTAGGTTGTGAATTTAGCCTTGTGAACCCTTTCTGTGTTCTCATGGTTCTGCACACTAGGGGTATAAACCCAAAATACCACTTGATTGAGCCTTGTAATTCATAGGGTGTTGGCTGCAGTTAGAGATTCAGTATATAAAGAGGTAGAAAACACACACACTGACTTTAGTAGCAGGGTATGTTTTACTGAAGTAGGACCATGGTGTTCCTGGGAGGTTCAAAGCTTTTCCAACTCTTGTGGTCAGAAATATGTAGACTGAGTATATCCTATGCTCTATGCAGCAGCATATTACAGAGAGTTTTTAAACATTGGTAGCAGATTGCTCACTAGACTTTTTTTTTTTTAGTTATACAGGCACATTTGTGGCTTCTGAAGACTGAAAATAAAGACACTGTATATGCGATCTGGATGTAATCCTTTATATGTGTTGTTTTTGATTATATGTTTTATGTCTTTTGCAGCTGGGATGAAAAAGAAGTTGATTTTTTGACCCGACAGAACCCGGTCAAATAGACGATCACCATCGTCATGCCTTAGTACTCAGGATTGTCCGCTGGAATGAAACAGTCCGCCAAGGGAAAAGACTGTTGTGGTTGACTTTAGGACTTAAGGAGGTTGTAGATGTTACAAAAATTGGAAATTGTGCCGAAGCTTACCTTTAAGTATCCAAGGTGGTGCTGTGCTCAACACTTGCTGTACAACAGACTGTCTTTGGTCAGTAGTTCTAGCTATTGCCCTCCTTCATTTCAGCAATCATGCCTTAACCTGGAGCCCATCAGAACATTATTTATGTGATTTAAAAAAAAAAAAAAAAAAAAAAAAGACCAAACAAGTAAGCCTGGTTTAATACATGTAGATGTCTTTTGTTTTTGTTTTGTTTTATATTTTTTGTATGCAAGACCAATAAATGGTGCAAATACATAAATGTGAGTTTGTTTTGAAGTTATGGTGGATACAACTACAGAAATGTAAACAGACTAGTTACTCACCATGACATTCGACATTACAGGTTGACTTCCTGTTTGTATTGCAGTGCATATTGTTTCACCTGCAGACAGAAATACACTTCTGGGTTATTTACAGTGTGTGTTAGTCCTGACAGGAGTGTGTATTTGTCTCTTGACTGTGTGTTTATGTGGCCTAAATATCATCCTCACAGCAGACAGGATGACGCTGGGGTTAGCACAATGTGGCACCAGTCATATCTTTACTTTCCTGCCCTTTTTCCTCAGCACAAATATGATCAAATGCAGTGTGACATGTCAGAAGCATGGTTCTCTGGCAGCCGTCAACTGCCCTTTTTTGTCTCTGTCAAACAGAATCAGATAAGCAAAGATGGGGAGAAGAGAGTATGTCACTGATATAAAATTCAATTTGCCTACTGAAGCAAAACCTAGTCATGGTGGTTAAGTTGTGTGTGACTCAAATCTACTCATAAATGGTCACAATTCAGCACTCAGAGAGGATAGAGGGGCATTTTAGGCGAATGGTCAAATGACAGATCTGGCAAATGATATATTCACAACGCGCTACAGTAGCAGCCTTATCAGCTCATGCTTCCATTTCTTTGGCAAAGGAAACTGCCCTGGCCCACACACTGTGACAAAACATGAGCACGAGGTTTGTGGGAGAAAGTGATACTTGATGATGTGTCTGGATCAGCAAGGCTTGCTGTGATGAGACTTGGCCTCAGTAATACCAAACCAAGTATGACAGGAAATATCTGTCTATAAAAAAATAATACAATTAAAATAAATCTAACAGAGATAGGGAGTTAGCATATACTGTATCTCCTATCCTATTGTGATCTAAACTGCTTGGAAACAGCAGATAGGCCTTTAGTTCAGACATTACATCATCCATCTCATACCATAATGAAGGGCATGCATACACCATTACAGCTACCTCACTCTACTGGAAAAATGCCAAAATGGATGACTTCAAAAGGACATTGCTTCAGAAATAACCTTAAAAGTGAACACATTGCAACAATGTTTTGAGTTATTGTTTTAGAGTCAAATAGATTTTGTCATTAACTCTCAGAAATTCACATTTTGATCCCAGTCTGTATCTTGGAAAGTACAGCATTTTAGACTTAATTTTTCTTTATGAATGACTCCTACTGGTTACATTTCCCTACATTTATTCTGGAGCCAATTTCATTGCCTAGTGTAATTTGCCATTTCTTAATTGTAGTTTAATATGCAGTTACTTTGCATATGGTCATGTGAATTATAAGTAGATGTATATTTTGCATAAAGAATATATAAAACCTTTAGGAGCCTGTGATGGCTGAGCTGGTAGATCAGGTTTTCCACTAGCTGAAGGTTTGGAGGTTCAAATCCTGCTCTGCCCCAGTTAGTCCATTGTGTCCTTGGGCAAGACACCTCATCCTCCATGCCTCCAGTGCCACTCACACTGGTATATGAGTATGAATACAAAAAAAAAATACTCTGCAAATTAGAGGTGAGACAAAATATAGCTTAAAAATGTTCCATTAAACCCCCAATGACTGAGGGGTAAATGACCTCACTAAAGTTTTGTTCCTCCATACAACTTCAACTGGAAAGTGATTTACACCAACTGAAACCCATCAGCATTTAAAACAGTCCCTCTAACCACTATCAAACGGGTTCAGTGGTGGTCAGAGGGGCTGTTTGGTGCAAATTAGCAGCCACTGCTCCATCAGTCTGCCCCAGGACAGCTGTGGATACAAATTTAGTTTACCATCACCATAGTGAGAGTGAATGAATAATGGATCACTAATGTAAAGCACTTTCGGTGCATAGAAAAGCCTAACATAAATCCAATCCATTATGCCTATGGAATAACGTCTTGTGTTTTTCAATAATACATTTAAAAAATAATTTCATTTGTGAATGGAAAAAAAACTGACATTGCATACTCCTGTTGTTTGTTTGTTTTTTTGGTTGTTTGTTTTGCACAGATGTCCAGTGGAGAAGTGACTAGTGTAATTTCTTGCATTTCACAAAATCACACCTAGGACCGGATTGGACCATATGGCGGACCGGTTTTGGTCCACGAGCTGTATATTTGACAGCCCTGTTTTAGATAATAGAATCTGAGAATGTGTCACAAACATAGTCTTTGATGTCATTTATGAGATGAGTCACTTTCTGCTTGTGTTTGGCTCCGTGTAGCGGAGGAAGAACAGCTTTGTGTGGGTCTTTTTTGTTAATGATGTGCAGTGGGAGTAGGAGGAGAGACAAGAGAGGAAGAAAGGAGGAGGAGAGAGAGCAGCCAGGAAGGGAGGGAGGGAGGACGGAGCAGCCAGAGGAGGACAGGCGCGTTTGTTCTTCGTTGTGCTGCTTTGCTTATTTCATGTGGAAGCAAAAGAAAAGTCTACTCTCTTTCTGAAACGGATCCTATTTATTCTCTCGGTTCATCATGTGTACTCCGTGTTGTATCACGCAGGTAAGGAGGAGCTTTCAGACCTACTGTTGTTGTTGTTGTTTATTTTAATGTTGCTTTTATTCAACGGTCGCGATACAATGAACCAGTACAATGAAGCGTTATGCTAGGTCCACTCACTGTTTTTTTTCCGCTCTTGTTTACTGTTGATAAGTCTATAGCCGCTCACCGACAACCAGTACGACTTGGAGATTTCCCTTGTGTTGGAAATTCCCCTGACTGTCAGCCAATGTCAGTAATTAATTTCACCATTCTGCAAATGAAAGAAACCTTTTAAATTCCCCCGTTGAACACTACAACTTAACTGTTAAAGCCAATGAGAGACAAAGCGAGTAGAGGCAGTTAGCTAAACACATCGAGCGGCTACATGTACTGTACCTGCTGTCAAAAGTACGACATCACCGGGTAGTTTTTACATATTTTTCTCCGAAACTGGGGCGCATTAAAGGGTCTTCTTAACAAAGGTTATTATTGTGGTTTCAAGGGGTCCTGCGTTAACTCTCCGAAACACTATGAACACCATGCTCACAAGTACAAAAACTTCAAGCTAGCTAATGTGACCTACATTGTACAACGTAAATATCATAAGCATTGTATATAAATCTAATACACCAAATTTATTTCAATATCTCTCCCACGTAAAGCACAAAAACAGTTGTTGAGGTTCTATTTGTTCGTTAATGCCCTAATATATTACAATTACATTATATTTTTATTTATGTATTTTATATATATATATATATATATATATATATATATATATATATATATATATATATATATATATATATATATATATATATAAACTTATTTAGTATCATGTCATTCCATATTACCTGTAACCAGTACTGAATAGACTGGTTGGATTTCAGGCTACAACTCATTTCAGAATTTTATTCCCAATTTTATCTTTCATTTCCACTTTGATGATTACTTGTTTTTCATTTAAAGTGTAAAAAATGCAGGAAAAATACATCCTGAAATGTCTTGTTTGGTCACGGTCCAGATATGTACACTCTGAAATCACAGAACAGGATCTCTTCTAAGAACATGTAAAATTTAGATTATAGGATGATACTTAACACTGTCATCAACTGTTGTTGATTATGAATCAAATTAATGTTGCTCCTCTTTGTACACAGCCATTCTCAGGTTATTTGAGGGCTTTAAGTGATATGAAATTACAGAATTAATTAGAGGGACAACTAGCCATTAGTGGTTTGTAAACTTGAGGGAGTTTCTTTCATTGCTGAGTGTCTTTGAACTAGCAGATTGTTTTTGACCACAGGGTCACCACCAACGAGCTGGTCTGGTGAGGAATTTAATAACACAGACACATCCCACATCTGAGAAAAGCCTTCTTCGATTTCCTGCTCTATTCAGAAACAGCGAATGATGATGGAAAGAAGGAAGGATTAAGATAGAAAGGCCACAATAAGATCAGCTTTGTGTTTCTGTGCTGCTTTTGTGTTAATCCTTTTCACTGATGCTCCATCTAGTTTTGTCATCATTTCTATTCATGTGTGTACTTGTTAAAAAAAAAGTTAATTATATGTGCATATGTGTGGCCTTACAGAGGTTTAGAGTTGTCCAAATTGATATGTGGTCTACTAATTTCCTCCTTGGCTCTGAGGTGGAAATTAAAGGAGGGTGGGTGTTGTTTGGGTTAGATTTGGAGAGGGCTATACATGGTGTGGGAGCAGCTCACTTGTAATTTCTCAGTGGGAACATGGATGTATGCCATGTTATGAACGGATGGGGGTAGGCCTCAGCTCAATGATGAGTTTTGTCCAAAGCGCTGCGAGCATTGGCTGTGAGTGTGGGACAGGACCAAAACCATGTGGGTGTCCGTATGCATCACAGTTATGGCTCAGGCAACTTTGGCAGAATACATGATTCAGGACGACCTAGAGGGACTCTACAGACTGTTGTTCACAAAGCATCCATCCTGATAAATTAGCACTGAGTAGACACTGTGCTTAATCTCCATACCTCTTTGGATGTGGATTCAGTGCAAATGATAGAATGGGTGTTGGTACGCCTGGCTCGTAAGGATTGTTAAGCAGTCATCAGCACCACCATTATTTATTTACTCATTTGTCTTTTTTGCCATAATTCTGCCTATTGAGGTCTGTAAGTATTCATTCCTTCCATTTAGTGTGGGTAAATGAAATTGTAGTCAGGCTTTTCTTAGGGCTTCTGGAAGGCTTGGATCCAGTTTGTATTCCAGAGTTTTGGTGGCGTAAAACTAAAGAATAAAAAAAGTATGAAAGATATATAGACAGGGTTTAGGAGTCCTTGATTAAGAAATGTGTCTACTTCTGTAAATAAACATTTGAAATTACACAATAAATGAAATCTTTAAAGTGCCGTGATGTGTTGTGATTCAATGGGTCTGAGCAGACAGAAAAAAATGCATTACAACTTGCCACATTCCTCTGCATATTTTTAGCACTAGTTTGGGTTTGCGAATATATATATATATATATATATATATATATATATATATATATATATATATATAAACCAACCAAATAGACAAATAGAATCTAATTGCAATGGAAAAATTACAGTTATCTCCAAACAATTCTTAACTAATTTGACATTATTTTGGATAGTTAGTGTAGCTATATCAAAGTAGGACACTGTGGAAGAGCTAAAGTAGTTAGAAAATTAACAATATCCTAAACCACCTATGACCAATACATGTGGGGAAAAGTGATTTGATTTTGTTAATTTTGGTACTGTTCAAAGTTATTCACCCCCCCTAGGTTTTCACCTACTGGAAATTTTTCAACAATGCTCGTTTAAGCAAACTTTCCTTTTCTAAAGATACTGCAACATTCTCATTTATTGGGAATTTTTCACAAGCAGCCTGGAAATACTCTTATAAACACATCATGAGGTGGAGGTTCACCCATTTGTTTCCACAGTCAGAGGGAGTTCCTTTAATGTCCATATGGGACGTGTCAGCCTAAAAACAGGTGTTGACGAGCTGGCAAGTCACTTGACCTGTAGCACTGTATTGGCCTCTAAACATCTGTAGCAGCCTCTATAAATATAGAAATCTTCCAGCGTTGGTGTTAGCATGGCTTGGCCATACGATCAGAAGTGCTGCCTAGCTTAGTCTGTGTGAGACATGTCTGCCATTTTCAGCCTCCCCTCAGGAATTTTGCTGTGGTCAGCAGCAGCCAGCGTTTCCCACAGGGACATAATTGGTGATCTCTTTTGTCTTCATCTGAACTGTCCACCTCAACCCACCTCTTTTTACATAGTCTCAAATGTTGTACCTTTAATGTTTTATTGTTTTGTGAAATAGGGCAAGGTTCTGATGCAACCAGGAGAAATGCCAACTGCATTTGATGCTACTATAATCAGTCTGTGACAGTAAGGAGCTGAAGGAAATGTGTGCGATTAGATGCAGCTTTTCATTAGGGAACCATTCCACTTTCAAAAAAGTATTGGGAAGTGAAACAGTCTTTTAGTCTGTACCTGCTGATCTGTTTCAGTGTTATACATTGATGAATCATACTGTTCCTGTTAGGTCCATTTCCTTGGGTTGTTTTGTTATGGACTCCTTTCTCTGACTATAGTTGTTTCAATTCTGCTCTTTGTTTCATTGTACCTCTTTCCTCCTCTGTCTTTTTTCTCTTTTCTATCCATGGGTTTGTCTGTTTGTTGTCGCTAGGGGCTGTATTTGCCAGGACAGAAGCAAAGAGTTTTCTTTGTGTATAGGAAACAGAGCAACGATACATTTTTGCTGTGTGTATACAGCTGCCTAGCTATATAGACAATAGCGGTGCTGTCAGTCACAATATAAGGGGAAACAGTGTAGACCCAGTTTCAGAGCCTGTATGAGAAGCTGACAAACTTATATCTTCTTGTTTTTTAAGTGGTTAAATTTCACGTTTGCCACAAATAGCATTTTCTTGTCCACATTCAACAAAGTATTGTTGTTACCTGGGATGTGAGGGTGTGTCAGGAGTTTCGTCTCAAATGTCATTACATGGTGACTCATCGTGAGCAACTTTGTAAAGTGGCTGGTGTTATGATGCTAACGAGAGTTCATTCAGTGTTTTTGCAGTCCGCTACAACATAGTTTACATAGCGCAGAGTTAAGTAGGCCATGGAATAAAAATGAAACATAGATGTGTTGATTAGCCAAACGCATTGAATTGAATCACAGACTCAAATAAACAAGATTCAAGACTTTGCTTCCTTGAATGTTGTCAGGCCTCAATCTCTCTCATACTGATGTTGTTTTTGAAAGAGCTTGTGCTGATAGTGAGTCATCTGTCTGTGGAGCGTTTTTCCCCACAGTTGTATGCAGTGTTTTCCAAACAGATACTGTAGTCGCCATTTCAGGTCTGTCGTGTTACACTTTGCCTGTAAAAGGCTTCACAAAAATCCATATCTGCTATAACTTTCACCCAAATACTGTTACAAATGTGTCACTTTCACTTCTTGTTTTGTTTTGGTCTCATCCTTCACTTTTTGTCACATGCACGCCCCTGCTGTCACTTCTTGACTGACATTAAAGATTGTTGACTTATGTGCTGGGTTAGTCTTTTTATTATTGGTAAATAAAAACATGTCTTTTTATTTTAATTTTTTACCCCCTCCTGATTCTTCTTTCTGTGCTCGTTGTGGTATGAGTGACCTATTTTTGTGGCTGGCTTCTTTGGATTGCATAACCACTTATGTCTGTGTGCCTGTGTTCGCGAGTGTTTACCTCAGTGTGTTTGATTTAGGCTAACCATGCGGTTTCCTGTTATTAAAATACTGCAGTTCTTTTCATTCTTACTGAAAAATAATAAGGCGGTAGAGACCACTAGGAGGTGAAGGATACCATAGTGATTGTCAGTGCTTTGAAAAGAAGCCCAGCCTAAGCACAGATGTTACTTTAGGATTGTCTGCATACATCCAGCTGTAGACTGTAATCTTCTTATCGTAATTGTTGACTGAGCCAAGGTCATATGTGTATAATCTGTCCTAGCACCCTCAGCTTCATGCGGAACGGCCTTTGGGGTCATTGTCCAGGGGTATTCCCATTGCTGTGTCCCCTCCATTCCCCTTATGTAAAAGAAAGAAACCTCCTGAACTGGAAGGTTGTCAGAGAGTGAGTGATGGAGGGTAAAGTGCAAGCTGAAAATAACAATGAAAGGGTGAAGAAGGGAAAATAATGGGGAGGGCAAGCAATGACGATATCAAACCTCCCAAACGGGTGGGGGAGGACAGAGGAAATGAGAAGAAGGGAGTGGAACAGAGCTTCAGGCAGGAAAAAGAGATGAGTCTTTGTCCCTCAAAAGTTCCCCAGTCACAGAGTAGTGACGTTTGGTATGTACGCTGAAGGCTGTGGGATTCTCATGTTATTTATGTTGGACAGTTGGTAGTGGTAGTATGGGATAAGTATATCAAGTAGCGGTAGTGTCTTCTTTGTCATAGCATGTGGTTCATGTAGATGGTAACATGAAAAGCTGGGGGGGGGTTGCTTTGATACTGAAGTAGGGGCGCCTTCTCCAGACATGGTGGCCACCTGTCGATGTGCTGGTGAAGGAGGGGAGGTGGGTCAGCCCCAGAGAGCAGGGTCGGTGTGGATTACCATGGATACTCTTTGTATCTGTGTGGAGGAATTCCTCTAGACATTCCCCTCTCCTGTCTCCCCTCCCTCCCATCAGTTCTGCAGAGTTTGCTGTTGGGCCCCTCACTGTGTGCTGTCCTCTGGTGAAACACCCCCTAACTAATGAAATCTAAACACCCTCACGACTTAAATTGTCCTGTTTTTCCCTGCTTACTTTCAGTCTGATGTGGTTAATTAAACGCCCATTGAGTGGGACATGTGGGTGATACAGAGACAAAGAAAACGGCTTATCCTATTAAGCTCTGTTTAGTCAAATCAAGACCGGAGGCCACACATGCATAACTTAGTTAGGATTCAAGACTGAAGTTGTGTGCATGTAGAAAAGCTGAAATATGAGATTTTTGAAGGAGTTTCACATTTTTTCATTTTGCCATTATCCACACAATTATCCATAGATGAATATTACACATCCCTGTTGAATTTTGATAAAGAATAAAGTAGCCTCATTTTGTGTTTGATCTGGTACCACATATGTCTTCTTACATAATCAAAGCAGTCTTTGTTTCGCTGCTTTATCCATTAGCATGCGAGTAGATGCAATTTCTGGTGCAAAGCCTGGTTCTGTCATTCTGCATTATAGTATTGCAGTGTAAACCCTAACCTGTTTTCACATGCTGGACTCAGCTGGAAGATGTTTTCATTAAAAGAAATAAATATTTGGACTTGACTTGCCTTGGACTTGCACGTTGTCACTGTTATTCCATTCTGCTGCCCTAGATGAATGAGTTGATTTCAAATGCGAAGGGTGTAACTAGTGATCAATCTCTGATTTCATCAAACCCTGACTGATTACCATGATTCATCAAAACTAGCAGGCAATCGTTCATGGGTGATTATTACTGCATATATATATATATATATATATATATATATATATATATATATATATATATATATATATATATATATATATATACTTTTTATTGACCATTTATCACTAACTGGGCAAGATAACTGGACAGACAGAGCAGGAAGTCAGATTGACATGGTAGCTTGATCCTGACCATGTGCAGCCATGAGTCTGCAGCATACCATGCATTACTGGCATCTGAAGCAGAACTCAACACATCAGCCCATGTTGCACACTGGCTTTACTACATCAATACACTCTGGCTAAATTACAAACCTTGGCTTAGAGACACACTCCCAGACAGGCTAAGATTTCCATTTTGTCTGAAAAGCAAGTTGAACTGATTTTGCAAGCATAGATTAAAACAGTATACTGAACTTGCTAACATCTGTCAACATGTGTCTAGCACAGTGACTGTACTTTAATAATGTTTAATGTAAAGGCGCAGTTAAACTGCAATGTTAGACCTACTGAAATATAATTTAACCTCCAAGTTGAACAGGGTTCCTGCAGGGTCTTAAAAGTCTTGAATTTAATAATCAGCATTTAATACCTTAAAAAAAAGTTTATTAAATTTGATATGGTAGGTTTTAAATTATGTTGCCACATGAACCTGTTTTCTATATTGTGTTTAAGTGCAGTGGTCTGGGAAATGTCGAAACTGTAAAGAAAGTAATGTCTACTTTGTTCCACCTATTTCTACTTCTATTGAAATCAGGAGCCAATTATCACTAACTTTGCAGCCCCCAGTGAGAAATGGAGTAAATACTGTGACCTGGACATTAAATTCTGCTCTAAGTAGTTTTACAAATGTCTTAAAAAATCTTCAATTTAACTTGTAGGACCAAATAGGAACCCTAGTTGAAGTCCTGCTAGGCACCTGTGTTGAACACTGGTGTCCCTCTATTTCTTTTTTTTATTCATTATAAATGCACTGTATGTAATTCCTGCTGCTAAGCACATCTGAGTCAAAACAATAAATTGTGGTTGTAGAATAGAATACAGAATACTGTGGGGTGTCAGTTGTGGTTATTCACAATGAAATATGTCTTTCATTACTCAGTCACAAATCCTTCACTGGTGAGGTAAAATATTTCTATATTTATATTTAGCACTATAGTCAGATTATTTCATTTAATTCAGGTGAAATACAAGCAAGTAATACTAAATATTTGACCATTTAGAAAATTATTATAAAAAGTGAAAAATCATAATGCAGTTTAACAAAAAAACAAAATACAGCTTTCGGTTTATGTAACTCTGTTTACAACTTTAATGAGCCGTTTTAAGACCTAACATCCTACAGTTAATAGGTCAACAATTGGAAAACCATTCCCCATTTGCTCTCACTTCTCTTCTTTCCTAATGACCGTATCCTGGGACTAATTCCTCCTATAACTCAGGGGACTACAAGCCTTCATTAGGTTGGACATCCTGCATGATCCAGATTAGCATGTCTGTTTTTGTAATAGGTAGCCTAAAGTATGTGTCATAAAATAGAAGGGAGGAGCATAAAGTGGTCAAACCTCACAGTAATAGAAGACTAACATAGCACTAAAGTCTAGAGCAAATAGACTGTAGATCACATCACAAGTTCACCTCTCGCCACAGAGGTGTGTGTTCTGCACTCTGACGAGTATGAGGATGGGTGGAGTGGCCACAGAAAGACGTTACACTGTAATTATAGAGGCTCTTCTTTCCTAAATAGAGCACAGGGCCCGCCTTTATGAGACTGTTCTCTTATATGAGGGCCTGTCAGAAAACAGAGTAGGCCTCTGTGGCTATAGTGTGTGTGTGTGTGTGTGTGAGTTTTTGGACAACAGAGTTGACTCTATAGTGTCTGAGAGGTTTCTGTGAAGCTAACGTAGAGATTTGTCCCTTTCGATAGAAACTATGAATAAACAACTATACAGTCAGGTGGTGTTTTCTATTACATTTCTTTTCTTCAAACAGTAGGACCTCATAAATGTGTCCTCTGGGTGCATGGTGAGTTGTAGGATTGTGACTCTATATAAAAAGTACCTCAGGCATTGTCAGGCATGGCCACATCTAACAATTTACTGAAAGATTTATCATACAATCGGTATTTAAATTTGGACCTCCATTTGCCCCATCTTGGAAAACGTTTGCACATTATATGGTTATGTATAATAAACATGCAGTCACTATAATAAACTACAAACACAAACAGCTTTGATTGTTTTCCTATTTAAATGGAACAAGTGCAATTTTTCTTTCTCTTAGATGCTGATTATTTTTCAACTGCCGTTTCTGTGTGTTTTATTCGAAATCTATTATTGTCATATTTTAGCTCATGAAGGGACTAAATATTAGAGTAAAAGGTTTTGTAATCAACTGCTGTTTGAAAAAAAAAAAAACATGGATAAATTGTCCTAAACTTGTCCTCACTTGTATAATGAAGAATGACAATTTTGCAAGTCATAGAGACATGTTATGGCGGAGGCCCTCTGTGGTATTTTTAGAACACTTTCTTTAATATGAAAAAACTGACCACTACCAGCAGCGAGTTTTCATGTTCATGTGTGAAACTGAACTTGTGAACTTTATTAATATGTCATGTTAATGCCACCCAGGTACCAGTATCTATATAATATCACCTAAGTAGCTTCATTGGCTAATGTAATGTAATTCAATATATAAGTACCAATAAAATGAAGCTATCGACATTCTTTAGCCGGGCTACATGACCTTTTACATTCAGTCTGCTAAAGGTGTGCCTCTTCATGGCAGAAAAACCCTAATTGCATCTCATCTATAGTAATGTACATAGAGTGGAGAATGAAAGGTTTAGTTCAAATAAGTGGTGATACAATCCTGTTCTGAGCCATTTGATTACCTCTGCCAATGAGGTTGTTTTCATCAGCGTTTGTCTGTTTGGTTGTTTGTCTGTCTGTTAGCAAGATAGATCAAAAAGTTAGGGAAGAATTTTGATCAAAGGAAAAGCTCATTATAACTTTGGTTGTGATTGGGTTAAGTAGTAATGTACCTACAGCCAAGAACAGTACCATTGTGATGGGAGGCACAAAGGACAAAGACTTTGTGGAAAATGGATTGGTTGTCAATCAAGTGATCCTTTATTGTGCACAAGTAAGAATCTGACCGACAACGCTTCAAGCAGAAGATGGGTACAAGGGTTTTTATAGAGAACAGTTATGTCTGGAGAAGCATTTTGTGTGTGATGTAACATACGGCAATCTGACTGGTTGCTCTATTTAGGTCCCTGGATTCTAAGAAGTGTGCATGCAACATCCATGGCCTGCAACTGACATGATGTCTGACCATGCAGTTATGTCTAGGCTAACAGACTTGTGGTTAGAATGGAGAACTAGGTGTGATGTCTTACTTGATGTAAAAACAAAAGAAATATAAGAACAGAGAGGACGTTGGTAAGAACGAACAGTTACAAAGGTCATGACAGCTACCTGGTGTATGACAAACTAGCATTTTGGAGAAATACAGACAGTTCGAAGAACAGAGAATTTAGTCAGTATTACAGTCAGCGTTAGCACCCACAGCAATGATAATACTCAAAAACAATACAATCTAAGGTGTAATGTTAAGATGTGAGGTTGTGTGTGCATTTGTGCTTGTATTTTTAGCAGAGTAATAATAGTTTATTTTTTTAATAATATAATCCTTAATTGTTTTTTCTAAATGGATGGCACTTTGATTTCACTGTACATGTTACAATGACATACATGTATTATGATCACGTGTACAGTATTATATCCAGAATACCTTTTCAGTAAAGGCTTTGTAGTTGTCGAGGACAAATGTAAAATGAACCATTAAACCATAATCCAGATCTCTATATGCATCTCTCTTATTGGTAGGTGGCATATAAATGGTGAGACAAATTCTTTAACTGATCTGGTCATGTTCTCCCTCCCTCCTTCTTTTTTTTTTTTCTATTGTCCTTTGTACTTCTGTCTATAGCTGGCCTGCTGCTGCGGCTCAGCAGCCTGCTCCTGCTGCTGTAACTGCTGTCCCAAGATCAAACAGTCCACAAGCACCCGGTTCATGTACGCCCTCTATTTCCTGCTGGTCACCATCATCTGTGTCATCATGATGTCACCCACTGTGATGGAAGCATTTAAGGAAAATGTAAGTACATAAGTTGCACACAACAATGTTTCACCCCTGAAAAACACACATGCACACTCTTGGAGGTTGGTAATAGTGTCTGAATGGACCTGGATTATTAATGCACTTGGCAAAAATTAACCTTAGTATTCCAGTTTTCTTGAAGGAATTTGTAATTCAACATTTCAACATCTATCTTTTCATCAAAATTCTTTCCAAACTCCTACATAAGTAAGCAGAACATGTTTCTCTAGGGATGTTCCTCCTGGGTTTTTTTTTTTTTGTACAGTAGGATTAGAATTTATGAAGTCTAGCTTTTGAGGGATTCTTCAAGGATGAGAGCTCATATGAGAACAGAAGAGTAGAAGAGCTGCTACGGAAGCCTGGACGTACAGTACAAGTATGGAGCAACTGGGATAAAAGGAGGCGTTTTAAGAGCAGTGGAGCTGGAAGTAGGACAGTGGCATGAAATGTCACAGTGTAGCATGTCAAAGACGGCCAGCATGCTTCTAGTTGCTACCAGTGTGGAAGTTGTTGTACATGAAAAAATTATAAGGAAGCAGCTGTTCCCATGGGTGCTCTTCAGCAGCAGTGTATTTTGTACTCAGTAATAGTTTCAGATATTTGTCACTTAAAAAAGAAAGTCAATAGAATAGTTGAGATCAGCTCAGATGCATGATGACCTGTCACAACAAACCTAAGCCTAAATACTGTGGCTATTCTGTTTGGCCTCATGCTGCTTCATTTCTACTCTGTATCCAGGCGTCACTCTGCAGAAGTTAAGTCATCTGCATGTAAGGCAGTTCAGTGCTGCTGTTGAGTAAAATGCTTATATGGAGCAAAGGTGAAAGGGAAGAAGAGGAAAATATTTCTTCCTCATCACATTGTCAGTGCTAACAGGGAAAGTGAAAGATTTATAGCCTGAAGATTTGTTTCTGTCTACAGCAGTATTAAAGTGATAGTTGAGGAGACAAGTGTACAGACTGCTTGTTTTTTTTTTTTCCAACCACCAACAGAGCATACCCAAGAAACATCTAGTTATTTGTTTTAAAAGTGACAAGTGTCATGATATTTTTCAGTGAGATACTTTTTTATCATTAGAATGTATGGTTTGTGGTCATTCAGGGGAATTCTAGCTGACACTCAAGGTTACTCTAGATATTGTATTCATTGTTATCTGGGTGAGTCAGTGTTTCGCAGGCTGCAATAAGGTTGGAGGCTTCTGTCTTGATATATTTTGTTCTCATCACTGCATCTGTGTTTATGTTGAAATAAATCTGTGAGCATGTGAAGTGATATGGTTGTCTCTACATACTGCATGCAGAAGACACTAGACAGGAAGTAACATTTCTTTCATTGTCATCCGAGATGAGAACCTTCAGTTGAGTGTGTTGCTATGGCAATTGCTACAGACTTCCTAAACGAAGAGTGCCATTGGAGGACTGCGAGATTGTACCACCAATCTTCTTTCTACTCTGTTTTCCTCCTCTTCTGCCAGTGTCTACAGTACAATATTAAAACGGCTCCCTGCTGTCTACCTCCCCGTGAGAGGAGAACCTTGCAAAAGGCGCATTTAGGGACAAAATGGCCTCTGATAGCCCCATGCATTGCCTGCAGAGTTACACATACACACACATTGAGCACAGTGGGAAGTCCCAGCTAAGAGAGCAGTCATTGTACGTATGAGAGCACTGGTCTTTTCTCAAGAGATTTACAGCAGTCTGAAACAGCCGGCCCCTTTCCCTCTTAATCACAACACCATGGACATGCTAATATGGTCCTCAACATGAGACAAAAGCTCCAAAATGGGCTTTTTACTCTATGTACTGATCAGGTTTTGGACCCTGCTGCAGACTGCCATGATGACATCTCAATCCACTTGGCATCTCACCCACGGGTGTAACTTGTACAACCCTAATCTAATAATTAGTGAAAATATAATGATTCGTTATCCAACACTGAGAATTTAAAAAATACTTTTTGACTGTGACACATATACCTCACTGGTCTCAAACATCATATTTAAGCCTCTGTTCTGTCTCATTATATCCCAGTGCTATCAGTTATTGGCACTAAGCCAACGAACCGCTTTCAATTTTCTGCTAAATCCTAGAGCACTGTCTTGATCTCCTTTCTGACTTCAGTTTACCCCACTTCTTTTTTGTTCAACCGTCAATAGGCCAAGTCCTTCTGTCTTTCCCCCGTGCTCATGCTCAGTGCGCTTTTCCGTCTTCTCGACTTGCTGACAAAAGGCAGTTAATTTATTCATCTGCGTCTTTTGTTTGTGTACACTGACAGTTAGTTGTAAGGCCCCTCTAACAGCCTGTTGAGATCGAGGGATGAAAGCAAGCTTCATGGAGAGAAAGAGGGGTTGTTGTCGCTGTCTGTTCTCTCTTTCTGCTCCTTCAGAGGCGTGACGCTCAGAATAGACACTATAGGGCCTTTTCTTTGAGCCTGTGTATTAGACAAACATGACCAGAGGTATTTTTTTTTCTTAACTCAGCAGTGACCTAATCATTTTTTTTGTATTTTGTGATATTTGTCAAACAGATCCCCTTCTACAGTGAACTTTGTCTGAAGTTGAATGCAGGAGAGAACTGCAAGACTTTGGTTGGTTATTCAGCTGTTTACAAGATGTGCTTTGGCATGTCCTGCTTCTTCCTATTGTTCTCCATTTTTACCATACGAGTCAACAACAGCACAGGCTGCAGGGCGGCCATACACAATGGGTAAGAAAGTCTTTATTAAAGACTTGAGGCATTTAACAACATGACATGACAGATGATGCAGAGTTCTACCCTTTTGAAATATTATCTTTCAGCTTTATTTCTCCCTGGAGATCAATTATACAGTAAAACTACAAATATTACATGCCAGAAAATACAAAAAAATCCTTCACTGGGAATAAACAGAAGCACAGAGGGGAGCAATGAAGGTTTAGACTCAGATGTTGGTCCCGAGTCATAGAAATTGCATAATATAAAGTACCAAGTGTTTAATAAATTAATGTTGTCTTAGTCATCATAAAATGTCAACATATAATCTATGCTAATACAAAATCAAATACCCTATGTAACATGGTAGCAATAATTTTCTTGGTACCTGTGTAATTATTACCTGTGATATATTTAACCTGCCAAAATTACACAGTTCCCCTAATGCACAACCTTTAATCTTGTCTTTATTATGATTGTCAGGTTCTGGTTGATAAAATTTATTGTTCTGGTGGCGTGCTGCGCTGGAGGCTTCTTCCTACCAGAGGAGGAAACCTTTCTTGAAGGTAAACACCAAATGCTCTGTACTAAAACTGTAGAGGTTTGATCTTCAAAGTTTAAAATACATTTGCCACTTCCTTCTACACAACCACCTCTGATGGTAGACTGCTAAACACAAAAGCTGCCATATTTATTTTACCATTGTTGATAATGAGTTATGCATGAGTACTACTTGTATTATCTAAATAGATTAAAATTATTGTCACCTTGCCACTAACTTCTTAAGTCATAAAATAATATAGCTTATATCAGCTCTTAATGATCATTTTCTTATTACATAAATAATTTACATCTCTTTCTCAATGTTCAATGCTCCAGTTTGGCGCTATGTAGGAGCTCTAGGTGGATTCTTTTTCCTGCTTATCCAGCTCATGCTGTTGGTGGAGTTTGCACACAGATGGAACACAAACTGGTGAGTGCAACATTTCTTCTTTTTCACTCCTGTTTCCTGTTCCAATAACTTACTGTCTGGCTTTTTTCAAAGCAGACACTCTGTAAGTGAATCAAGTAGTATTACAATGGTTTTCATGTCTTATAAAGAACTTCAGAAGTGGGATGTGGTCTCCTTTGGGGGTTATGTGGATTAAAAAAACTTTGGAAGGAGTTAGTCATATTGCTTTGTTGTCTGATTTGGCAGCAAGCCTGGGCTGTGTAGGTTCACAGGATGTACATGACTGTGAAGTGTGCATGGAGTTTCCCCTTTCCTTCCCACAGATACACTCACACAGACAAATCAGAGATTGTTGTAGAAGCTTTGTTTTTAGTAAAATGCTGAATATCCAGACTTAAGTAAGACAGATGTGAAAGCACTGAAGCAGCTATAAACCTGTCTACAGTAATAACTCACCAAACATCAATATCTGTTTCTCTTTGAATTTTTCTTTAGGTCAATCTCTCTTAAGTCTGTTTCTTTGCTTCTCCCCTTGTTCACTTTATCTTTTGTTTCATTGCATTTTTTTTTGCCCTTGTTCATGTTGAGTTTTTATTTTCTTCTGTCTGTTTTCTCTTTCCCTATCTCTTTCTCTGTACAGGAATTCAGGAGTCAAGTATAACCGTCTGTGGTATGCTGCTCTGGCCTTTGTGACTCTAACATTATTCAGTGCTGCAGTGGGGGCCTTGGTCTTCATGGGACTGTTCTACACTCACCCCGAAGCCTGCCTAATAAACAAGGTTTTCCTCGGCATCAATGGCAGCCTTTGCCTTATCGTGTCCCTGCTGGCCATCTCTCCCTGCATACAGAAACGTAAGAGCCTTTGCTTTCAAGCACTTTTGATTGTAATACACTGAAAATACATGCATTTGCATATAGAAAGAGGTCAGGGAGATGTCCACCTGTCTTATTTCAGAGTTTTGTTCATCTTTGTGTCCCTACAGTGCAGCCCACGTCAGGCCTGCTGCAGCCGGGAGTCATCAGCCTGTACGTCATGTACCTCACTTTCTCCGCCTTCACCAGCAGACCTAAAGTTGGTGAGTATGAACCAAATCATAAAAAGGTTAGAATAATATAAAGATGACATTGGATCATGTAATTTTGGATGCTCCTTGAAACTCTATATAAAACTTAACTTTTATTTTAACAACCAGCAATGGATTTATTATTATTTTTATCCTACTAAAAAATTGTATTCTACTAAAAAAATGTTATCCTAATAATATCTAATGTCATTAATCAGCTGACAGGTTTGAAATGTAATCTTTTATTTATTTAAGTTAAACTCATAAAGATGCAAAGTGACTGATGGTTTATTACGTCTAAAAAGCACTTTAAATAACTGTAGCTAAATACAAGGTCTCAAAGTATATTTCAGTACAAATATACTTACAAGATATTATTGTAAAGATAATGTCTATTTTAAAAATTCATATCTGCAGTAAATTATACATTACATTGTTATTAAGGTTGTTTGAATATTCCACTTACTCTGTATTAAAGCATTGCTCTATTTTTCTTTCCATCTTTCCCTCTGCTGCTAACACTGTGCCAAAACACACAAACACACACAATGCATCTTTCACAATTTCCTTACTGCTTACAATACTCCCCCTACTTCTACATTCACCCCATCCATCTTTGTCTACACATTCTTTATTTCTAGTGCTGGAGATAAATGGTGTGAACACAACGGTTTGTGCATTTCCCCTCAACTCTGGTTCAGAGAGCGACAAGAAGATTGTCACCATTCTGGGAACTGCTCTCCTATTTGCCTGTGTCCTTTATTCTTGGTAAGACACACACACACACACACAAACTTTGGTTTCTTCCCATTGTTATCTCTGTGAATTTAGAGCATTGATAGGTTATACAAAGACTGATCATCACCCTTTGAAAGAAGTTATGTTTTAGGAAGTGTAGCATAAAAGAATGTACTGTTTGGAAAGAAGAATAAAAGAGAGAGGGTCGTTTTATTGACTGTGACTCTGAGAAGGCAATGTACGATTGGCTCTGGCTGAGCTATGAGTGTGATAGAGGGGAACTTTTGCATGTGTCCACATGTGTTTCCCATCAAGTGGAGGCATCATGTCTCCTGTGGTCGTTCTCTGTAGAAAAGGGAATTAGACTCTTCAGCAGTTTGAAACTGCAAATTACTGGAAAACTACATAGTGACGGAATTACTACCTTTCCCTCCCTCCATCTGTCTTTTTCCTTATTTCTTGTTCCTCTCCACCCCTCCCTACAGCTTGACGTCCACCACCAGACGAAGCTCTGCAGCTCTGAGAGTGTGTAGGAACAGCGAGCCAGAAACTGAGGTAAACACATAAATATTCAGATCTAACTGGAAGTAATGAAGTATGTAGGTCATATAAAAAAACTGTGACCAAGCACTGTCAATTTTACTGTCATTATCATATTAAATCAATGAGGCCAAAGAGAGAGAGTGTGTGTGTGTGCGTGCGTGTGCGTGTGCGTGTGCGTGCCCTTTTCCACTGAGTAACCTTTTTTATTTGTCCTATTCTGCAGAGAGCCCGATGCTGTTTCTGTTTTGGAGATGACACAGGTATGGAAAGTTAAATGCATCTCTTTCTTTAGCCTTTGTCAGTGTGTTCTGGGTGCATATGCATACAGTATGTTCCCAGCTGTAGTGTTTGCGCACAGAGGAGCTCTGCTCATTGCTATTCCTCAGCTAGATTGAGGATGGTGAGAAAGTATTGGTCAGCAAACATAGATGATGTCACTGTTACTAGGAGGGTAATATGACAGTGAAGCAAGACCAGATGGTTAGTGGGATTGTGGGTAGGCTCACACTGCCCCCTGCTGGAAGTGAAACTGATGTAAGCAAACAATCATCTACAAATTACAATGCATTTACTCTGCATGATTATAACAAGCCATTATAGTTATATAATTTGCTTTAATTACATATGACTTCTTCACTTCTAACAACATTTCCAAACAGCTGTTGAACTGTAGCCAGTGACGAGGAGTTACATGTTATTACAGTTTTGTCTCAAATGCTAAAAGACTAAAGCCAATCCTCTAAACCAAGTGACCAGTTGTTTAAACACATTTACTAAATCTAGCCATCATTTGCCAATATCACAAACACATTTCACATGAAGACACAACTCACAAAGTACAATCCTCCATTCTCATAAATCTAAACACATTTTTCTTTGCTAAAACACAAGTTGCAAAAGAACTCTGCATTTTGCAATGAACACACCTGGTGTCACTCATTACACACAATGCTCAGAATTGAAGACACTTGTGGCCAATGCTGTGACCATATGTATAAAAAAGCAAGTTCAGAGTGCGCAGTTTGCTGATGATGCCAAACAAACACAATGGATGAAGGCAGAGTCAGGGGAAGAGGAATTTAGTGTTAGTCTGGCCGTGGAAGAAGAGGAGCAGGCCAACGAGATTGGCATCAACCTGCTGAAATGAAGGCAAAGAGGCCGTAACATCATTGGTCAAATAGAATATACAATATAGCCTGCGATGTGCATGAGGTGATGTGGCCCAATGCAGCTCACTGACATAAAACCACACAGTGGTGAATAAAGTAAATGAAAAACTTGACACCCTGAACATGTTTTCAGAGTACTGTTGTGTGCTATAGATTCTGTTTTCTTTTTACATTGAGTTGTTACCGTAGTGTGCATGCAGAATTTTCTATAGATTTATATTCCTCATATGAAAGTCACAAATCTAAATGCCTAATCCTCTACAGAGATCTAAGATCTGTTACTGTAAAGTTTCTAAAAATATACATTGGCAGTTATGAAACAAAGAACCTTGTCACAAATTGAGCATTGTGTTTTCAGTTGTTTTACTGTATTCTGTAATGATGTGTATAGTGTTTATATTTTTGAACGCTTCGAGCTGCTCTTGGTGTAAAAGTTTGAGTTTTGAAGTGAGAAGGTGCGGATGTGTTTATGTAGCTTTAGAAAAAGGTGTTGTGTTTAGACATTGGAGAACATAGCAAAAACATTTGTGAAATGTGTTTTAGCATTTGAGAAATACTGTAATGTCACTGACCTACATCTTTTACTTTCTGTTATGCTTTTCAGATGACTATGATGAGGAGAAGACTGGTTCAGGCCAGAATGTGTTGTATGATGAGAGAGAGGGAACCATATATAGCTACTCCTACTTCCACTTTGTCTTTTTCTTGGGCTCTCTCTATGTCATGATGACTGCCACCAACTGGTTCCAGTAAGTAAAACTCGTCATAACTTGCTGTTCTTTAACTAAAGGGTCATTCCATACTAAGTCACCGAAGTCTGATAGTTCATATAATTATTTTAATGACAAAAATCAGGATGAAATTGTATTTAAATTCTTTTGACTTTGCAAGATCCTAAATATTTACTCTTAATTTGGCCAGAAAAATGTAAGAAATATACTTTCAGAGTGGGAAAAACCTTCATTTTAACCTAATATTTTGCAAGTATTTTATTTAATTTCCATTTAAAAAGTTAGGGATATTCCTTTATTTTCCCTATAAGGAAATCCAGTCTCTACGTTTGTCCGTGTCTGTGTCGGTTCTCATTTGCCCAGGCCATTGTTCATCTTCGTAGTTCTTCTTAGTTCAACTGGACTGGTTTAGTTCATTTGGAAACATTTCATCTCTCATCCAAGAGATTTGTTCAGGTCTGAAAAAGACCTAAACTATTCCAGTTAAACTGAGAAGAACTACCAAGAGGTTCATTTACCCATCCTAATATATGTATACAGGGTCCAGCGTTGGCACACTGCAATTATTAGGAACAGTGAGAACCATTGAAGATACTCTGGGACAAACTCTTGGTCATCGTCAAGGGCATGTACAGGAGAATTAGCATCTGTATACCTGTTTTTAATGATGGGGAAAAAAAGAAGAAATCTGAGTGGTGTGGACAGAACAGATAACAGACTGACTGAGTGTAAAATCCACAGCCTTCTTGCTGTAATGAAGTATAGTTAAGGTCACATGAACCTAACAGAACCTAACATTTATTACTGCACTGTATATAATATAATTTAGTTGCATGTGAGCTCATACCCTTTTCCATAACTTGTCATGGGTTAGGGAGTGACCATGGTCCAGTTTAGTCAGAAAATAAATGCAGATGTTGTCAAGAGTTTTTCATAGGTCACATTTTGACATGTCAGATGAGAATCACAGGTGCAATAATTTTGAAATGGTTCTGGTTTTGGTAAAATATTGTGCATGCAGGGTGGATAACTGAAATGATTCAAGTGTCTAATGCAATAAAGATTTTATTGTAATTGCAATGATCAGATTGTTCTCAGAGAAAAGTGCATTCTGAAAGGCACTGAAGGAAATTCAGTGTGATCCATTCTTATTCTGCTTTCTTTTTTTCCAGCTATGATAATCACAGGATTGAGAAGCTGTTGGAAGGAAGCATGTCTGTGTTCTGGATCAAAATGGCCTCGTGCTGGGTTTGTCTCATCCTCTACATGTGGACCCTTGTGGCCCCCATGGTCTGCCCAAAACGCTTTGAGGCGTAAGGACACACATCTCATATCAGGCTCCTGTGATTCTTGGGATGTGGGTGTCAGGCTTCAAGCTGAGCCAAGGGACCACCACAACCCGCTTTACCTTGAAACACAACCCTACACTACCCTCAGTGTTCCAATGGAGGATTCTGTTGCCTTTTCTTTTATATTCTAGTGTTTGTGAATCTTTGTTTTACAATGTCAAGCTGTTAATACCTTGATGGTAATTTTTCTTATTTTTTACTACCACTTGCTCCTGGAGTTTTGTATTGCTTAATCAGAGTTACAGAGCCATGATAATATAGATTTCCTCTTTATGCCCAACTGGAAAGTGAATTTTCAAAGGATTTTATGTTTGTGCCGTCTTTTAATTTTCACTTTTTCTCTCAGCCAGGCACTTCAGCCCTGCAGTTTAACTACAAGTAGTAGCAAACTTTAGGACACATTTTATTTCAAAGTATACTATAGATGTTGCAGAAGAAAATGTATTTAAGCAAGTCTTTTCACATAATTTTATGAAGGAATGATCAGTTGAGTTAAGTAAAACTGAATTGTTTAAAATGCCATCTCTCAGGCTCATAAGTAACCTGTATATGTTTGTGCTTTGTTATATTGCACCCTTTTGTAGAAGTTTTCTATGCAAAGCTTTTTTCGATATTAGATACCCAGTGTTGTGAAGTGTCCGCTTAGATCACAAGGATAATTTCTCAGATTTAGTTAATGTCAGAGCTCCCTTTTGAGCCAAATCTTTTGGAAGGAAAATCCATTCCATATGTACATTTCCTGTTTTCATTTACATACAGGGCAGTGCTCTTCAAATCAACCTGCCTTATGTGAAAGTGACATTAGTGGAAAGCCGCCTCTCTGGAAGAGCTGCAGTAACAGATAAGGAATTTTTGCCAAAGGTAGATGCCAGAAAACAAGCAAATATTCTATCAGATAGATTTTCTCTGTAACAGACTAAACTAAGTCAGAGAATGATGTATTTACATGCAAATAGAAACACTAAAATCATCTGTTTTCTGTAGAAGGATTTTGCCTTGTCTTTGTTACATGTTTAGCTTATAATGGTGGTCAGCATAAGGTAGCATGAGTGCTTTGTGAGTTATTCAACACTGGATGTTGAGTTTACTGCCGAATTAAAATTCACACTTGGACATTTTCGGATTCAGCAGTTATATGTGTAACTGATTTTTTTTTATTGTATAAAAATACAATATCTATCTACCACACTGTCATCCTCAAGCTTCTATTTTTTTCACTCATCAAAAAGTTGTTTTTCTGTTGTCTAATTGTTTTTTTAACATGCTTTATAGTAATTTATATGTAAATTTTGTTATCTGAGAAAATTGTCCTTTGACATACGCTTTATATATCTGCAATTTTTGTCACGTGACTTATAATTCTGGTAATACTGTTTTTCTGCATTTAGATTACTGGTATGAATGTAGAAATTCAATGGTGCTCAGCAGCTTTGATGTCAAATAAGTAAATCCAAGTCAGGCAGTATCCACTGTGAAGGCTGTATACTACCATAACATACAGGGACATTTTCATCAAGTAGTTTATTTAAAATCCAGAGAAGTGGGTGCCAAACAGTTGGTTCACATTATTCATACTCTTTCAATAAATCATCCATTGAACGCCGTGTGTTTTTATATTCTTTTTTTACTGCATACAGATGAAACCATATAGTGAACTAGAAGATAGAGGATGCGTTGGTTTTGTGAAATGCTTAGGATTTTATTGGAATTGTAGTAACAATATTATATTTTAATGCTGTAAATGAAATGCAGAGAAGAAATGCAAAGTGATATTGCATAGACATACACAGGACCTGCTGATGAATGAATGCGTTTTACACTAAGCATGAGCTTCAGTTACACTAAAAATAAGGAGTACTTTTAAAAAAAAAAAAAGCCCAAAAATGCTCCCTTAAATGGCTCTAAACAAGACAAAGTCTTTGTCTTTCACCAAATAAGTCCCCTTTATTCCCTCTTTCATCCATCATTACTCGATGTCCCCCAGTTTACCGCTTTCATTGGTGCATTTCTGCTCCTATTGATCCATGTTTTTAGAAAGGCTCAACTCTGTGTCGATGGATCGCTCGATGTGTCTCGGGTACTGGGGTCCTCGTAGTCAGCAGGAATAGTGTCTACATGAATAAAGGAAATTAAACATAAGTACACTTACAGACTACTACAGGGAAATAAGCTTCTTGTGAGACACTCACCATTACAGCGATACTTCAGATTGGACCAGATGATATTTTCCTGAGAGAAACAGAACACGCCCAGTCTTCCACCTCTCATGCTGGTGTCAATTATAACCCCTGTATCTGCAACCAGGTCGGAACCCTCATAGAAACGAGCCCTAGTTCAAACAAAGTAAAACTAGTTTTAAACATTTATTTCAGGGGTCGCATACAGAGCCAATTTGATCTCAACCAGGCTGGATCAATAAACTAACAGCATCAAAACTTATTCAATAAGAATGAAGACTCCAAAGATTTAGTTTAAAATTATGTTAAATCATGAAGATGTTCACATTTAAAAACTCTTTCCACAAAATTGTGAACATCCAGAACAACCATAAACCTGACATTTCTACAGAAAAACAAGTTAACTTTAAACAATATTATGCCTCAATTTATCTGCAAAATCACAAACCATTTAGTAATGGGCATAATGTTGTAAAGATTGTGGAGATTGGAATTTGAAGTTATTATGTTAAGTTATTTGACGGACATACTCAAGATCAAACTGGACTAAAATGTGTGTCACTTTGAGTCATTCATTCCCCAGGCCACATTGGAGCCTTTAGCAGGCCAGCTGTGGTCCACTGGACGCATGTTTGATCCTGTGCCACCTTGATTTATTTTTTTATTGATTACATTTTTGTATTTATTTTTTATATTTTAATTATTTTTTAAAATATATTATATATATAATTTTTTAAATAATATTTTTCTCTTACCTGATGTATCCAACCTGTGGTCTGTGTTGGAGGAACCAGCGGTAGGAAACTTTATCCTTCCAGCCAACATTCCTGGGGTCCTTCCACAGGAGTCGTACCTGATCATCGGTGTGTCCTGTGTGCCAGAGAGAGTTCCTCAGATGTTCACCAGGACCCGTCCTAGACTTCACTGCCTAAAAGTAAAAGTTCAAAGTGATGGCAAGTAGTGACATGACCTTCAATTCTGAGAAGAAAACACATGTTTCAAACACACCTTCAGCTGTATTCCCGGCTCAGCCACAGCTCTGAAAGGTGCAGCCTGCCAGTAGGTTTGCTCCGTCTGCTTCCACATCACCACGTAGAATGAGGATGAGTCCTGGTAACCAAAGATGAAGCCAGCGTAGTCATCATCTGTGACTGTGTTCACATGGAATGTTCCTTCGAAGTCTACCCCACTGAACGCTGTGTAACCTACAAATAAAAGAACACAAACACAAAACATGAGATGGAATAAAGTTTGTAGAGATGTAGTGATATCACAGATGCTCCACTACATTTATGAGACAATATTGTACTTTTTATTCCACTTTATTTGTCTGACAGCTTTAGTTTCTTAAATATTCAGCCTCTATTGTTTTGTTTTTCAAAAATGTGTTGATTTTGAATATGTGAAAAATAACCTTTTATTTTCAGTTTATTTACTCATTTATATAACACTTTACACTGAATCTGTAAACAGGCTAGAGTTATAGCTAATAGGACAAATTCCATCTTCATATTGTGATGTTAAAATGTTGCCTAAAAACAGCTAGAAAATAAATAAAATATCACAAGTACATTAATAAAACATCGGAAAAGCTGAAGGTTAACCTGTTCTTCTGATTTCATGAAAAGTTGACTTTTGAGAGACACAAAGATGTATTATTGTAGATATTGCAAAAAGTAGTAATGGTGAACTCAACATAAAACAACTACAACAGTGAACTGAATCTAAAAATGGCATGTAGAAAATTAAATACTGACCATTTTACTTCATAATGGCTACTTTTGCTTTTAAATTTTCTGATATATTAAGTTAGTACACTTGAGAACGCTTGTACTGGAGTATTTTCACAATGTTTTATTAGATTCCTTTGCTCATCTACAGGATCTGAGTCCACCGTGTCCGTGTCCATCTCTACAGATAAGGATTTAAAGTATGAATATTTTTGATATTTACCAACAGCGAGACCAGGGTCAGAGTTCATGGTCTGAACTATCTCCATACCCTGTCAGGACAGAGAAAGTGTCTTTGCTATATTACAGGGACACTTAGAGATGATGACGTCACAAATGATAGGCTTCAAAGAAAACACAGGTTTGTGTGTTGGATACCTGGTTGAGGACCACCCAGTTGGGGTCGATCTGAGAGTCCCCTTCTGGGTCGAGTACTACAGTCTGATAGGCTCTGAAGTCTGTCAGGGTGATTTCAGCGTTCTCTGGACAGTGGTCAATTATGTCGATGACATTATCTTTGTCAAAGTCTCCTTCACAAGCATCTCCAACTCCATCATCTGAAACACAAATGCACATACAGTAGTACATGAATGAATCTGATTCAGTCATGTGGCCAAAAGAAGCTTGTTATTTTACCACTGAATCAATATTGTTCATTGGCTGATAAGAGAAAAACAATAACAATTAATTCTGTTAATTCTGCCAAAGTCAATTTCTTTGTTCTCATCTATGTATTTAGAATGTATATGTTATTTTACTGATCTGAGAATATGAAAGAATGAATGCATTTAATTTATTGATTTTTTATTCAATAAATATTCAAATTGAATTAAATTATTTTATTGCACACAACAAATTTAGATGCAACTCCATAATAACATCATATGTTATATTCTAATGTCATCCTCTTTAATTGTTCAGTGAACATCAGCTGTTTTGCTATTACTAATTTACTGATGAGAAACGTAGATCACAGTGCATTCAAAGAATATACAATAAGGTTACAAAAAGAAAAAACAGAAGAAACTAACTGCATGTAAACACAAGCTCCCATTTGTACAATTTTAAAGCTGGGAAGTTGCATTTTTCCTGAATTATTAAACATATTGAGAGGAATAATGATTCAGAAATTATTAAATCAGTAGATCAGTAGTTGCTTTTAGTCATAGGTGGCTGTTCAGTTCTTTTAAGGTTAAAGATAATATTGTTAGATGATGTAGAAATACAGTAAATACGGTCAGTAGTGTTCATTTATGTACAAATATGCTCTTTGTATAATATAGATTAGGCCTACTATGAATTGAGTCCAAATGGTGTGTAACATTAAACTTCAAAGTATTATATACACACCAGTGAACACAAATGCAGTATAAAAATAGAGGAATACTAACTATCTGTGTCCGTTTGATCCACATTGGGAACTAATCTGCAGTTGTCATCGTCATCCACAATGCCATCATTGTCATCATCATCGTCACATTCATCTCCCTAGAAAATGATAAATTAGGGCATTCAGAGCAGGTTAATCACTGAGTTGTCAATGTTTCAGTTAAATTAGTATAAATGGCAGTGAAGAAAGAAACAGATTAAAACCAGTCCGTCTTTGTCAGTGTCCAGCTGAGCGGAGTTGATGACTTCGGGACAATTGTCTTTTGTGTTCTGGTGGCCGTCACCATCACTAAGACAGAGAAGGAGTGTAGCTGAAACATTTATCACAAGCGTGTAACATCAAACATGTCCTTGACAGTGAGATGTACCTGTCTATGTTGTCATCACAAGTGTCTCCTACAAGGTCGTCATCAGAGTCAGACTGCAGGTAGAAGAAATAAACCCTGAATAAACCCAAAGATGAGGCTCTAGATTAGATAGTTTGATTTATTTGGTGTTGTATTTACCTGGTTAGGGTTGACCATATCAGGACAGCTGTCACAGGCGTCTCCCACCCCGTCGTTGTCTCTGTCACGCTGGTCAGGGTTGGGGACTCGTGGGCAGTTGTCAAGGATATTTTTCAAGCCTGAAAATATAGATGTTTTATTCTTTATTTCCTGCTTCATGTGTAAAAATTCTGACATCTGACAGGAAAATTCAAAAGCATGAAACACCACAGCT
This sequence comes from Siphamia tubifer, assembly GCA_020466265.1. Lineage (NCBI taxonomy): Eukaryota > Metazoa > Chordata > Actinopteri > Kurtiformes > Apogonidae > Siphamia > Siphamia tubifer. Next base: position 54,196,812 of record CM035791.1, on the reverse strand, counting down.
GCCGACACAGTCTATCAAATGCATCACCAGATGGCAGTGTTTGTTTTATATGAAGGTGAAATATTTTCCACTGGCCTTTAGCGCCTGGCAAAGCATTACTATGGAAAAAATGCCTTTTAGACAGGAGACAGACATGACAAAGAACTAAGCAATCCAGGCCCAGAGTTAAAGACATAACCAAATGATCAAGAGGTTGGAGCTCTGACAAAATGACTGAACAGGAGAAAACAAACATACAACATGTGCCAGAATACAAAAATAAATATGTTGGCAGACGTAAAACTCAAAGTAAAATGTGGAACAAATGAGACCCGTTCTTCAAGGGTACACTGTGGCATTTAAATGGCATTAAAAATGTGAGAACAGTTTGTAGAGCAACACTTACGACTACATTTGGAAAAGTTTTAACGTATAACACTTTTATATACCTGGGTTTTAAAGTTGTTGTTTCTTTTTATTATAATTGACAAAAAGCCAGTGATCTAACCAGGAGAAGATGTGATTTGGGAGCAGGCATAAAAAGGATGTTTTGAGCAGATTAAGTCTTGCCAGTCCAGAGAAAAAAACATGTCTAGACAGATGAGTCTAGACAGTCTGTGGTTTGGAAACCTTAAAATACACAGTAGTCTTTAAAGTGATTATCAGCAATTTGGTTTCACAATGTTCCAAAAGTATAACCTGTACTGATGGAATAAATGTAGTAATTGTTCTATTATTAGACCTACCACATTATTAACCATTCTTTTTCCATTAAAGTAAAACCCCAACTACATATCAAATGTATATAATCATAATACTGTAGAGTTAATAAATTAATAATAGTCTAATATACTATATAAACTGACAATTTAATTGCGTTTTATGTAAATTTTACTCTCCTAATCCAGCACATGCATGATAATACTATAATTACACCTTATGAAGAACTGAGGAAGAAATAAGTTAATTATTGGCACTGAACAGAAAAGAAAATTCATAGAACCCCCACACACACACACACACACCACATCCACCACCAACACACACACAATGGAACTGTACTGTCATGTCTTTATGTATGTAGTACACATGATGAAATATCTACCTTCCAGGGGGAGGGGAACTTATCACGTTGAGACCAGCGCAGCAGAATAGGAATCAACATGGTGCTATTATCAATGTTACAGTCAAACCTCAAGTGTAGAAATGTAGAAATAGAAATTAACATTTATTTTTGCTTCCTCCAGATGTTTTTTGTAAAATTATCATGACGTTGAAGAAATACAATTGCATTCTGTTCAAATAATTAATTAAATCATCAATTTACTCTTCTCACTCACCATCCCCATCCATATCATCATCACATTCATCTCCCAACCCGTCCTGGTCTGTATCCTTCTGTGTTGGATTATCTACAGTCCTGCAGTTGTCACAAGCATCGCCATGGAGATCCTTGTCACTGTTCCTCTGGTCCACATTAGGAACTAGCCAGCAGTTATCCTGGGACATTCAGATATAGTTTAGTGTATAGTCTTAGTAAATACAGTTCATAATGATGGAGAGAGAGGGTACACACATCTGCGTTCATAATGCCGTCACTGTCTGCATCATCGTCGCAGGCATCTCCCATCCCGTCATTGTCTGCATCCTCTTGGCCAGAGTTGGGCACAAATATACAATTGTCCTAGGAACAAAACAGGAAAATAAAGTAGTTTGTTTCACAAAAGTAGAGAAATAAACAAAAGAGAGAGAAGAACTGTAGAAATAAATACCTGTCTGCACTTGCTGTCTCTGCACTGCAGCTTAGCGTCAGGATACGCATCGATGTCAGTGTCCTTTCCACACACGTATCCATTGCCTGCATATCCAATGCCACACTAAAAAACACCCAGAAAATAACAGGACATTTACAATCAGGGGTGTCAAATAGCACATTGGGCCCCGCCACTGGAATACTACAAATCATGCAAACTCTAAAAACATACCCCTATGCAGGCATAAAAATACTACTAACAATAGATTTTACAGTTTTGTGTAAGATTGATGAGAAAGGTGCAAGCTGTCTTTTACATTTTTATATTATTTCTTAATGATAACACTGTCAGATTAATTTATATTAATACACAAATAGAAATAAAATACAAGTTTTCTATTTAGATGGAAGTATATTTACTAGAATCAACAAGGAGGTTTGGCACCTGGATCAAACCCTATTTTGAAAGAAAAATAGTGAAGGTGGAGGTCAAAACCTGGCATAAATGTATTCTTATTTACCAAAAACAAAATTATTGCAAAGACCAAATATGCTTATTAGTGACTTGTGATGCAAACATTATTTTATTTTGATGGGTTAATAATTTTCATAAAAAGAATTTACAATATTCTGCTATTTTCTAGTGTACCTGTCAGTGAGGGGCCCCTAAAACCATCATCACATTTCTCCCTCTTGCGGCACCCCCTGTTTACAATACAGACATATCTGCTTCAATATAGGAATATTTTCAGGTGAAAATTCATACCACACAGCTAATGCTGCCATCTCTCTCCACAACACAATCTCCATTGGCGTCACAGGGGTTGGGTTGACCGTTGGGACAAAGCCTGGTGCCACGACAGCCTCTCACCTGGTCACCTGTGAAGCCAGTCTTACAGTCTCCACAACGGAAGGAGCCCTGAAGGACAGTAAAAGAAAAGGATCCAGGATCAGAACCTGTGAGCCTCTGCTGTAAAACGATAAGTAAAACAGTGTCTGTGGTCTTACTATAGTGTTGTAGCAGTGAGAGTTGGGAACACAGCCTCCATTTTCAGGTGGGCCAAGACACTCATCTATATCATCACACACCTGTGAAATAGATTTATTTACTGTCAATGCACCTTCTCCACTTGAAATGATTTGTTAAAGAGCACAAGCAGTCCTCCTAATGCACCTGTTTGTGTGACTTAGCATAAGATACTCCCACTCCATTTATTTCTGGCCCAGTGTATCCCAGAGGGCATTTCCCACAGCGAAAACCAGGAGCAGTGTTCGTGCACTGCACACCAGGGAAGCATGGGTTAAACTTGCACTGAAAACAGAAAAAAGTCATCATTAATTGGTGATCCTGTCTCAAAGTCACTATACATAGAGTTGAACAAACATATACACACGAACGCTGCATTCACTGTCTCAGCATTTGTGCTTATTTTGGTGAAATGGTCATGGTCCTGAACCATGCTGTATGCACAAAACACAATAACAAAGATTTCACATGCAGCGTGCCATCATTTTGAAGTAAACGTATAAGCCACTGAAGTCAAAGTCTGTGGTTTGGTAGTTGATGTGCAGTAGAAAACATTAAACATGTGATAGATAATGACAAAGATGAGAATGAAGACAAAGGCATCCACTGTCTACTGTTATGTAAATATGTACATGATCTATAGAGTTTATATTACTACCATTATTATCATTTTTACATCACTTCTCTTTTGCACTATCTTCATACAAGCACATTTTCTCTCCCATGTTATTCATTTGCTACCTTAACAAGTGCATTTATCTGCTGTAGGATCAATAAAATCTAATCAAAATCTAAATAACATGCCTGTGGAAGTGATCAAAACAGGAAATGAAGTGATCAGGATGGATGTGATTTGTGCCATTTACACACATTATAAAAATCCACCTGAAGCATCATCATAGGCAAAACAACATACTCATACCTCATCTACGTCATCACAGTAGACTCCATCTCCAGTGTAGCCATCAGGACAGGGGGCACATTGAAAACCACCTGATTCTGTACGAATGCACATGTTCTGTCTGAAACAGGTCCCAGGTGGGCACTGAGACAGAGGCTGAGGTTGTCCTGGATTTGGAGCTGGACCTAGAATTGGACCTGGATCTGGACTTGGATTAGTGTTGGTTGGAGTGCCTCCGAGACCTGAGCAGGTAGTGACAGACACAAAGCAAGTTGTTGAAATGTTCTTGTACTTTCCGAATTAATGAGGAGCGTGTGTGCAGCTTACCACAGGCAAGACACTCAGCAATGGTGTTCCTCAGAAAAGCAGTCTCCTTTATCTGAACCACAAAGACAGATTTATAGAAATGTGTTCACCAGGATCATGATTTAATCTTTCTATACCTGTTGAAAATCTAGGGATAAAAGGTTTTATGCTAAAGTGGGTGAACTGCTTGTGACCCGTCATTCTCTTTTATGAATCCAACATACTCAGATGTTTATAAGAGTACTTCATCGCCTCAGGCTCTTCTTTTTGACGCCTTATCTCCCTACAAATCTCCTACTTTAAATGATCATAAGAAATCATCTACCTCTGTGTGCTGCTAAAGAGAACGCCAATTTTTTTTTTGTTCTGGTGTGTTCTTAAAAACACAGCTGAGTAAAAGCCTTGAAATAAAAGAGGTCCAGAAAAGCAGCTGACGATCACAGTCTGCATTTCCATTCTTCTCTGGTGATCTGCTGATTTTATTACAAAGCCAGTCCCTGCATTTTCAATTTCACCTCTTAAAAAAGGAAAATCCAGATAGTTATAAATTATCCTACAGTTTTCCATTCTTAAATTAGGTAAAGTGATTATTCATAGTAATCAAAGCAGTGGTTTCCACATTTATTTTTAGCCAAAGTTATCCTTAAACTGGGGACAGAACATTTTCTTTGTCTTTATCTATTGTATTTTATGTTCTCTTTACACTATCTAGTTTATAAACATCACAAATATAATCATTGTTTTGTTGTGCTCTGTCTATAGACCAGACCTGCTGGTTGAGGAGCTCTTTCATCTCTGACATCATCCTCTTCAGCTCCAGTATTGTGGCCTGGTCATGTACCGTCCTGGCTTCCTGGATACCTATGATGATTCACAAAATGTAATGATAGACCAAAAAACTGAGAACAGTTTTCAGGAGTTCATATTCTTGCATCACTTATTCACTTATTTATTTTCACTGATACTAGTATAGTTGTAAATACATTTAATTTATTCTTGTTAAAGGTATTTTTGCCTCACTCTGTTCTCACCCAGCAATTGCACAGTTTCACCCTGATCTGTATTGCAGTCATGCAGAGTGGCCACGTTGTCTATAGTGTCCTCTATCACCAGCCTCAAGTCTCTCAGTTCATCCTAACAAGAAAAGATAAAGAATCAAGTAATACATACATACATACAGATATCATAAGTCTGTCATCCTTTTTTGCACTTCTCAGTCACCTGTCCACTTGTTTGCAGGGTCCTAAGTGCCACCCTATTGGGACCAGATGGTATTGACCCAAAAGCAGCTGGTAGATCGTCCAAAGTGTGTACCAGTTTGCAGTCTACATAGATGTGTAGTCGTGGGGGGCCACGCTGTAGACCACTGGCATGAAGAATCACATCGTGGTCTCTGCCATCAGCCAGGGACGGATGGTTAAAACTGGTCGTACCAAATCTGCCATCAGGCTTCTGGTATCGTAGAGTCACTAAAAATGGAAGAAAGCATAAATAAAAGAATGACGAGTTACAGGAAAAGATTCTATGAAGGGTTTCAGTACTGCAGTTGTAACAGATTGTGGAATGTTTCTGTGTAATAATTCACTCTTGCTTAGCTTGGCCTGCACGGTCAGGTCCAGGTACTTGGAGTTGTCTTTGGGGTTGATGACACTAAAGAGAGATGTGGGAGCTCTATTTTGTAGGATAAATGATGCAAGCAGGAACGCCTCATCTCTCCCTTTGTTCTTCAAGCTTCCTTGAAGCAGATCTGGCAGGCAGTCTGGAGACAGCAGCAGGTCATAGACTAACAGAAGAGAGGACTGTTAAAATGGGTCACATTCAACACAAGACAAAATAAAGACAATCCATGCAATGAGGGGATGTTTATTGTTGAACAGTGGTATATGTAGCAGTAGTTATCAATTACTGGTGAGTACAAGTTTTAAAAATGTCCATTGGAACTGACTGAGCACACTTTTCAGTGCTACTGCTGAGTCAGAGCACCATGGAACTTTATTATGTGTGAGAATGTATGTGGGTCTGTGCACACCTGTATGACTGTGTAGAAACGTAGGGTTAGTTTTGTGTCCTGCTGTGTTTATAGAGTGGTAGACTGCAGTTTCAGAAAAGACCAGTAAACTCTTTCCATTGGAACAAACCCAGTGCCTCATGGTGTGTGCACACATGTGGCACACATATACATACAGTGACATATGCACAATGTCGTTAGCCAAATTCAACAATAACACAAAGTGACTGGTATTTAAATGGAAACATTTGTGTGTAGATTCCACCCAAATTAAGGCTCTGCACAAGTACTCTCAAATGACAGTGTGTGTTGTAGCATCTGACATAATGTAGGCCAAATTGGATTGCTCTACAAGCCACAAAATCTTACCTTAAATGACAATTAAATCAACAGAATCACCATTGTTATTTGTGGTTTGCTGATGATTATAAGTTGTAAGACTAGACAACACACAGTTAGACATAAATACATGGAAAATACTTCAGTGAAACTGAGTTATTTATTAGTGACAGTGATGTTGTACTACATCATAGACACACTCTATTATATTTACCAGATGCATTGATATTAAAGAGTCTGTACTTACTAATTCCCTGAGCTGTGGCGGTGAGCACCAGCTGTTGCAGGACCAGAGACAGAGCTGCCACTCTGGCCCCCACACCCATCATCACAGTCTCACACCTTGAACACAGCTCCTGAGTTTGGAAAGTTAGAGCAAAGTTTCCAGTGGATCAATAAGGGTTACACCGATGAAGGCTGTCCCGTTAAATCATGGATGAACTGAACATCCAGATGCTGAAGTGAAATCCCTGAAGAGGTAAGATGAATTTGTGGCCACAGCACGGCTTTTAAAGCAAATGGGAGTGTCCTAGTATGCTACTTCTGTGAAAGTGGCACAATGTCCTATTCAGTGGTCTGGGGGAGTGTCCCCATGCTACTGTGGAATGATTATATGATGAATCAATCCAGTCAAAGCTGGAATACAACTTAATATTATGGAAGTGTCATAAGCACTTACTGTGCATATTATGTTAAATTCATTTTATAGAGTTAATATGAGTATTTTAGTTCATTTAATTCCTGACTTCACTTAGTGTCAAGATACAACTTTTAACAAATAAAGCAAAATGTTTACTCCCGATTGGGAATTTCACATATCATAGCATTTTAAGATCTCAGCCTCTGTACAGTGAGCCAGCTCTTAAAAATGTCTGTGATCTGTTCTGTCAGAAGAGGGAAACTTGTTTCCAGCTGGCTATTGTTCTTCACAAACACCAAGAACCCGTGCTGCAGATACAGATTTGATCTACCAACTGAATGTACAACAATACCCCAGATGTTTTTAATTCAGCTTTAATTTAATTTACCTTGTTTAATCTAACATGGCTTTATGGGTCTTGTCTTCTGTTACAGAATGTGGGGAGTGAAAGAGAAAGGATGCCAAACCTGGGATTGTTTTTAACCCTGGAAACATGTCACACTAGATGTCTGGTAGTCGTCTTAAAGCCTTTCCTTCAAATCGTGAGTACATTTCAGTTTTGTGCAGCTGTCTTAGCCAAAGGGAGACATTTACCATCCCTCAGTGCATTATCACCCCCTATCCGTCTCTGTCTGGCTGTCTAGGCCAAACTGGACCAAACACCTGGAAGCCTTGGTAGTCTGACTATCAGCCCCTGAACAGATGTTAAAGTTCTGCAGCTGAAAACATAAACAATACCACAGAAACACATTACTGTTCTATAAGTCACATGGACATTCGGGAATATGTCTAACTATAAAATAGTTAGGTTTTTTGAAAATTGACAAGCCGATAATTTCTTTTTTTGAGCTCATGAGAAGATGACTTATCTACAGATATATGGACAAAGAACAGACACACTACAAACATTACATTTGATTAGATTCTAGAATATGGTGCATTGCTTAGAATAAACTACTTAGAGTATACAGTATAAAGGACTTGAAATTAATGAACCCCAACTAAAATATTTTTGCAGTGTTGTAATGAAGTACATATTTTTTTAAATCTGTTTTTCTCAGATATGACAAGAACAGGATAACACTGGAAATGCATATACATACTGTCATTATCACAGACTGATGAGGCTATGTTGACTTTTCATACAATTTGGAATGAAAAACTTACACTTGTGTGGAAGTATGTGCTTTTTGTACCTGGTTCTGGCTCTTGTCCCAGTCCTGCTTTTGCTACTGGCCATGGTCATGCTTCTGGTCCTGGCCCAAATTCTAGCTGTGGGTCTCACCTTTGTCTTAGTTATCTTGATGCTGGTCTTGCTCTTGTCCTGCTTCTGGTTCTCATCTCAGTCCTGGTTGTAGACCTGGTTCTGGTCTTAGCCCTGGTCCTGTTTTTTTCCTTGGTCATGCTCTTAGGTCTGATCCTAGTCTTGGTCTTAGCTCTGGTTCCAGTCCCTCTCCATAGTCCTGGTCCATCTCCAGTTCCTGGTTCTAGTTCTAGACCTGGTCCTAGTGGTGGGTATGGCAGGTATATCATGACGTCATTAGCCCCTTCCTTGAATCCAACATGGCGACTGCCATGGAGCTGAGATGCTGGGGCGGAGACTGGGGTTTGCCTTCTGTCCACACCGAGTCCCTCATAGTTCTGGTAACACTCTATCTTGCTCGATAAAACCGGACTTTACGTTCTGTCCTTTTTCTTTAGAAGTCAGGTTTCTTGTTCTGCGGTTCCTCTGCGTATGTGTGGTTAGCTTCATGCTAACTTACCCTCTGCAGTCAGTTTGTTTGCACCGGTCGTCGATGACAGAAAATATCACTATCTTTAAAATAATCCAGTTTCATGTCAGTCGAGCATCGCTGTCCTAAATTTTGATCTTAAATCCGTGTGTCAGTGTGTGTCATAGTCATAGTTACCAAAAACACTCCTTCAAGGTCAGCTTGTTTAGTGTCCGTTATTGATTGTTTATGTTTTTCTTCCTGTTTCGTTTGACAGGCTTTAACCTGTGGATGTAACATGTGTAGTAATAAATAAAATGTAAGAGTTTGTTTGATTAATTCTTCGCAGGATGTTTATCATGTCTTTCTGTCAGTATTCATGCAGTTGCCACTCTTGCCACAGGGTGACACTTGGGCTCATTTTCTCTCAATATGACAGATGTTCCCATCTAAAACCTAGATTCTTATTTTTTTTTTACTAGGGATTTAAAAAGAACTGACATAAATGAAGTATTTTCAGACAATCATTGCTTCTTTGATCAGATTTTCACATATGTGATCTGAAGTGATGAGGATATTCTAACCCATCTACAGACTTTTATGTTGAATGCAGATGCTGTTGTCATTTTTATATAATTTGTCCTGAGTGAGCTGGGTTTTTTTTTCCTTTTGAAGGCATATTCCAAGTTTTCAGGAGCACAAGTTACAGTTTCTCCCATAGACTGGACCTGGAAAACTCTTACAGGTGAGCTACAGTGTTCAGTTTTCAACATTTTGGTTTGGAATCTACAGAAAAGTACTTTATGGATCCCATAACTGGGCAATTGCTTTGTAACAGCAGCAGCATTCACATAAGAAAACAACCAAAGTGGGGTGCAAAACAAAAGTAAGGTGCAATGTTATAGTAATGTGTAAGGACAGAGTGAAAAGTAAGAAAAATAATGTAATTACAATAATATTTACACAAAGTACATAGTGTAAACAGAAAAATTGTGATTATGGTTTATTGTACAATACAATGGCTTGTAGGAGGAAGGACACATCGCTGTCTATTCAACAGTAGAGCAATAGTCTTTTTGAGAAAGTCCCCCCCTGTCTGTCCAGTGTGTGGTGGACAGGGTGCTCAGCATTGTCCATGAGTGAGATCAGTTTCTGTAGCACCCTCCGCTTTACCATAGTCTGAAAGTTGTCCAGCCACAGATTGATCACATAGCCAGCCTTCTTGATGATTTTATCAGGTCTGTTGGTGTTGTTAAGGTGCAGGGGAAGTCAGTATTTATTGTGACCTCCATGTAGATAAATAATCTTTTGTTATATTACAGATGCATTTCTCAGTCTTTGTAAAGTAAATATGCAAACAATATTAAAAACAAAAATGCATTTCAGACCTTTTTCTGTTTGTCTTTTTCAATAATACATTACTACACACACATTTTTTTGTTAAATATAAACATGCATGCCTGTTATGACCCTGCAATAACAACAACAAAGATAGAAGACTTTTACACAGTGCTGTATTTCCTTGAATGCGTTTTTAATACAAGTGTAGTCATTTTAAAGTAAATTAATGTATCTAACACTAATAAAAAAAATAATGTATGATTTGTTGCATTTGATTTTTTTTTTCATAAAATGTCAATAAAACTGAGAAGCAATGCTAAACTACAGTAATTTCTCATGTTAGATCATGTTTTCCATTCACTCATAACTTCACATTATAATCTATCTCTTTAAATCCCGTAGCAACAGTCCCAGAGTTGGTTTGTGGAGAAGCTGCAGTTCAAGATCCCAATCAGATTCTCAACTTCTTGAGAAAACAGGTGAGAGTTGGATGCCCAGTCTGTCCCCTTCTTATGCATCACATCTATTTTCTCAAACCCATTAGATAAAATGTAATATTTATGTTTTTTTCAGAGGTTTAATGCTGACTATGAGCTCACAGCGAGACAAGGTGCAGACACAATGGCATACATTGCTTTGCTTGAAGAGAAGTTGCGACCAGCTTTGGTAAAACGCTCTCGTTTGCTTGTTTTTGGAAAATCACTAACATGTGAGTGGTCTTCATGTTTAAAGGCATGTTTTCTATGTGACAGTTGCACACCTTCTGGGTGGATGCAGAAAACTATGCCAATCTGACACGACCATGGTTTGCTTCGCGTTCGCCGTTTCCACTGAACTTCGTAGTCCCAAGTCGCCATGCCAACATCGCCCTCTCCAGGATCCTGCTGACAAAAGGAGAGTCGCCACTACATAGAATCACTGAAGTCGAGGGAAAGGTAAATATTTGTTAAAATAAATATATTATATCACAACACTCATTTTTCTGTAATTTGCCATTGCATATATGTATTTTAGTAAACATCCTTCATCAGAGCTTTGTAGGAGAATCAATTCAGTAGTAAACAAAAGAGTTAACAAGACAGCTGACGGTTGGTTAGACTCAGTTATTTGGGAGCAAATCACTTTCATCATCACCTGGTTCTATTTAAACAAAACAGCCAAAAGTACTGTATATAGATGTCACTTTTAATTGAAATTTTAAATGCAATTTGTTTTTTGCAATTTTCTTGTTTGTAATATTAGACATTAAGAGTATCCCTACTCTACTGAGGCTGTTCTTAAACTTTTACTGATGAAGTGCAACCATCAATTCTTCTAATTTAACAATTATTGAAGTGTGTATTTATTCAAAGTTGCATGTTAGTATATTAGTTGTTTTGGCTATTATGATAGTTTGTAGGTGGCTGTTCATTAGTTGTAAACTGTTCTCTCTCTTTGTGTCAGATTTACAGTGATGCTAAAGAGTGCCTTAATCTCCTCTCCTACAGACTGGGAACAGCAAACTATTTCTTTGGCAACTCGTGAGTTCTTATAAATTTGTTAACAGAAATAGTCAGTTATATAAACAATACTACTGAATAAAAAATAACTTGCTGAAAACTCTTTTAAAAAATTTGATAGGTTTATAATAACTTGGTGGGGATAGAATACGTAATTTATCTATTGGAAATGTTGTTTGAAGATTTCAGCTTTATGAAAAATGGGAACTTGGTTTTGAGATATCCCTATTATTACATTTGACTGGTAGAGAATCAGTCATTTAAACCATGTATGAAAATCTGACTGCTTGTTCTTTTATGTATCCATGACTACAGGCCGACCAGTCTGGATGCCTTTGTGTTTGGTTTTGTAGCTCCTCTCCATAAAGCCAGTCTTCCCAGTAGCCCTCTGCAGAGCCACCTCAGTCAGCTCAACAACCTCACACATTTCTGTGACAATATCCTGGCACTGTACTTTAGCTCCAACCACCCATGTAAGAAAGAACCACTCCTTTTAACCTTTGGCTTGCATAATCTAATCACAGACTTGCATGGAAAGCATTAAGCAAAGCACTTTAACTTTGTATCTTCTGAACGCTTGGTGTTTGTTTTGGCATTAACGTGGATACTTTATGGCTTAAGTCTGCTCCCATTGTCCTGATTCTCCGCTCTGTCCATCATCTTCTTCTGTCGGTGTCTGCTTCATCTTTCTCCAGGTCCTCCACCTCCCCTTCAGGAAAAAAAGGATGCCAACCTCCAGAAACTAACTCAGCTTGTAAATAAAGAATCCAACTTAATAGAGAAGGTGCTTCTGCTTTGCTTTTCTCTTATATGCATGGGTTCACATTTGCACTTGGCAGGTACAGCTGTACTTATCCCTGGATATATGCTGAACATCTAATATGTGGAATCATCTAAAACTGTACTTTTTTTTTTTTTGCTGCAGATGGATGATAACCTTCGCAGCAGCAGCAGCCCTCAGCACAAACTCCACAGACCAGAACCCAAACCCAATTTGGCCACTGAGAAAAACTCCACACCTGCATAATCTCCAGATATTCAAATAAGAAAAAAACTGTCAATGGAAGGTGCAAATCTTAATCCTAATCAAGTCCGTAAAAAGAATCAGATTAAAATTAAAGGGAAAATAACTTTATTAATGAAGGTATGACTATATAAGTATGAGATAATAATATAGTCACGTAACATTTCATTAAAAGTCTATGTTAAATTAATGATGATAGATTTCAAAGATGTTACTTTAAAGATGGAAAAGTGCATGTGTGAGATTGTTGAATAAGTTGAGTGCATGTATGTGGTTAAAGATGGAATGCTATGAAGTGGTGTACATTGAGAAGGACACGGAAAGTAAAAATGAAAGCCAAAGGAAATGAAGTCCAACAGTGAAAATAAGTGGCTGGCACCTCTGAGTCAAGCACATTTTCTTTCAACTTTTATCTCATTTTACATTTATCAACAGATTCCATGGTTTTTACGTAGAGCTCAGTGTAACTGTATTAGAAGCACCATAAGCACAGACCTGAGTTAAAGACGCCTTCACCCTTAAAGGAAAATAGTGCTTAAGTGTGAGAGAATCACTGCAAGATTATCTCTGTAATTAAATCTCTATCTAGCGCTGTTTCAAATCCTTTGTTGCCATTCTGAGCACTAATCTTTCCGAATGTCCTTGTAAATATTTTCTGTAAATGATGGAAACATTGGATTAGTATAATGTACAGTATGAATGCACTAAAGAGTGTAGGAGAATTAGTAATTATTTTATTTTTGCTCTCCACCTGCTTTGTAAAGCTTGTATAGTTGTAAATAGCTTTATGGCTATAATTAACACAATCACTCTACAGATAGTTTTATTAAATGGGGTTGATCAGTTCACAATCATTGTTAGACAATAGACTTAAAGAAAGGGCCTTATATGTTAAACATTAATACAAAACGTTTGAGATTATTTTGTGTGTGGGAGATTTTTCATGGAGTATCAGGAAAACATCTCTTCTAGCCTTTTTGCTTGTTGTGTAACCTCTGACTTTGAACATTCACTTCTGTTTTTGCCTGTTTCTGTTTTTATTGTTTGTTGTGCCCATTTAATATTGACCTTGTCTAAACCCAAGTGTCCCTTTGAGTTGCTGCTTTTTTTGTGTGTATAACTTTCACAGTCTGAATGAACCAGGACTGTCGAAGAAAACGTCCACTCTTCATCTTCACTGACCTTTTCCCGAACATCCTCACCGCTTAAACATTACTGAACCATCAGTGTAACTCTTTCCTGTTTGAAATGCTAATACTTCTAAAGAGAAAAATGATTACATTCCCTTTGAAAGTACCATCAGAGTGTGTGCCATCAGTGAAATGAGAAAACAAATAGACTGGTGAAGACCATCGAGTTGTGGTGTGCCTTCATGACTGCTAATGTCTTTGTACCATTGTTAAAATACTAACAATGTCCTTTATAATTTTGATATTTCTTTACAAATTCTGTCATTACTGTTCATACTGTGGATAGTTGGTGACAACTATCTTTTACCATCGCAATAAATATTTCAACTATGCCTCTTGTCGTTTTTCAAAAATATATTTACATAAAAAGTTGAAATAACTGAGATATAACATTTTGACAACTGACAGGACAAATTACAATAATATTATTGTATAATGAACATTCAGTCCTTGGAGCTAATGTGTTTGGAAGCAAAAAAAAACAAAACAAAACTAGAAAAGCACTTGGCGTGCGGATGTCATTTCCCGAAATTTTCACCAAATTCTCCCATAACAAATAAGTGGTGCCAGGAACAACAAAGCCCCTCCCCCCTCGTTAATGGTTTAGGTCTCCTTAAAATGTCTGACTTTGATTTTGACCTTTCAAGGTCAATCGAAGTCAAAGGTCATGATGCCATTTGAACCCCATGCTAGGTTTCCTATCTGTCAATTAGTAACTAAGTTTCTATCTCCACTAGTTTTTCCATTATATTCCCTTTTTTAGGTACTGACTGAGTGACCCCCCCCCTCTTTATTTACCCTCTATTTTATTATTGATTAAACACATTGACCTACGTAGATACACTAAAATTTAATCCAATTTATTCTGGACTATATTTCATGGAAATTAGTCCAGTAATGTTTGCATAAAGTTGCTGCCAAACAACAACAAAAGAATTTAAACCAATCCCCTCACCTCCTTCAGAGGGTGAGGTAATACATTTGATCAATGGAAGTTCACTCCTCTGCTTCTAGGACTTGGTCCAGATACCACAGCACATCTTCAGGGTCTGGTGGATTCTAGGCCTCAGATCAGATACCATAGATAGACGCTCATTTGTTTGGGACATGGCTGTTCTTTAGACACTTTGGTAGGTACAGTATTAACCACTTAATTGTGAGACTGAACAACATGTGGAGATGCTCTGTGCCAGTCATTTCACCATCACACTCACCCTTGTCAAAGTTATCCAGATCCCTGCTCTTGCCTATTTTTGTTGTTTCTGTTAATATTGGCTCGCTGCCTAATACCTCATCCACTGGAATCAGATTAATTGCACTTTGGCTTTGGTCATAATGTTATGACTGATTGGTGTATATTAAAGTGTTATTAAATAGTTAAAAGTCTCCTATTTTTATTTAGTGCAGTGCAGCAAGGGGTGTTACTGGAGTAATTTGTTTTTCCAGTAATTATTACAGATAGTTTCATCCTTTCCCATCATGCCTGCCTCTCTGTTTGTATTTTAGGACATAAAGATGTTGGGAAGACAGAGAACTCTTTGTTTAGTTTTGGCCCCAGAAATGGAAAAGCAATGAAACTGACTGAAAAAGATGCATAGTTGTTAGATATTGTCCAGGTCATCTGATATGTGACACACTCCTGCTGAGGTGTTTCCAGGTTAATTACACAGAGTAATACATGCACAACTACAAATTAAACAATACGTGTGTCTGCAGTCAAGTATAGCTACCTCTGCCATGGAGGTATTGAATTCACGTAAATTTGTTTGTTTGTCTGTCTCTCTGTCAGCAGGATTATGCAAAAAATTCTGAACTGATTTTAATTAAAACCCTTTGTTGGTCAGCTCAACCGTTTGGTAGAGGTCAGTTTGAACCCTGATATCTAATCTAAATTTAAGTAAAACTTCTTGGGCAGTCAATGATATATTCAGGGCATGCTAGTATATATACCACCAAGGAAGAAGATCATAAACGTGACAACACGTCTGCTATGATCTTTTCTTTTGGACACAAAATTGCAGGCAACGTCCATTTTTTTAGTCTATTTTACATAAATAATCCTCATCATGTTTCAGAAATACTTTGGTATTCATGTAAAAAAATTTTTAAAAACATCCTCAACTAAACACTAGAGATGATAGTAAAGGGTCATGAAATGCTAATGCTAATGCTAATGCTATGATGCAAACACAACAAGTTAATACATCTAATTTGAACCAAGTGAAGGAATAATGTTTGAGTTTTAATACTTTAGCTAAATTTAGGGTCAGTAAAAACAATCTATGTTTTATGTTATAATAGTCTCTGTGAAGTGGAAAAAGCAAAAAAAAAAAAATATTGTGATTTTTGTAGTGCGACCAACAAAGGGTTCAACTTTTAGGAATTATAGATAATGGGTCAAGGAAGAACCCCATTAGATTTTAAGCAATGAAGGTCAAAGGTCAAGGTCATACTAAAGGTCAACAGCTAAAACACATCAGTGGTAATATCTAAGGTTTCAGACAAGATAAAATCTTTTTTTGCATTCACATCGTCTCACCTTCATCATCAGATGGGTCACCACCTATGGCTCCATCACGTCATGTGTGAATGAAAAATCAAGCCTTGGCAGAGGTGTGCTTTCTCTGGCTGCCTTGTTAGTATTTGTTCTCATTTTTGGAATATTACTGCATGATTTTTTCACAATAATTTTTTTTGTAGTTGAGAAAATCATCTATATTGTGTTTTTTTATTTTTATTTTTTTACCTTTATTGGAGCAGGGATTGTTAATATACAATATTTACATTTGAAGATCTGTTGCATGTAATGTACAAAAGCAGTATGTGTAACTAAGCAGGTCGTATTATTAGTGTCCTGTCTTGTTTGCTTGTGTAAGATGTGTAAATGGTGTGAATGTTCTGATGTGGGCTTCTCAAAACTAAGAAGAGAGAGAAGGAAAAAAAAGAAAGAAAAAATGTTTAAACCAAACAAAATAAATAATTAAATCAATAAGGGATATAGTCAAAATAATAATTATACAGTTGGTGAGACTAAATGAGAAAGAGACAAGAGAAAAGGAAAGGGAGAGAGGGGGGGGGGGGGGGGGACAAGGGGGAATAAAGATGAAAATAGTTGAACATAACCAGATGGCATTAAAATACAATTTATATAAATGTGATTCTACCAAAGTTCATTCTATTGCTCCCACTGCCTCAGCTTGCTATCACAGCATTGTTACCATTACTTTTAATTATAATAATTATTATCAATATTATTATTATTTTCGTGTAATTTTACTACTACTTTTATTATTTATTTATTTTGTACTTTTGTTTGAATAATTCTTATGACCCTTTCAGTTATGAAAGTGAATTCAGTTTTGATTTGATTAATATAGTCTACGTTTACATTCTGTTGTCTGAAAAAGGCAGCCCTCCAAAGTTCAGAAACAATAAAACTGTTCCACTCGCATCATAAACTATCCCACAGCTGAAGAAAGCCAGCGTTAAACCCCTTCTTAGTTTACCATCCTGCAGATGATGTGGAAACCAGGACCTTTCCCAGATCATGTGCACGTGTTTGCCCCACAATCCTCTTCTTCCTCTACCCCCCTTTGTCTTTTCTCATAAATGGGGAAATGTGTCAGAGATGAGGAGAAAAAGTACTAGTACCTGGAAATGTGTGACATAATTTGTAGAAAATGACAGAAATGCTATGTCCTCTGGAAAACAATGTAACTGCCTTGAGAGTGTGTAACTTGGAAAATCTAGTAGGTTTTTTTTTTTTTACTGGAATAGTGTCATTCTGGCCAGACTGAAATGTGTGTGCTATGAATTACAGAAAATATAATGCACAAAAGAAGAGAATTGTACTGTGTGGTGATTTTTAGAGAGAACAAACAAACAAAAAAACCCACCTTAACCCCTGTCCAAATATGCAACATAGAAAAAAATGTATCTATTCAATATGCTCTAGTCAAATTAATTATCGCCACTGAATTTAACATATACTTTTTTAATGTACACACTACCAGTCAAAAGTTTTGGAACACCTTGATATTTCAAAAATTCTAGAATTCAATGAAAATAATGCAGTTCTCTTCATAGAACCAACTTTTGAGGATTGATGAACCTCCACTGCTGCTGAACTATTTCAACCCATTCCAAAAGGCCTTTTTGTATATTTCTGAAATGAAACAAAACCCTTTTAAAAAAGCCCTTAAATACAATTTAAAAAAAGTTTTTTTAAACTTTTAAAAACCCTCAAAAACCAATTATTTTAAACCCTTAAAATACATTCAAAAAGAATGTAAAAAACCTTAAAAAAAAAAGTTAAAAGCCCTCTAAAAAAACCCAAAACTATTAAAAATCCCTCAAAAAACCTTTAAAAAACATTATTTTTCTGATTTTTTTTTTTTTTTTTTACCTCTACCAGTTCACCGTTTACTTTTGTACCATTTGAAACTGGCCATTTGAAATATCAGGGTGTTCTAAAACCTTTGACCGGGAGTGTACTTATATTTAAATGTGGGTGTTAAGGGGTTAATTTAATATTAGGGCCACTTTAGTAGTTACAGAATATGTTGAAATCTGCATCTAAAAAGTGTAAATGATGCCAAATCTCAGTTCATTATTTCCCTAATGTGGTCATTGTTTTCAAACAGTTACTGGAAAATCATTTGTCAAGTCAAATAAACTGTGTGCAGATGGAGTATTGAGGCCCTCTGGTGGTAACAGTACTTTAGAAAAAAGGACACCATTCAAACAGACTTATTCTGCAAATGAAAATGTCATTCATTCATTGTGTTCATTCAGCAAAAACATAAAACTCAGTTTACATGACAGGAAAAGAAAACAGTTCATCTGCATTTACTGTAGTTCACATCCATAACAAAATATAGAACGGAATAAATCTGTTTACAAAGGGTTATTTACACAAATTCACATTATGAAACAGTTTAAAAAGTGCTGTAGTGTGGTGTGTGAAACTATAAATTAAGTTTGGGTTCACTGCCAAATGATACAGTTTATATTTGAGGACAAGGATTAAACACAGAAACAATAAATCACAGAATGATTATAAAATAGTACAAAGTTTGTCACATTAGTGTATTAATTATTATACAATACTCCACAAAATCTCACTTCTGCAAAAAAAACAAAAAATGAAGGTGGTCAATCTCGAACCTGTTATGACACAAATCATTCAATTGCAATTCCCATGTTTTTTAAAATGTACAATATACTTTTATTTCTCACTCTTTTTTGTGACTATTTCTGAATTTATGTTAAACTGAAGACTTTTTAATGAATCAAGTTTCACTAAAAACAGAAAGCCTTCAATAAGGCCCTTTTTTAGAAGGACAGGAACCAATCACATCATCTGCATTTTGTAGATTTTGATTCCTCTCTTATCTAAATGAAGAACTCAACAGTGGTCATTTTGCATGTTATACAAACAGAGGATTCTAATGAACAAAAGTCCAATATGAGCTGTAAACACTTCATTATGTGAAGCAGTTATAGAGGAGCTAGCTGCCCTTGGTGAACTCTGGCATCTCCTGCACCATGCAGACCTCCAAACTACCTGGCATCTCCAGAGCCAGAGCAGGGTGGCATGGCAGAGTGAAGCGCTGGTTGAACATACCCAACAACTGACCGCTCTGGGCATTGTAGAAACACAAACGACTCTGCTGGTAATCCAGGAGAACCCCCACCCTGTCAGGTACCTCGATCACAAACAAACTGGACAGAGCGTCACCGTGGAGCAGCTGATACCTACAACTGGAAACACAGAGGATTTAGATCAACACCATCACACACTTAAAAAAATAAAATAAAATAAAATAAAAATCCTGGTGTTTTTGTTTTGTTAAAAAAACAAAAAACAAACTAGCAGCCACAGCAATACTATAAAAACACAACAAACTGCAAACACAGAGTAACATGTAGATTTAACATTTTAAACATGTAGATTTAACAGTTTAAATAGTAGGTTTAACATTTTAAACATATGTATGTTATCACGAAGGGTGGAATAGGACTCCGTAGGAACACAAAGAAGGACGTTAACTAAAATACCCCAGACGTCATTGCTGTGTGGACGCAAGGACCAACCCAACTGTGCCAAGTGAACCAAAGCCTCCTGTTATTTTACCTATTTAACATTTTAAATTGTTCAATGTTTCCTTCTTGATTACTTTTTTTTTTATCTTAAAAAAATAGGCTTTTATTTAACATTGTGATCTTGCCGTTTAAAAGCGTCACATTGTTTTTCAATTTACTGTTTTATTTTGTCAATACCTTAGAAATATATCATTTCTACATACGAATCTGCTTTTGTTCACATACTCTTCCTATAAAAACTACAACTATATTTGATTTAATCATCCACACAAAAACATTCTCAAATAAGCAACTTTTCAATGTATTTTCATTTACAGTTTTTTATGATGCATTTTTACAACTTTTTGCTGTTAATTCTAGGCTTTATTTAATTTTTTTTTTTTTTTTACAGTCTTACAAACACTGAAACTTGTGTGTACATACCCTGATGGTGCAGGAACACACTGCAGACACCACGACAGGCTGCTTTCACCCAGTGGTTTGTCTCCATTGGTTGTGCTGTAAGATACACCGAGCCTGTATGCTGTGCTCCCTGAGACCATGGCCTCCCAATAATACTGTCCACCGACCGGCAACAGCTCCCCCAGGATGGACGGACAGCTGAAAAAACACACACACAAACTATGGTACAACGCTTATCAAAGCTTTAATCTGTGGGCTTTGTAGATTTAGGTTAAGTCACAATTCACAATTTTGTTTTGTTTTGGGTTTTTTGTCTGTCCATTTGTTGCCCCGCCCCCTGATGGAGACAAGGGTATTGTATTTGAGTCAGTTTGTTTGTTGGTCTGTCTCTCTATTTTTAAGCAGGTTTACACAAAAACTACTGGATCAATTTCCATAAAATTTTCAGAAAAGGTACAAGATGGTTCAGAATAGATCCCATTAAATTTTGATGAATGTAGGTCAAAGGTCAACATCACAGTCACCAAAAATTTGTTTTCACAATGATAAGAGATAGGGCAAATCAGGTCAAATGTGTCCAAGGGGGTAAGGTTTGTTGTGTCTGACACCACTTGTTTATTTTGTATACAAATTTTGCTGATCATGACATAATCAAACTACAGCTGAAGGAAAAACAGACAAATGTCACAATTATCTTTAAGACAAAGCACGTTCCCTTTAATCCTTCAAGTCCTAAACAGTCCAACCAAAAGCATCTACCGATCTAAAATATTAATAACTTTTGAGCCACTAATCCCATCAGAATATAAATAATTCAGATAAATTACAGTTTTCTCCATTTCTAGTGTCATCAGATTTAATCCATTTGGACAGTCGGAGGCTCTGTAGTCAATATGGAAACAGGCATTTTTTGTAACACTGAGTCACCATTAAAACAGTTAACCAACTAGTTTGACAAATGTCAATGTTTTTAGACACAATGATATAATTGATTAAAAAAAAATCTTTAGTTTTCTCTGTTTTAACCATAAAGACCCAAACATCAACTAATAACCAGAAGCCTCTACTGATCTAAAATGTATAACTGTGGACCCACTAATTCTATCAATCCAGTTAAATAATTGGTGTGGAATCCAGTTTGCCATATTTTCATATTCATCAGATAGGACCTATTTGTTCAGAGATTCCGTAGTTACCATGGAAACACCATCTTCTTCTGCAACACTGATTCACCAATAGAACCCATGGATTTGGATCAATAACAGTGGATGGAAACACTTGTTTTATGTTCATTTCCAATTATATTTGCAGTTTTTTTTCTTCAGCTTTCTTTGTTTTAATAGAATAACATTTGAATTTACTGTGAAATTAATGATAAGAAACTAGAGGGGATTACATTATTTCCAGTGAAAAATGCAAAATACTGAGGGTAATGTTATAATAAATGGTGATGAATCACTTAAAAACACTTAAATAGAGACAAACATTTGTTTGGGAATGGCCAGAGAAGTAGTGCTGGCTCTTTATGGGTTGATACAATGACCTTTGAATTTACTCTGAGCTTTTATGGACATCTGCGTGATCAATAAATTGAATATAAGAAAATACCTGATTTCAACTGAAGAATAACAATTACAGAGTGGAATATTTTAATAAACACTGATAAATCACTTTGTAAAGTTTATTTTTAAAATGCCACAAAAATAGTTCTCACTCTTCAAGGGTTAAGACAAACAAGCTGAGGATAAACAATAAACATGTACTGAACTGAAGAACTAATTGTTATTTGCAAAAACAAAAATGGTCAAGTTATGGATGTTTTAAATGTAGGTTGCAACACTTTTTATAGATATCAGATACTGACATATGAGAACAGGAAGTCTATTGTTCAACAGTCCAGCATTTGACATCAATAATGATATATTCTGAGGTCATTTATGTGATATTTTAACAACAAGACGAACAAGGCAGTCAGAGTCAGCCTTCGCCAAGGCTTGATATGGCATCATATGACGTCAAAACGTAACGTGATCGAGCCATACATGTTGACGCATCTGATGTCTGAAGGTGAGATGAAGTGAATGCAAAAAAACACCAGATTCTATCTTGTCTGAATCCTGACATATTACCACTGATGTGTTTTAGCTGTTGACCTTTAGTGTGACCTTGACCTTTGACCTTCATTGCTCAAAATCTAATGGACCCATTATGTATCATTCCTGAAGGTTTCATCAAAATTTCTTCAGAACTTTTTGCATAATCCTGGTGACAGACAGACAAACGGACTCGAATGTAATACCTCTTTGGCGGAGGTAATTCAACTATTATCCAGGTAGTATTCTATCATGATTGTGGGAAAGTTTTAATGATCTTAACATTAAACTTACAGTTTGTCAATGGTTGGTGTGTTTTCATATGTGTCCTGGTGGTAGTGCAGGGTGGTCTGGTCCACTGACAACTCCAAAGCAGGATGAGCCGAGGCTTTCAGCAGGTGAAACCTCGTTCCTGAAAATGGGAAAAGTAGCAGAAAAATGTTGTAGACAAATACATGAATTCATGTATTCAAATATATTTTTAGTTTTTACCTTTTGTGGAAATGAGTGCTGCTTCACTCTGCTCACTGGCACCAGGTTCATTAACAGCTTTAATGTAGAACAGATAGTTTTCATTTGGCTGGAGGACAACTCTCTGTTCCAGGGTTTTGATACCTGAGATGGATCTGAGACAAATGTAAGGACACAAAAAGTCAATAGATGACACTTCAAATGTAAGATACAGATTACCAACCCTTTACTCTAATGTAATTCATTTCGACTCTTAACCAAAGTAGTGTAACTTAAACCTTAAAACTGGGAAATTAAGATGAAACTTTCTAGAAATATACATTAAACTAGGCAATCTATATTACTGTACACAACAGTCTCCAACATGGATTACTGTACAATATTAAACAAAAGTCTTTCTATAGGATTCTAATTAGGATTAGTATATTTTGAGGGGGTGGGTGGTTCTTGTATTAATTTTTTAAGTGATTCATGCAACTAGTCACTGTTTAATATACAGTATATACACATATAAACATACATTTCCTGAATAACCTTAACTGTGATGGTCAAATCACTGGGTCAGAGCATCTTCAGATGTTCATTCCCAGACTAAAGTAGTTGGAACCAACCAAAAGTATCTACAACTACAACCAGATCTCAACCAATCGACCATCTATTGGATCAGAACACTATTACCACCAATTCACATTGTGTAGGTTCCCCTTTTTCCACAATTTTGTGAAAACTCTGATCTGAGGCCTACGTTCCACCAGACCTCTGAAAGTGTGCTGTGGTATCTGGATCAAAAGCTTAGCAGCAGATTCCTAAAGTCCTGGAGGTAGACAGGTGGACCTCCATGGATCACATTGATTTGTCCAGCACCTCCCACAGATGATCAATGGTCCTGACACTGGGAAGTCCTTCCTTAGTCCATATTAAGACATACAGTTGAAGAGAGGCTCTGACCCAGTCTTCACCGTTACAAATATGGACTCAGTTAATTAAGTTGCTCGTTTTGCTGCTTCCAAGGACTAAATGTTCACTTGCTACCTAATAATCCAACCCAGTAAAAGGTTATAAAATATTCAGCATCATTACCACTTCTCCTGTCAGAATATTTTGGTTGAATGGTGTGTTTCCCATTAGTCATAGTACCTGCTGAGCACAGTTTGAGACCCACCTGAGACCTTCTCCTTCCAGTTCATATTGTCGACAGTACTCAAGGGTGTAACTTTGCTCTGAAGATTGTTCTGTTGAGCTCCAGCGCAGAGTGGCCGAGTCCCACAGCACAGTACAGCGTTCAGTGTCAATCACCGGCACCGATGGAGCTATGTTAAAACAGAGAAATAAATGTAAGTTTGATGGAAAATCACTCATTCAAACTCCCATTAGTATAACAGTATAAGATTGAAATTATGAGCTGTACTGATGTTTTAAACTCTGGTGTTCAGACTGACCTGTTCTAAAGATGAGCCTCTCACTGGGCAGGGAACAGCCAGTGTAGTTGACAGCCATCACCCACACCTTGTACATTTTGTCAGGCTCCAGCTCCTCCAGAACACAGTAACTCTCCTTAACTGTCACACGGTACTCCTCAGACACAGCTGTGGATAACAGCAGAAACAAAGACCTTAATCAAGTAACTAGTAGCAGACTTAAGAACTTTTTTTTTTCCAAAAGCCATCCTGGCTCTGAATTCCCAGCCCCCCCCCTTTTTTTTCAGTAAAATATATAATTAACTGAACAGAAAAACATTGGTCATTGATCTATCTCTATGGGTTTTACTGGTGAATCAATGTTGTAGATGTAGAATATGATGATGTTTCCACATCCACTATGGAGCCTCTGAACATCCAAAAGGGTCATCTGATGAAAAGACACCACTGTAGTTTTCACCAATTGTTTAGTCGGCTCAGCAGTTATTTAATTTTATATCAGTCAATTATTTTGCTTAGCAGTGAGTGTTTGGGTCTTTATGAGTTAAAAGATAAACATTCAGGTCAAATACCTCCAAATTATACTGAAATACAGTATAGTGCTAAGAAGTGGCATGTGTGGAAAAAATAATTCTTCTATGATAATCATTTTGTAACAATACTGAAAAATGATCAGCTGGGCTTTAATAAATATTTATAGAAGATGTTTATCCATTTACTTCCTTGTGGGTCTTCCATACAGTAGACCTGGAAACAGTCGATGATGTCTCCAGGATTAACCTTCCAGTAAACCGTGACGCTGGTGCCAGTGGCTGAGCTGGGCTCCTGGGGCTGAAGTGTGGGCTTCTGAGGCACTAAGGAAAACACAAGAAATGTTAAAGGTCAATAATAAGAACCAGGCACAACAAAGCCCACCCCTTTAGCTTTTAATGGACATTTCCAATGGGTTTTGCCTTTCTAGATTCCTCAAGCAAAGTTCATGATGCCATTTTGGAGCCTAAATGTAATTTCCTATCTGCCAACAATAGTAACTGAGTACTTATCACCACTCTTTTTAGAGTTGTAACCATTGAAAATCATATGGCCTTGATTTTGACCCTTCAAAGTCACCCAAGGTCAAAGGTTATAATGCCATTTTGAAACCCATGCCAGATTTCCTATCTTTCAATATTAGCAACTCAGTCTTTATCGCCACTTGTTTTTTCTATTATAGTCCATTTTAGATTTTAGATATTGACTGGGTGACCCCTGACCTCTTGGGGCAACAATAAATCAAAATATATACACACAAGATGCAAAATTGAAAGCCCAGCATTTTGGTGCTCATTGGAAGTCTCCAAGATGAATACTTCAAACGTTATATCCAAAGTTTTATTTAGAACTTTATTGTGACCTTGACCTTTGACATATTCTTATAATTATCAAGGTTCTGATGTCAACAGTTTAGAGCAAAAGGAAGCTATAGGCAAAACTCATTATATAGGAATGAAAAGTAAATTCCTGATTTGCCCCATCTCTTATTATAGTGAAAAAACTTTTTGGTGACCATGACCTTGACCTTTGACCTACACAAATTTAATGGGATGTATTCTGGACCACCTTGTACCTTTCCAGAAAATGTCATGGAAATTGGCCTAGTTGTCTTTGCATAAACTTACTGACAAACAGACAGACAGATACATGAAATGTCGTGCATAGACATTTGCACACACACATGCACACTTGACCAAATCACCTGAAATTGGGTCTTCCTTTTATCCATCTCCTTGTACTCATCAAATTTCAGAACCATCTGCCAAGAATTAGCGATGCTAGATTGCGAAAAGTTGTGAAAATTCAATATGGCGTCAGACCAGAAGTAGTAAGTCGATTCCGCTGAATTTTGGACTGTTTCTTCTGTGTATCCGTGTGCATATCAAATTTCATAAAGATCCGTCAAGAATTGACAACACTAGAGTGCGAACAAAAAATGGTCAATATTTGGTCAACATTGACCCAGAAGGTCAAGTCTTTGAAGTCTAATATTCCGCGTGATGAACCTTATATCAAATCTATACCCAAGAAGTTTGAAATCAATTGTATTAAAACTGTTCAAGTACTGGACACTGGCCCATTTTTTATATTTTTATTGACCTTGACCTTTGATCTAGATCCACAAAAATAGATCCCATACCGCAGGTGACATGGACAAAACTTACAAATTACAGCCAATTTGCTCCAGAAATGTGGTCGCTAGAGTGCAAACAGACAAACAAACAAACACACAAGCAAACGCTACCGATCAACATACAACAAACAAACCAAAAATAACACCCCATGCCTCCCCTCGGGGGTGGGGTAATAATTCTAACACACACTTGACCTCCTGCACATTTCAGATAAGTCTCCATGGACTCATTCACACCACATGTACCTGGGATTCCCTTGCGTTGTGCTAAATGTGAGCTAGCAGTGTTGCCCTTGGCATAGTCTTCGAACACCAGTAGTCCCCGGGGACCCAACTCCAGAGACATGGCAGAGTCCAGAGCTGCCTTCAGCCTGAACACACAGCGACAGATGTTTGCCTCATTGACAACCATAAGGCCTCAAAGTAGACACACAGTGGATGAAAAACACCATACAATAGGCAGAGGTGGAATATAAATAAATACTTCTCCTCAAATACTAACATAAGGTAAAACTTTTTAGGTACTTCAGTGATTATTTGCTTCATAAAACATTTTAGGGGTTAATATAATACTTTTTCCTCCACTACATTTATTTGACACAGTTTCTTTTTAATTCAATTTTTTTTTATAAAGTCTAGAGGTTCTTCTATGTTTTCTTTTAACCAGCATCATTCATTTGACCCTTGCATATTTATATGATGCGGTTGATTGATGGTGGTTCAAAGAAAACGTAGAAGAACCTCTAGAAGTCTAGTAATATTAAACTATCAAAAGGTACATGGACCCTGCAGCTACAGAATGGTTGCTCTCTCTCCGAAATGATTAAATTAATAGGAAACACCAAAATTACATTGAAAGCACAAATCAGTGGACAAATATTAATACTTACACTTACTTTTATTTTATTCTTTATTTTTGTACTTCTCATGATGACAGGTGAGGCTTTGCCTCACCTGTCTCCCCTAACTGCACGTCCCTCAAAACAAGATATAATATTCGATTTAACACAGTACTGTTATACATTTATAGTTTATAAAGCTTAAAATTAGCCCCACATTGAAAACTTACTAGACTAAAATGCTCCTATAGATAAAAATAGCAAAAAATGAACGACGTTATGGAGTAACCTTTTAACAAAAGTTACCTATTAGTTACCTATTACCTAGTACTTTTTAATCCTTAAATACATTTAGCTCATTCTGTTTTACAGTATTTTTGGTCTCTTAAACTGTAATTTCTTCATTTACTTCAGAAAACTATTGGATTCCACCTCTGACAATGTTAAACATGCAATGCAAAATATAAAGGAAAATCACTCCTTCGGACAAATTAGTGGTACACTGCATTGGTGATACAGTACTTCTGCAGATTAATCACCATGCTTTAAAATACATGTTAGTAAAAGCTTAAAAATCCTTCTAGTTCACCCACCATTCACTGAACATACCTTGTTTGAATGTCTTCAGGTGACTGTTGAGATTAAATGTGGATTCATCAGAGACTTGACTAAAAGTATTTCCAAAAGGCACTGACCAGTATCTGTTAGAAGTGTCCTGACCCACCCGTGCATCGGTCTCAGCCTCTCTGGCTGTGGTCTCCAGCGTTGCTTTGGTCGAGTCAATGCTCTCCTGGAAGGAAACTATTTGGTCATAGAGCTGCTCCAGTTTAGCTTTCTTCTCCTCCTCCATACTGACTGACATGCTGTTGTATTGCTCCATCACCAGAGCCATCATCTCCTCGTTCTGAGCCTGCATCGCTGCTTCTGTCTCTGTGAACTGCTCCTGATCATGAGAAGAGAAATAAACAATATGTATCTAATAACAGCAGAAGATGATGTCTGTGGTTGATTTTTACAATATAAATTCTTTCCAACAATAAAGGTAAAGTTATTTCCTCTACCTCCACAGTGTTGAAGGCCAGCTCCAGCTCGGACACCATGTCCTCAATGTTCTCAGACCTCCCCTGCAGTTCTGAGATCATGTTACTCAGCTTCTCCTGTTAGTCAAACACCAGTTTGTGAATGTCACATTTATACTCAAGAACATCTAACATCAGTAGACGAGTATCAATGTAGAACTAGAATTTCTACATTAACCCATTATCACAGGAAAAAAGCACAGTTCTACCACAAGGAAAACAATCACTGCATGAATGCTCTGTAGGGATTAAAACACTGAAGTACAGTGTACCTATGGTTAATCTTCCAGGGTCTTTAAGAAAACTTACGGATAGAAAGTGTTTAGGACTTAACAAATGGTAGCATAAGTTGTGCACAGGGCTATCATGCCCAACTTGATAGCCCTGAATCAAGCCATAATTATGAACCTATTTTCAGTCCTGTTTTTATTTCTTTCTGATTTTTAGGCACACTTACTGTCTAAATGTATTTTCAATCATAGAAAAATAAATATCTGCTTTGCTACTGTGACACAGATCTTAAATTAATTAGAACTTATTCACTTGACTGTGGTGCAGTAGTGAACACGCATGCCTCACAGCAAGAAGGACCCTGGTTTGATTCCAGGACCAGACCTTTCTGTGTTTCTGTGTGGAGTTTGCATGTTCTGGTTAATTCAAATTACCCATCAGTGTGATTGTTTGTGTATATATGTTCAGCCCTGCAAGGAACTGGAGACTCACACAGAGTGTACCCCACCTTCACCCATTATAGCTGGATTAGGCCCCCACAGACCCCCATGACCCTGGTGAGGATAAAGTGGGTTCAGACGACGAGACGAGACCTACAATAACTATGATGCAAATTAGTGACATTAGTCATAATTGCCATAATAATAATTGTCAACTTTTCTAAATTGCAGATTATTTTAGTGCTGCTGTTGATCAGTTATTCAGGTCAACAATCCAAACAAAACAAAAATCATCTGATTATTCATCATCAAATCAGCAGTATGTCATGAAATTAAGAATGTCATTACAGAAACAGGGTGTTGCCATTGATCCATGAACATCAAGGATCACAGTAATCCAAGTAATTATATATATTAATCAAGTGTGTTGAGCTGGATCTCATTATAAAAACAATGGGACATTGAGGTGAATTTGCGACATTACTCTACAAGGGGCTAAGGCAACAGGTCTATATATTTCTCTTTGACAGGAAACGGAAAACATATTATTGTTATAATATTACTGACAACAATTAGAATGGTTGACAGATTTAACTGACACATCACATCAGTACACTTCAAATTAGTTTCACGAAAGTATGATTATTTTCCTAATTGGTTGAGATAATCCAGCTTTTCTGTGGGAACAATTACTGATTCCATCTCTGAAGAATGGATTCTATTTGAATAATCTGATTGAATTTGTTCATTCCTAATTAACAGGATGATGAGAGTTGTGTTGTTTAGCCAAAAACGTGCTGTCAAATCCATTTTCAAGGTGAGGTTGTAGGTCAGATATTCCCACATGGAACGCAGCAGGCAATCCCCTGCCCCCACCTTAAAACAGCTCACATGTAAGTAGGTCAAGGCTTGGTAGTGATCACCTTCCTCCTTCTGTGGAATGGCTGACTATACCACCAAGAGAGTCAGTTAACAGGTGTGTGTTTGTGTGTGAGGGCAAATGCGTGGCATCCTTGCACAGATTGATGTCTGGAGAGATAGACAGTTCACAACAGAAACTTGGACCCAATACAGTTTTAAAGTTGTTTTGGTAAAGATAAGGATCAGTTTTCTCCTCTGGGGAGGATCTGAATGTATGGTACTCCTGTTTGCTGGAGTCAGAGTTGTCTTTACAGCTTTGATCTTAGTCCTATTTCTAGCCCAGTTGTCAATGATTCACATAAATACCATTACATTCTCCTTAGCTGAACTGCCTAAAACTTCCATCAACACTAATGTCTCAAAATACATTTACTTCCGGCAATACCCACTTGATGATTTAAATTTAAGTGCAGGTTAAATACAAGCTATACTGCAGGTGAGAGCCTATAAAATAATGTTTTGTATATGACTAGAAGGTATTTCACACTCAGTTTTGGGTTTGTGTGGGTTATATGTGGGTTATATGCATATGTGGGTTTGTGTACTTGTTACAAGTGGCTTGCAAAGTATGTAATTAAACACAAAAAAATAGAAATAAAAAGATGTAAAACTTTGAATTGGTGTTTAATGTTTCATTATAATCTGATGTTGGATATTTGTTTTACATATGTGTCAAAGTCTGCAATAGCTGGCAGTCATCATGGTAAGGCAAATACTTTGTCGATAGGTAACATATATAAAGTTGAAATAAAATATTCTTTATCTCTTGTCATGCAATGGTTATGACAATGGGCATCAGTATGTAATCATTGCACCTGGTCAAAGCTGATTACTGATGGATATACTGTAAATAGGATTTTTCTTTAAAGGAATTTGTCTGAAAAATAAATTATTTCAGCTTTTATGGGGAGTGAACTGAAACCCAAGTGAGGGACATAAAGTAAAGTTATTTTAGAACTGAAAACCCACTGTTGTCACTTAACAATTGTGTTAAAAAAGACAGTTTTGTTAGTCTTGCATATTTTGCATATAACCTCATTGTGTAATTGTGATACTCATCATCAATCTCTGTTTATTATGACTGTAGTGACATTGTGGGGCCATAGGCCAGATCAGTTGAGAAGCAGTGCTTTACTTTAACACATATTAAAGATAACAGATTGTTGACCCTCTGCTCACCCAAAGGGACAGCGAGGAAGATGTGTGTGGCTCACATATGAGACTCCACTTGATGATGTCACACTAGACCTTTCCACTGATCAGAGTGGAGCATTACATCACAACAATTCAATGTGCTCGGCCAGAGTGCATTAACATCCTGGGAACATGCAGCCGGTAGGCAATGAGGGAAAAATTATAGCTGATGAATTTAAGAGCAGTTTATTATATGATGACCTCAACTAATGCCAGTAAAGTCATGTACCAATGCATGTAACTGTGCGCTGTAATGATACTAGTTATGAGAGTGATGATGAGCTGCTGTATGATTAAATGATGCTATACTAAAGATTGAACATCTGGACAATTATGGGAACTCTTAAAAGGAACAGGACGGAAACAGAGCTTAAAACATTAGAAAACACACATCTGATGCTGGTGAAATACTGAGAAATTAAATTTTATCTGAAATATTTAAGTGTGTTGGTAGGAATAGCGGTTGATAAGTTATTAAACATTTTGAATCATTCGCTGCTTCTGGTTGACAGTGGCTGTTAAGATATTTGAAAGTTCTAGTTCTAGATTTTAGGATATTGCTAAGCTATTTGGTGAAATTTAAACATTTTGCAATCATTAAAAGAAGTAAGATGAATGAAGGAAATCTGAAAGCAAAATCAAGTGTAAGCATTAAAGTGTGGTATAATTTAGCGACGGACCTCACCAGAAAGAGTTTGGAACCTGATCATGGCTGACCTCATAATTAATCTGTATTTTATATTTGCATCCAAACAAATATACATGTACATGTACACAGATTGGACAGTAAACTGTGGTGTGTACATTACCATGGTATCATCATAGATGCTGTCCACAGCATTAATCTCATGGTTGTGATGCTCTTCGGACCTGCAGTCTTCCTCTGATAGAAGACATCCACAGGTGACGCAGAACCAGTCCATCCCCTGCAGCTCAGCTGCCAATCGGGCCTCAGTTTCCTCCTCAGCATCAATGGTTTCATACTCAGACTCGATAAAGTCCTCATCCAAGACCTTCTCTTCTGCCTCTAGCTCCTTTGTTTCATCCTCCTGAACAGACTCAGATTGTGGTTCCTCTGCTTCTCTTTGTACTTCTGGTTCTGACATCTCTTTGGCATCTTGTTTAGATATTATCTCATATTCAAGCTCCTCCAGATCCTCCTCTTCCATCTTTTCTTGTATTTCCTCTCTGATTTTCGCTGTTTCTTGAGTATCATCCAGTTTACTTATCTCTTCTTCCATTGCTCCTGCCTGGATGTCTTCTCTGTTTAAGCCAGATAAATCCTCCAGTGGCGTAAAGCTCCTCAGTGGAGAAAACACTGTCTCCTCCTCCTCTAAGTCCCTCTCCATCTTTTGCTCCTCTGTATCAGGCTCTTCCACATGTTCAACATCAATAGTTTCATATTCCATCTTGATGAGCTCCTCATTTTGAGGCTCATCTAAGACTTTCTCCTCCACCTTAACTTCCGCCTCCAACTCCATCATCATTTCTTTGTCCTGAGCAAATTCAGGCAGTGAATCCTCTGCATCTATCTGAGTTTCAGGTTCTGTCATTTCTCTGGTATCCTGTTTAGATATAATCTCATATTCAAGCTCCTCAGCAGCCACCATTGGACCTTCTGCAGCTGGTTGCTCCATCTTCTGCTCCTCTGTATCTGCCTCCACCACAGGTCCAGGAGGTAAATCCATCATATCAAAGTCGTCACTGACTCGCACGTCTTCATTTTCAGCAACCTCAGTTTTTCCTTCTGGTTGGAACTCTGTCTCTGTTTCTCTTAGTGTCTCTCTAAGGGTTTCTGATTGTACTGTGCTGTCTTGAGGTGTTATGAAATGTTCACGTGGGCTTACAGGCTCAGAATCAGCTACTACATCAGGTTCTGGAATCTTCCCAGACTGCTGATTGATTTCTATGTCCATTTCTACAGTTTGTCCTTTGGGAACACAGACTATCAGCTCATCACCCACACTAACCATCTCCTGAACATCTGTTGGTCTGTTAATTTTGGTTTCATCTTCTTCTGACTGATCTTCTTGATGATGCTCAGGCTCAAGGATTTCAGGTTGTGTCTCACCTGAATCTGCTTTTGTTTCTTCTACCAACAGCTCATTAACCTCAGTTTCAGTTGTCAACTTGTTCTCAGCTTCAGTTTCATTTTCTG
Source organism: Siphamia tubifer (assembly GCA_020466265.1). Lineage (NCBI taxonomy): Eukaryota > Metazoa > Chordata > Actinopteri > Kurtiformes > Apogonidae > Siphamia > Siphamia tubifer. The sequence goes on along the minus strand of CM035791.1, from coordinate 54,163,575 downwards.
GTTGTAGATCTTTGGTCTCAACACTGGTTACCTCCTGAAGATCGATCTGAACTTCAGTCTGGGTTTGTTTTTCAGGCACTGTTTTCTCAATTACTTCCACTACTGCATGCACTGCAGACGTACAGTCAGTGCTAACCTCAACAGGTGGAACACTTTCAGAAATGACTTCATGTTTTTCTTCATCTGGTGATGTTTGTGCTGTTGTCTCTGTTACACCTGAGAGTTCAGTCAAGATTTTCTGTTTTTCAATCTGAGGTTCTGAGACCTCTACGATGGGGACACACTCTTTATTTACTGTGTTAATGTCAGTATCTACCTCTGCAGGTGAGCCTTTTTCATTGGTTTCTGTTAAAACTTCAGCTTGAGTGTCCACCTGTGGAGCCTCACTGTGATCAGGTGTTTCATCTGTTGTTTCTTCAGTTGCTTTTACAAACTCTTCATCAGTGACTTGTGTAACTTTTTGAGACAGTTCCTCAGTTTCAGTTTTTCCCGGCTCTTCCTGCTGATGCTCCTCATAATCCTCAGTTTTTTCTATTATATCATCCACCTGTTGAACTTCAGGTATCAGCTCATCAGTAATGCTTTCAGGTGCTTCAGTCTTACCTTTTTCAACGTCTTCTTTCACCTCATCACTCTTCTCCTCTGTCAGTTTAGACCCATGAGCCGATTCCTCTGAAGTCATTTCTGATGCTCTGTCAATCTCTGTGGAGAGTTGAGTCTTCTGATGCTCCTCACAATCCTCTATTTTTTCTTCCTTATCATCCTCCTGATGAACCCCTGGTATTGGCTCATCAGTAATGTGTTCAAGAGCTTCCACTTGATCTTTTTCAATGTCTGGTTTCGCCTTCTTATCACTCTTCTCATCTGTTAGTTTAGACTCCTGAGCTGATTCCTCTGAAGTTATTTCTGATGCTCTGTCAGTCTCTGTTGAAAGTTGTGCCCTCTGATCATCCTCACAAACCTCTATTTTTTCTTCTTTATTGTCCACCTGTTGAACCTTGGGTATCGACTCTTCAGTAATGCATGCAGGAGCTTCAATCTGACCTTTACTTAAGTCATGTGTCACCTCCTTATCATTCTTCAATTCTGTCATTTCAGACTCCTGAGCTAATTCCTCCGATGTCATATCCACACTTTCAGTCACAGTGGAGAGGTGTATTTTAATTTCTTCCTCTCTTTCAGTAACATCTTTCTCTTTCTCTTCAAACATTACAGACTGTAAATCTTCAGTTGTATCTAGAATGATCTCCTCCCGTGTCTTTCCTTCCTCCTTTTCGGACTTTTTCACCTCCTTTTCTTGGATAACTCTTGTCAAACATCCTGTCATTTCAAACTTACTCTGTGACCACATCATTTTCCCTTCTCTTTCATTGTCTACTGAATCTGGTTGGACTTCCACTGAGGGAGTTTCATCCTTTAAAATGAACATCTCCAGATATCCTTCTGCTTCCTCTACATCTGTGAAACATCGCTTAAATGATTTCTCTGATGTCACACTCTCTGCTTCTGAGCATTCCTCATCGCTCCTCTTCCTCTCTCCTATAGCATCCTCATAAAGGTCAGTATACATAAAAGACATGGCAGTAGGTTCCTCCAGAAGAATGGGGTCAATTATCTTAGGTGGTCCAGGAGAGATAAAGATGGGTGTGAGGACTGTTTCTTCACTCCCAAACAATGCTGAGCCACTCTCCTTCACTGAGCTCTGACGTCTGATTCTTGTTCCTGCCTCATCTTTCTGCTGCTGGGCATCGGCAGGACTTCCTTCTCCATAAAACACATCATCCAGGTATTCCCCAACAATGTCCACATCAGTGACAAAAACAAAGGAGTCTTCTGAGGCAGAAGGACTCAGCTCTGTATCTGCCTTCTTTACATCCTGTTGCTCTTCTTCTTCAGGCTTTGCTGGCTCTACTGCTTCCTCCTGTAGCTCTGCTGTTTGTTCCCCAGGAACCACCTCATCCACCAGGGTAAACTTCTCAAAGTAGTCAATGTCACCACTTTCTTTTGGAGTGGGAGTTTCTTCAATATTTGAGTCTCCTGATGGCTGAGCAGAGTCTTGCTTTGAAATCTGTGGAGAAATCATGACAAATAAGTCAACTGAAGACACTGATGGCTTTATAAAGATGAAGTTGAACTTTTTAATGCAAAAAGTACAACATTTCAACAAATTATGTATAGAGAAAATGTATAACATTAATTGAATATGTATAGAATCACAATTAATTTCAACAATATTATGAAAGTTGAAATTAGCTTATCATAAATCATGTTTGAAATACCTCAGCATCTTCGATTTCCTCTTGCAGAATATTATTTTGTGCTTGTGTCCAGTCATGGGGGCTTTTGGACTTGATCTGTGGAGTCTGGTCCAAATAGGACAAATTGTCTTGCAGCTCTGTGCTCTCTTCTTCATCCACAGTGGGAAGTTTTGATGGGACTCTGATGTTGAGGATTTCATAACCCTCTGAAATCAAACTAAACAGCTGCTGATCTTTGCTTTTTAATTCTTCCAGGTCGGGTTCTGTTCCAGTTTGCTCCTGTTTCACATTAGGAAGAGAAACCTCTACCATCTCAAGTCTCTCCACTCCCAGAGCCGATGCTGATCTTGAACTACCAGGTCGGCTCAGCCTGTCCACGAGCCTGCTGCTCCTCCCTCCAGACCTCGTCCTCCTGCGGACTATTTTCTCTTCATCAAAGACGATGGTGATCTTTCCTGCAGCTCCAGACCCATCCATGCTGTAGCCTTCAGAGATGGAGCTGGTCTCAGAGGCCCAGGGAGTAGAACAGCGACTGGAGGCGGTCTCCCACACAATACCACTGTCCTCACTCTGAACAGTCACCATGGAGAAAGATGGATCCACCATTAGGCACTGGAATTTGGGCTTCACAGACTGGTCCTGGACAACCTCTCGCAGACTAAAGAACAGGGGAATAGACTGGGTCAGGTGGAGCAGACCAGAAAGCTTGTATCGTTCATAAGAGGAAGGGCATGACTAAACAGTCCGACTGATACTTTTAGCTCAGCTTGCGGAAATGTAAGCAGAGGACAAACCAATGAATCAAATCAAAACATATCTGAGTAACATGTGTAGGTATGGAAGCCACGCTCATGTGTTGCACCACGAGAGGAGGTTAGCAAATTTAAGCCAAAAACAAGATAACACCTGCAAATCTATTCTCAAGATGACTACTTGAGAAGTGTATATCTCCAGCATTAGAGTAGGTGCCTGGTGCCAATGTGCCACTGTGATAGATGCGCTGTGAGCAGTCGCTGAGCAGGATCGCAGCAAAGTGACGACCCAACACGTCATCCATGTAATATTAGAGAAAATATGCCTGGGCCTCTCAGATTCATCCGACATATCAGTGTCTTCTACTATTTATGACATGACAACGATGATAAATGAGACTGAATGGATGGAATGGTGAATATCACAGATACCCAGTCAAGCCACTAGAAACACTGACTAGATGTTTCTTTTTTGTCTCATCAAAACAGTTTTGCAAATTATGAATGAACTACAAAGTTTTACTCAACAACTTAATGAGAAGACACGACAGAAGACACAACTCCACCAGCTAGAACTTAGTCAAGGTTAAAGTAAAAGTAATTTAAGTCGTATCATCCAGGGAAGTGTAGAACAAATGGATAAATACCTATTTTGAAGTTCCTCTACCTCGTCCTCATCATCTTGGCTGAAGGTCTCTGAAGCCTCAGACTCCTGTAGCTCTGTCATCTCAGAGTCCAGACCCTCACATTCATCCATCTTGAGTTTACCCAATGCCGGTTCCTTTGTAGTTTTTAATGTGTTTTAGAGTCTTCTTAATAAATTCAACCAGTATGAATTGGGAAGAGCTGGTCTGCCTGTTTGTTACATCTATGTTGGGAGTGTGTCCATCTGACTCAGCCAGGGACAGAAATAGGCTGAGCAGGGAATGAAAAGAGGGGAGTGGAGATAGTGAGGGGCAAGGCAATGAGAAGTCCTCGTCTTAGTGTTGACTTAAGAACAATAATAACAGACCCTTAGATTTGGCACATTTTCAGTATAGCTTTATTTGACACATTTGTGTGAAGTCTCCGTTAAGTGGCTCTTGGTCTTTACCAGTACAAGCAGCTGAATGTGGTAATGTGACTTTAAGATCAAAACCCCCTTTGCTAAGTTAAATATAGGTCCTGAGCTGAAATAGTACCCCCTGACTCTGCTGCTGATGGCTGGACCAGATGCACACACACACAGATCATGTTAGGTATCTACCCCATGGCACTGACATTATGCAAGTCATAAAACTAAGTGTAATAAGGCGTCAAACCACAAAACAAAAACCTGTCAGCAAGTAATGTGGGATGTAAGAGCACAGACTAGAGCAAATTAAGGAGTTTAGTGTTATATCATAATAAATAATCTAGTGTTTAATGCCATGTTTAATGCCACATCCCAAACTTGTCCTTAAATTTTATCCAGGTCTTCATAAGCATAAGCAAAATAAGAAAGAAAAGAAAACACAAACCACTGTGTTTGGTAGATGTGAAACAATCATGGATTTAAACTGATCAGATATACAGTATTCAGTGATAACACCATCATCAATGAAAAGTGTATTAGTAATAATGTGGACTATTTTACCATAATAATATGATATATAAAGCAGCAACCGATTATTTATTCTTCAAAGGTAATGTGTTGAAAGCAATAAATAAATAAATCAACAGCACAAGGATCTAGACAGCATTCACAATTAAATTAAATTCTAATGGTGAAAATGGAGTCAGAGCATCTTCAAAGTCATAAGTCTTGGGTGTGCATGGTCTACAATAGCCAGTAATAATCTAAAGAAAGACAATCAGACCTCAGTCCATTCAAACATCAGTGGGATGTGTTGGACAAGCATCTAATCCAATGACGTCCTTATTTGCACCTTACAGGACTTTAAGGATCTGCAGCTAACTTCTACAAGTACAGATGTGTGGTTGAGTCCAAGCCGAGGTTCGTAGCTGTTTTTTTGTTTTTGTTTTTTACCACTTTAGGTATTTACTGACCACTGTATACCAGGAACATCTAGTGCTGTTTCTTGTCATAAGTTTATTACATTGGTGGTTTGAGGGGCAGTTAGGTGCAAATTGGCAGTAACACTTGTTTCAGCCTGCCAGGCCAGCTGTGACTACAAATGCAGTTTACTACTACTTGAGTTTGAATGTATGAGAAAATCAATAATGGATCAATAACACTGGAGAACACATTTTTTTAGTTAGTCCTGACAGCTGTTTTAAGCTAATTTTTGGGTGCAGAATCCAAAACTGATCTTAGTTTATCTCTATCACATCAAGTTTTTGTATTTTTATTAATAAGGTCCCAATTTTCTTAAAATATAAATGGTATACTTAACAGGTATGTGATTGAATTTTCAAATATTGACATACAATGAAATATGACAGAAACAGGCATGACTGCAATGTTTAACACTATTATGTTTTTACATAGGATGTCTATTGTAATTGTGCTGACCTATTGGGAGCTGCACACACCTCTCACTGCACTGTCTCTATAGTAACTGCACAAACAAGTTGCCACATAGCTAGAGATGAATCCAATTGTAATCAACTGGCAAGTCTTGCTTCAGTTAATCATTGGAATTTTGCTTATCTGGAGGATAAGCTGTGGAGAAAAACTGTGATGTGCAAAAAAAAAAAAAAAAATACTGCAATTTTGGAATGAGCACAATAATTTTAGTTTTAATCAGTTTAAAAATCTAACTCAGCAGAATTTTTTTTCATCCATTATTTTGCCAAAACAGTTTGGGTTCATATTATGTTGTTTGCTGTATAATTTTCTCAGCATTTTTACCACAATTCCAATATGCTACTGATTAACGAATTTACAACTACCTCCAAAATAACATTTTAAATACACAATTTCATATAATACACAACTGTTAGCATTTTATCCTGTCAACAATGTATCCATTTAGTCACGTTAACATCCTCTATGGACAGTTTGTACATTTAAAATAGGCATGGCAGTTTTCTGTTAGTTGTAGTTATTGTGCACATAATTTTTGGTTATGTAAAGTGTCTTATTATGTCACACACTTCATATGTGCCTTTAAACTGCCCCCGGGACAAATAAAGTATTTTGAATTGAATGGCATCACATGAAGGTCAAACATGAAAACTAAAATGAAGTGTATGTTTTCAAAAGATTTAATTTCTTTAAATACAGATTTAAGAGTCAGTATTGTACAAATTATACAAAAAGGGCAAAGGAAAAATAAAAACATACCCAAGTTTGTTTTAAATATCTCTGTGTATTAACTGAATGCAAATAATACATCATTTTTTTCGGCCCGATTAATGAAGTAGGTGCTGGCCGTCACCTAAAATAAGGATACTCTTGGCAATCGTAGGAAGAATGGGTAAGGAAAAATGTTAAAGGAAACATACAGAGTTGAACTTTCTGCAGCCCTCTAATAATCACATCAGATTAACATCACTCAGTCCCAGAGTTAAAACATAAATATCCTTAAATTCAAATTCAGCTGTTGAAAACAAAGTGTCTGTAGTGTTTAACCTACACTAACTTCACTACTGACCAAGAAAAATAGAAAAAGGGCTTTGATGTTGTAAGTTGGTCCAAACAGGCTGAATACACTATATATACACACATGTACATAGTGCAAAATCTAACCGACTTAAGCCAAAAGTGCACAGACACTGCAGCATGGGTCCTTCAAAATGGATGCAACTAAAACTCAGAATCTATTGCCTGTTGCTTTCTACATTTCAATAGAAGCAGTGTGTATTATATTGTGCCCTCACTTTACTCTCCAAGAATCCAATGTCGTGATTGTAATCATTTTCCATTAGTCAACAGTTAGTGACTTTTCATCCTGACAAATAAAGCATTTCTTCCTTCCACTCCCACCGACTGCAATATTTTCACTTAAATAAATTGAACAAAGTTGGCAAAACATTTGATGTATGTTTATCATGAACAGATATAAGACAAAGTGATTCTGAGGGACAGCCAGAGTGTTCAGAGTCCCAGAGGCCGAGTGGATGTGACATCAGGAGGCAGTGGTGTTCCTCTGTCAGCTCATCCCAAAGGTCTCACATTGTGTCTGGGTTGAGGGCTGTCTTGAGGTAGAAGACTCTGGTCAACTTGTCTTATAGGAGGAATCCCTTTATCTCCTCGATGATTCCGCATCAATGATGGTTCTGAATGGGAGGATGGAGTTCAGGTCCTTATTCTGCTTTAGTTTGCGATATGACTGGTCAAAGAAAAGACACAAGAGGATTAGGACTAATGCAGAGGAAGGAGTAGGAAGAGCATTTCTCATCGGGTTTGTCGTATACCTCAGCGAACTCAAATTTAATAGCCTCAAATTTGCTTAATTCGTGAACAGCTCTGGCCACGTTATTCCTTTCAAATGGCTCTGAAACACACAAATGCTATGTGAATAAGCAGCATCATAGACATTTCTTTCACTACTATAATACATGCATTGATTGTTTACCTTCCACGCATATGTACTTGTGTTTCCACTGGATGAAACGGTTCCTTGGCAAAGTTTTGGCCTCTCGGACTGAGATTACTTCATTATCCCATCTGTTGTAATAAAGAATAAACATGTTTCTATCACAACATTGAATAAATCCTAACTTCTATTACTGTGCAAAAAATGTGTGTAAGTTAGAAAGAAGCTGTTCATCAAAGTCAAGGATCTTTCCTTGGCCACCACTGCATCTTTTTAAGCAAAAGTCCTTCCTAGTGATCGATAGTTATGAATAGAAGTCTAGAAAAAGCACGAAATGCCCCATCCCCCAAACAGCAGTTCAGTAACACACTGATGCACACAACAGTAACAATTAGCGGAAACTAAGCTAAAATTCCAAGCTGTGGTTTATTTCTTCTGCTGTAGGATTGACAAAAGTTTAACTTGATGACAAATATAGGTATTTTAAAGTAAAAACCTTTATCTTTTCATGCATGCATGGACTGTTATTTCATTTTGGAGTATGGCACCTAAATGTAATCATTCTTTCATCATAGTGCTGTTTTATGACTTGATGTATTCTGCGTCTTCATCTTTTCTAAATGTCCGTCATTACTAACTTTGTCTTCTTCTGAATGTTCTGCATACTTATTACAGACATGTTAAACTGCAATGGTGTACAAAAAAACACAAGTAATGTAAATAAACTTGAATTGCCTTGATCATTCAGTAGTATTTTTAAAAGATTTGTGCAGAAAATTATGGGGGATTAAACAATGGAGAAAAGTTCACCAAAGGAAAGATTCTGTCAATGGAAGGGTCCTGGACAAAGGAGCAGTACTCTGGGGCATATCATGATGTAGCTTGACTTTGAGAAATATCTTAAAAATAGTCCATGAAGGGATGGCAGGTTTGATTAAAAAAAATGTCAAATTTCTCACTCCGTAAAAATCTTTTTCCTTGCTGCAAACCTTTCATTGTATCTTGTAATAAAGTTTAATAGACTGGGCACATTTCTGTTTCCATTTACACATAATTAGTCAACATGTGACCTCAACTAATGCCTAAATTCAAGGAGCCAGTAATTGTTGAACTTTTCAGACACTCATTTTAATAGGATACATTTTGTGACAATACTAACATGTAGAGTAAGTCTTCTAATTCCCAACTGATTCAACTTTATTGGAAGATATAACGAAATGTTTACAGCCAGAAAAAAAATATGATTTTTAAAAAAGGAGAAACTGGAAATATTTTAATCACACATTGCAACCCTTCATGTACTTCTTTGATGCTGCATATGTATAACTACTGAGTTTCATCTCATTCTGATAGTGATGTGATATTTGCTGCGTTATTGATTTGTATATATATATTGTAAAAGAAACTGTTTAATAAAAAGATCTATAAAACAAAAAAGCAGTAGCAAATTAACTACATACATAGATGAATTTGCAGAGCAGTTGAAAGCATACAAACTCACATATACCACTTTATTTTGGTTAAAATTCATTTTAAAGACAACCATATGTTACTTTTGCAAAATTTACGATTGGGGTTAATGCTGCTTAGTCATTAACATTTAATGTCTAAACTTCCTTAATTTGACCAACTATTTCATATGCTGGTGTTCAGTGTCTGAGTCAAGTGACAAAGGCTGAATAAGACAAGTGTTTATGAGGATGGAATCAAATTTGTACTAAAGATTTATAAAAAGTCTTTGCCACCAAAACTTTTTGGAAAATGTTGAGAAAATCAGTCAAAATAGACGACATGTAAAATGCTCCCAAATTTGTCAGTGAAACAAAATCAAAGTGTTGTGGGTGTTATACACGTTTTAGTTCAGGCTTTTTAACCTCACAGCTTCAACATGGCACGCCAACACACATCCTGCACACCAAGGATTATGGTATGTCAACGTTAGTGCTGTGTAAGGCCAAAGGTCCCACCTGCTACTGTCCTTCAGCCAGAAACATGAAACCAGAGAAGATGATGTGGTTTAGAGAAGGGGGGGGGGGCAGACAGACCTGAGATTCATCTGAAATACTAGACTGAGTAATAGCTGGTCCTTGGGAGATACCTGAAGACTGTGGCATAGTATTTGAGAAAGCCCAGAAGGAGGTCTCCCAGAGAGGACTGGTTTTTTGAGATGTAGCGTGGGATGTATTTGATTCCCTCTGGCACCAGGTCAAGTGACATAAAGGGATTAAAGCACTCCTGGAAACAATGAAAAAAGGATATAGACTCAAAAATACTTCTGAGACAAGTGTATGGGAAAACAGATTTTATGCCATGTTTGAGACAGAGATACTTGCTGGAAAGTCCTTTTGTAGAGAAGGAACAACAGGTTCATGTAGAGCTGTGAAGACAAAATATTTCCAGTTGACATTAACTATTCTAGTCAATAACCAAATAAACAACATTTTGTGGGTATTTTTAAGCTGACTCCTACATTACAAGCCTAACAGCAGTTTAAATCTTACAATACACATGATGTTACAGCTTACACACTACACTGCTACAATTTTGTTGTATCTCGCTACACCACAGGTGTCAAACTCCAGTCCTCGAGGGCCGGTGTCCTGCATATTTTACATATTTCCCTCGTCCATGTGATTCGGTTTAACCCTTTAACTCCTGAGAACTAACAAAATAATTGTAACATGAGCAAAGTAAGACACAAAATGTTTAAATAAAATCTCTTGCTTTGGCACCTTTTCCATGCACAACACTAAAAGGAAAACGGTTGAATTTTTCTCAATAATTAAACTAAATCATCCATTCAGAATGCATCATCCCTGACACATAAAGAGTTAATAATCAGCTCCTCATCAGACTGATAATGATGCAATGGCCTCCAGGTGGAATGGAAGAGGGAAACATCTAAAACATGCAGGACACTGGCCCTCGAGGACTGCAGTTTGACACCCCTGCGCTACACTATGGCTACAAATTCTATTCTATTTAATGGACAAAAGCAATTTATTAGCTTCAAACACCAGCCATTAAAGGTGCAATATGTAGTATTTTTACAGCAAACATTCTACTGAAAAGTGATCATCACAATGTTCACAATAAAGAGCAATAAAAGTTACACCAAAGACGCCAATGTATTGGTTTGTAAAGATATGAATTGAATATATTTATATTTGGACAAACACATTTACAAGACTATTAGAAGGGATACTGGGTCACTCAATTCTCCCTCTGTGAAAAAATCTAACAACATGGTGACCTTTGATCAAACCATCCAAAAGTGGCAGGGATTGGGGGTGCACATGCAACATTATTGCATGTTGTTTAGAACAAGAAAGCTGAGAGGAGTGTGTCAGCAACCCCTCAGACAGATCTGCTAGCTTACAGGTTGAGATCCATTGAGACCCATGTGAAGCAGGTGAACGTTTATAATTCTGATATTTCTATGAAACAGTCAGTCACGTCAATTTTGTGGTACTTGTAACAAGCTTCTTGTGTGAGAGACAGTGTGTTTACTCACTCTGGAGGTAGTGCAGCACCATCAACACTAGTGTGTAGCTGCTTAACGTCCCTTTACTGGCATCGTTGATTTGATTGTGTCGTGCCCATTTCTTGATAACAAGGATGATGGGTCTTATCCTGAGATCAGCTGCGAGAGACGACGTAAAGTACATAAAGCTGGTCATATCAGGTTCTTTTCAAACACAGTTATTACGTCTCTATATAAGTGAACTAATAAGGAGAATAAAGTATTTTGTTTGCACACACCATATGCATAACTCTTCATAAGGAATGTGTTTCTGATTCCCACGGTGTTGTTGATATTCAGGTCAAACTCCAGATCACTTTGAAGGGGAGTAACAAAGATTACAGATTAACTCTTATCTATTTCTGATCTACTGGTGTTATGAATATGTTTCAACAAATGTTTTACTCCTACCTGCCCTTCTCTGTGAACCTGAGAATTGGCACCTTGGCTCTGATCAATTGAGGTCTGTCCACATATGCTATGGATCAAAATCCACATCATGATGTTCAAGTTTTTGTTTACTTTCCTATCATCTTGAAAATACTCGTACAAAAAGAAACATCTCCCTCTAGTGGGATTATATGGACATAAACAAAGTCTGGAAGTAAAAACCCACTGCTCAGAAGGCACGTTTGTTCTTTACTGTAATTTGACTTGGATAAAACATCCCAATACAAATAAATGGTCAAAATCATATCCAAAGTAATTATTTGGTGCAAAGCTTTTTACAACAGTTTGTAATGTGAAATGACAATTGGTGAAATGTATTATTACTCACAGAGGGTTCTGAACACCTTTTGGATGGTAGAAAGTACATTAATTGGTTCGACTCTTCTCTATATATATATCAAAAAATACAGAAACACAAATGTTATAGATTAGGTGGATATCTTTGATTGCACATTTTACTGTCTGTAAACACAAACAAGATACATTTAGGGTAGAGTTAGAGATACTCACATTTCTACCCATGACTAGACACATATCTGCATCACTACTCCGGCAGCCCAAACCATTCATAGACGATCCAGTCAAGTAAAGCCTTGCATCTGTGAGAAACAAAAAAATCTTGGTTATTGTCGGTGACTCAAGGGCCACCACACAGTTCAAACCTTCTTATAAATGTATATGATGTCTCTATAACCAAACGGATCACTACTAGCTCTGGCAGTCACCTTTTCTTCAATCAGCACCAAAGGTTCAAGATGGCCTGGAGGTTCCTTGCACCTGCTCAGTACTACAAATTTTTTTTCTTACAAATTATTTTTTTCCCCAAGTTGTGACCGCAAATTTTATACCCACCTGTAAAATAACGCTGTATGTCTCTCTGCAGCTGAGCTCGGCACACTTCCTTTCGTGTCAAATCAGAAGCCTGCTGCTGGCATGCCTCAAACAGCTCCACAATCTGGGTACTCAGCTTAAGACACAAAACATGTAATCATTTAACAATATGCAACTATACACATAGTGGGCCTATCAACTGCAGGTTATGTCAATCTGACTATACCTTGTCCTTAGTGTAGGCCTGCAAGTCGCTGGAGCTTTCGGGTTTATCAGTAACGCGGGGGCAGGTCTGGGTGGGTGTGCTCGGATACGGTTGAACAGAACTAGTGCAGGATGGTGTGGATGCCCTCGCTGCAGTTTGTTCAGGACCTCGGTGAGGAGAAAGGGGGGGGTGAACTAAATGGAGACCCACAGGTGCATAGGAGGAAGAATCAAAACGCTGGCGCTTCACAGGGTGGGAGCTGTAGTCATCAGCTTGTCTCCTGAAAAGAGGTTAAAACAAAACAATCTCATGTCTTTGTAGGTTTTCAATTGTCCAGGTCTCCATCCTTCTTGGTAGTTCTCTCGATTCAACTGGACTGGTTTAGATCTTTTGAAAATGTAAACCAGGTTTACAAATGCAGTTTCCCCCACCAGTTCTTAGAACTGAAGAAGTCTGGGATGAGAGACAATATGACAACAGAACTAAACCATGTCCAGTTGAACCGAGAAGAACTAATAACAACAACAACAAAACCAGGAAGACTTGAATAACTAGAAAAGCACTCTGAGAGTGCAGACCTCCGCCAAGGCAGGGTCCGGATCACCACCAAAATCTAATAATTTGTTAATGATCAATAGGTCACATTTCCCGATCATATTTGAAGCAAGCAGTAAAGTGAAAGACTGCTTTACTCTAAATGGTAAAACTACTTACTTGCGCCCATTGAGCATGGCAAGTGTGTGCTGAAGAGGAGGACGTGGAGGGTTTAAGAGGATTGGAGTGGTCAGCGTGGGCTTCCACACATATGCAGGCATCCTTTCTCGTCCAGGTCCAAGAAGGCTACAAGGCACACATGGGCATTATGACTGTACATGAGACACAACAAGATGACAATGTTTCAGTTGATTTTAACATTACTCCACTGACGTTGGTCTTACCCGTCGCCGCGAAGTGGCCTTTGGTCGTTGTAATTATAAATATTTGGAACGGCTGCTCGGGGGTACCGGCTGTTACCAGGGGCTGACGAAGCCCATGATGCACTGTTGTGAGGTAACATGATGCGAGTTTTTACGGAGGTCAAGCATCAACTCCGCCAACGTTCCTGAAAAAATGATACAACAGCAGATGGAGCGAATAATAATTGACGAATATCGAGTATTTACAAGAATCTAGCAACAGTCATGGAACACCCCCAACTAGTTCCTGATGAAATCGAAACTTACCAGTGGTCGACTAATAGAGCAGGCTAACTGGAGTTAGCTTACGTTTAACTGTGTTTAGCTAGCTGCTTTAAACAGTCACTCCAAGAAATTAAAAATGTATCTATGTGAAGAGAAAATCTACCGAACACAGTCAACGATTCCTTACGTGAAAGGCGATACCATGCTCTGTACAGCTTACCAAACAACATATAGCATGTAAACAAAACTGAGAATGCTATTCTGTGGTAGAGTTTCCTGCCGCGTACTTCCGGTTTCCGCTGTGACGTAATGGACGCGATTTAAAATGACCGTTTCACCATAAACATAGACCGATGTATACAGTGGTGCCCCTACTTACGAAATTAATTCGTTCCAGAAGTGTTTTCGTACCGTGATTTTTTTGTAAATAGAGTCGCATTTTTCTTTTGTATTCTGAGACGAAAATTTGAGGCAACGTTTTTTTGTTACTTGGATTATTCGTTAGCTGTGTCTTTCATAAGTAGTGGTACCACTGTACTGTGTCTATGAATTTCACGGCCTCTTTAACCCATAAAGACCCAGTGACATTTCTGTGGCAGCCTCCAAGACAGTGGTTCAGTCTCAGGGGTTCGGCAGAGACACACACCTCACTCATATGATTCATGACACGCCCCGCTCAACCATCACTGGCTCCAGGTCCCAGTGGTTGCTGGTGGTTTCCTCCATCACGCTGCCCACATTGTGCAAAAGCATGGATGGCGGTGTGCCCGGGCCCAGTCATCAGGGTCCGGACACTCTCCCGGCCAGTGTCAGGTCAAACTGAGCGCATGACCCGTCCTCAGGCCAGGAAGGGTCAAGGAGTGGGGCTCTGGCCTGAAGTAAATAAGTAAAGAATAATCAAACATTTGTATCCTTCTAACAACTATATCAAGGAAAGACAGTTTACTAGCACTTAACTTCTGAAGGTGTCTTTATCACACCTAGTCCTAACCTACATGGCCTACAAAGTTAGTCTGCTTGGTGGCTTGACAGTTCTGATGTGCAGTTCATCTGGTCGAGCCAATTTTAGCTCACTTTTAGACCCTTGGTATTACCAAATCTATTATCTCTGCGTGTATTCTTTCTAACTCCATTCGAGACCGCTGGTACTACCCCTTTTGACATCCAGGGTCTGGGAACCTACAGCAGCTTCCATCACAACACAGATAGCCTCCTCCGGCCCATCCAGGAACCAGGCTACCCACTTGGACCAGGCCACATCCGACAACCAGGCTTGGAATTACCACACTAAACCACCCAAAGGACACCTTCAGCAGCTGTTGCACCCCTGATCAAGGCCATTTTTGCTGTTGCACAACCATTAAAAAATATTTGTATTGTTGCCATTAAGGGCATAAGCAATTTCTATTCATTTGTTAAATAAAATGACCAGTTTATTGACTTATTCTCAATGTTTTTTGTATGCATAAAGGTATATGATACTTTTACTATGAATGAAACTCTCAACCATTTGGTAGAGGCCTATATCTGAAAAACCGAGGGGTCTGATTTTGAAAAATGCAAAGAAAAAATGTTTCCATTGCTTTTTTTTTTGGTACAGACGTTAAAGGGTTATTATAGTGAGAGCTTTAGCTCTAGTAGTTCAGAGTTTGTATTGTTGACGTGTTTTTTTTTCCTTCATAGTTTCATGCTTTAGTTTAATACCACTGTATTCAAGTGGTATTTGTATTGTGGTGTCTTTTTTCTTATGGCGCTACTTCTATAGTTTTTCTAATTGTGGTGGGTGTTTTATATTTATAACTGTTTAATTTATTATGGATCACTTTGTTTAAGTGGCACTTGGGTATTTCTGGGTATTATTTAATAATTGGTTATAATTAATGTTTTATTTATAAAGCATTTTTACACATCACATACTGAACAAAGTGCTTAACAATGTCAATATTAAAATGAAATGTTAGATGTCTTAGAGTCTAATATTTTGAGATTTCATACATTTACTAAAACACTAACACAAACTGTCATTTCACAAACATGTGATTAACCTGAACAATTATGAACATTTAGAAATGTATCAAGTGCAAGTTTACCAATATTCTGTCTGTTATAAAATGTTTTGTGTATTTGTTAATCCACTGTGATATGTAAGTTATATTGTTATAAGAAATATTATTAAAATTTGACTTAAACTTTGACATTGTTTTGAAGGATAGTTGGAAGATATAAATGTCTTGAATGCATAATTTAAGTCATTGCGCTTGGAGTTGACACTGTCCATATATTATTATCTTTATATTATTTTACTGATCCAGTAAAATAATAGTTAAATATATCTTAATGTGACCTCTGAACTAAAGTGAGTTTGACATCCCTGCTCTAAATGAAATTTTCTCTGTATTTAAAAAAAAAACTATTAAGTGATTTATCACTATTTCTTATAATATTATCCACTGTATTTTGTGTTTTTGTTGTTATTTTTTGGGAAAACCAGGTATTTTCCTATATTTAATTTACTTATAGATGTTAATAAAAGGAAGAAAGGAAAGAAAACTGGAAAAACATTACTTTAACAACAAAGACATCAATAACTGAACTTCCTCTGTCTCTGATCTTTACTGGTGAATCAATGTTGTAGAAGATGACAGTGTTACCACATCCACTGCACAGCTTCTGAACATCCAAATGGATCACTGTATTTTACACCAATTATTTCAACATAGTATTAATAGGATTAATGGTGCAGAGTTTAGATCAGTAGCAGCTTCTGAATGCCAGTGGCCGATTGTGTCTTTTTGGGTTCAAGGAGAAATCTACAAAAAAAAAAAAAAAAAGCAAAACAGAAATGGTATTAAATATACTTTAGTCTTCCAGAGAAAATAAAAGTTTAAACTTGCATATAGAACTTTATTTGTTATGAAAGGTTACACTTGAGTAAATTCATTAGAACTGAATTGAAGATGGCCTAAAATGTTCGATAAACATATTTCAATTCACTTATTGAATGAGGGGTAAACCTACACTTCAGTATAGCCACAGGAATTATTATCAATGGATTCTATCCTTTTGGCAATTTAATTATTTTGGAGATGTTTTCATGCACAACACGGAACAAGATATATGTCACATTCTACCAGTGATGATTGATTTATTGACAAGTGATGCCCCAGATAACACATGGCCCTGATCATTTTTACTGGATTTATTTTTGTGTCATAATGAGAAAGTCAGTGACCCAAACATAATAGTCCAGAAATGTAGCAGTTCAAGTATAGTTAGGGGAGGCCAGTGAATGTTGTAGCATAGGGTTAGTCTTGAGAATAAAAAGAAGAAAAAAAGAGTTGCAGTCATGGCACTGCTATTATACATTTACATCTCTAAATCTGACAGGGGATGTCTTGTATCATATAACACATGTAAACATCAAAGTAGCCGTTTAAGATACAGTAGTGTCACTTATATACAACTAAAAAACAATTTATGCATTCATGCCTCCTGATAGAGTTCACTGTAAACCCAAATGCTCCAATTAATGAATTAGAATAGGTAGAGTAAACTTAAGTGTTTTTTAAAGTTCTACATAATAATAAATGTTGAGTGCCAATGACATTTTCTGTCTTTTTCAGTTTATTAAACTTTAATTTTTTGAAAGAAATATTCAAAAATTAAATGAAGAATCAATTAAGAATATGTTATTTGCATCAGATAGATTTGTACTATTATTCATAGCATAAACAGTTAATTAATGGGGGATCCATCTATGTTTTCCATAAGTGTGACAGGGATTGACCCCTGACCTTTCTCATAAACACACATAAATTGTTATATCCCAAATTTTAAGATTTAGAGTAAGTGTTTTAAAATTATCATTCTTTAGTCTTCATTCTTTTATAACTTCCTGTCAAACTGGATCTTGTTACTTATTAATATAACATGATTCAGTATACATCTGAGGAATAACAACAGCTTAGATAGAGAGTCAACTTTCAAGTACTTTTATGTGTAATACCACTGATAACCACTAGATGCTGACTCCAAAAAGACTTGGCTCCCAGACACTTAAACTGAGTTAATATTTTTTCCCAGCTGTCATTCTGGACTACTTCATATTCAATAAATGTTCTGCAGTTGTATATTTACTTCGATGTTCCCATAATAACAATGCTGTGAGCAGGCATCTGATTTTGTACAGGACTGCACATCCCTTTTTATCCCTGGTCCCTATACCCCACATATGAAAACACTCTTTGTTTGAAAAGGGTCATGTGATTACTATCAGGTTACCATTAAAATGTATTGTAAATATTGGCTGAATTTCTAGAAATTGTGGATTTCCATACATTGATTTTATTTGAGCTTTCCCATGGTGGGATCAAATTGTTTTATATTGTGTTATCATACCATGCCATATCATATATCATATCATATCATATCATATCATATCATATCATATCATATCATATCATATCATATCATATCATATCATATCATATCATATCATATCATATCATATCATATCATATCATATCATATCATACCTTGCCTTCTCATGTCTTGTCTTCATTCATCTATATCTCATCTCATCTCGTCTCATCTCATCTCATTTCATTTCATTTCATTTCATTTCATTTCATCTTATCTTATCTTATCTTATCTTATCTTATCTTATCTTATCTTATCTTATCTTATCTTATCTTATCTTATCTTATCTTATCTTATCTTATCTTATCTTATCTTATCTTATCTTATCTTATCTTATCTTATCTCATCTCATCTCATCTCATCTCATCTCATCTCATCTCATCTCATCTCATCTCATCTCATCTCATCTCATCTCATCTCATCTCATCTCATCTCATCTCATCTCATCTTATCTTAAGACTCTATTCATTGAGGTGAGCTGCAGTCATTTTCTATTTTTAACTTTGTATCTGAGTAAAAGCTGGCATTGATACTTTTGTTAGAATTCAACCAGTATAACCATCAGTGGTTTCCTTTATTAATAAGATGCCTCTTGTAAAATCTGACGTTTGATAACTCCAGCAGCAATAGAGTCATCAAACTTGCATGCCATATATTTCATTTTTGGAAGAGGACTTGCTGCAGGCTCTAGGTGATCGTGCTACTTCTCAGTAAACTTCTTAGGCTCTGAAACAACAAAAGCATCAAATGGCATCAGCCCCTCGAGCATCCAGTGACGTCACTGCGGAGGACGGTGTCGTGACGTAAGCAGTTCAATACTGAAGGTGGGGGTGTGAAGTGGAGTGAGGTGAGTGGTGGTGGGGGATGCAACAGCCAGATGTGGAGCGGTTTGGGGGGCGGGGTGCAGTGGGGTCTGTGGATAGGCTGAGATCAATATAGCGACATTAGACCATTGTGGAGTGGTTTAATCTGTGGAAAGCACATATTAGCACTGATAGGGACACCAGGGCCACAGTTTTGTCGCGTGGATCAGTAAAAATTAGCTAGATGGTTTCTTAAAATAAAAAAAGGATATGAGAGGCAGAAATTATGTGTTTTATTGCAAATTTGCTTTTGGAAGACATGAGATAGCTGTAGTCTGGATGAGAGTGGGGGTGTAGCCTGTGAGAGCCTATGGTAATGAGAGAGAGAGAGAGAGAGAGAGAGAGAGAGAGAGAGAGAGAGTGAGTGAGTGAGTGAGGGAGAGAGAGAGAGAGAGAGAGAGAGAGAGAGAGAGAGAGACGCGGGTGGATAGTGTGATGCTGTTATCTGCTGGCTAAATGAGGATTGTCTTTCCCAGTTCAGGCAGCAGCAGGTCTTCTCCACCCTTCAAACGAGGATCTGTAATTTACACGACAAGAGCCAGCCGTGTGTCGGATCTCCATTGGACCCTGTGCTGGATCTGCCTCTGCTCTGCTCTGCTGCTGCCGCTGCTCCATCACCACCACACGATCATAGACAGGGCAGCAAACAGAGGCGGACAAGAAGAAGATCTGGTGTTAGTGCCATGTGCAGATCGACATGAATGTGTGAATTTATGCGGTGACAGCGGATGGGGAATGGAGCAGTTGTCATCAAATTCCTGAAGACGCACCGACGGTGATCCAGGAGAGAGAGAGAGAGAGAGAGAGAGAGAGAGAGAGAGAGAGAGAGAGAGAGAGAGAGAGAGAGAAGACCTTCATACGCAGCAGCCAATCCGAAACATTCATTTTTATTGTCACCGAAAAGGATCAGTGGTCAGGTGTCACCTTTCGTTTCAACCACAACAATGGGGTAAGTGTGATTATTATCCCAGAGGGTGAGTTTGTTTTGCCTCCGTTCTGAATTTATATCAGCTGCGGCTGCCTCACAGGGAATGAACTTCCCTGTCATGGAAACCATACGACGCACAACCTAATAATGATCAGGCTCTACAACTAATACAGACCAATCTATCTGCCTAACAAGTCTAATCGTGCTAAAGGTTGAGACAGCATTTCAGTTAGGTTGTGTAGCATTGAGTAGTGATGTTCTGATGGCCTTGCTTTGCGGAATCCTGAAGCAAAACGCACGAATTTACTCCAGTTTCCATCTAAAACTGGTTTCATTTTTTGCTCTTTTTTTAGAAGACAAAAAAAAATAGAATAAGAAAAATGGAGAAAAGAAGAAAAATCTTCATGCCCAGAACTGGCACACTAATGCTGGTGCAAAAGTTGCCCCATCATCAAACTTTTATGATCATACTAGTGGGTTAATCTGCAGTGGTTCTTAAAGTGGGACTGACTGCCAGGGGGTCCTGTAGGGGTTTAGGGTGTACTCACAGAAAATGAACTAATAACTCATTTTCTATTAGAACAATAACACACTGAACAAGGATCTTATTTTTTCTAGGTCTCA
Source organism: Siphamia tubifer (assembly GCA_020466265.1). Lineage (NCBI taxonomy): Eukaryota > Metazoa > Chordata > Actinopteri > Kurtiformes > Apogonidae > Siphamia > Siphamia tubifer. The sequence continues at coordinate 54,143,078 of CM035791.1, read as the reverse complement.
GTGCCCCACTGTTTACTCCCCACCTATATTATAGACAGTTATGTAATTCTGAATGATGGCATGTGGAACAGCAACATTTGTTCTCTAATATTCTCAGAGATCTCAGGTCTGATGTACTGTACACCCTGTACTGGGTTCTGAGGAAAAGAAAAATGTTTTAGGATCTATGTAATATTTTCAGCAGGAGCTTTTCAATACACCTGTCACAAAAGGCATTTGTGGTATTACATCCCCAAAGGCGGAGTACTGACTATACAAATTCTCAACAATAGACAGTCATCAGTGGAAGATCTGGCTAGTGCACAGCATTGCTCATTTGCATGTCCCTTAACCCACAGCTCAGCGGTCCATTTCCCCCACCAAGCCTGCCGTTCATTAACAGCTGTCTCCTGCAGTTCATTGTGATTAATTGCACAGCGGGAGGTTAACAATATGGTACAGGCATGGTGCGATTTTTAAGGCTTCAGCCAAAACTCCTGCATTAACTATTTACAATACAGCAGAGGCTTCTCAGGCTCCCATTCTGCCCTCTTACCGTGTGGGCAGCACATCATTCAGCAGTCTCCCACTCAGATTTAACTCTCCACTGGGCTCTGCCATACTGGTGACTAAGTTAGTGTTATGCAACTGACTCAGTGACTCAATTGATTCACACTGCAATGAAATACAGAGCACTAGCAGCATATAGGGAATGTGTAGTCATATATGAATATATAAAGATGCATTTGAGATTGAGGCTCAGATAGGTGCAGATATCTGTCTTCCAGTTATGGCAAAGACAGATGTTATATATCACATCTGCCTGATGGCTCAGTACCAAGCCTCTTCCAACTCTAATGGTTATGGCACAGAGGACATTAGTGTTGGATGACAACTGGAGATGCTTATCAACACTCTGTGCGCTCATTTCCTGGGCAAATACAATCAATGCCTGGACCAAGTGAGTCTCTCTCCCTGTGTTTTCGTTTCCGTGTGTGTGTGTGAGAGAATAAGAGTGTTCACAGGCACAGCTTCATCCAAAGCACACTGTAGGTCATCCAAGGTGCTCTCAGTAGACGGAGCAACAGGGAGCTCTCTCATTAAAGACCGCTCTCTACCTTAAATAAGATGTACTCACCTTCAAGCTCGTCTCTGTTGAATTAATGAAAACCTCTGGAAGAAAGGACTTCTGGAGCAAGGCGTGGTGGAGGTGGCAACGAAAGTGAGATGGACTGTTACATTATGCCTCTGTTTTACCAGCTGCAGAAAGAGGGACAGCTGCACAGTTAAAGGGGGTACACTGAAGCAGAAAATGAAAAGCATCCTTTGTAGCATAAAATGATAAATGTATAAGCTGTTTGATTGCATAATGTTGGATGGCAGCACTAGTTGCAGCTCCAGAATATGGAGATATTGGTGTATGTGGCTGAGAAAGTGGTAGAAATGGACCTTCATGAATTTTCAGCATTAAAAAAATACATGTATTTCTGAATCATATAAACACAATGTAGAAATGGAACTGTAAAAACTTTTCAAGTTTCCAGTAGCGTGGGATGTAAAAGTATAGATAACATGGAGATATCCAGACAACAGATAGGATGGGCACAGTGGAGGAACTGAATTTCTCTACAGTGATAACAAAGTGAGTTAACTTTAACCTCTGCACTATATAGCAACACAAAACATATGGATACATGTGAACAGACACATGTGCAATGCTCAACACAGGGAGTTTAGGATCTTAAAATTGAGATGAAAATGATCATTTTGAATTTCTTATTGATTCACATTTCACATCCAGTTGCCACATTAAAGTATAACATAATAAAAGCCCTCTCAAGGTGTTAATTATATGTTAACACATGTGTGTATTTGACTAAGATTTCTCATCGGATTGACAATGATCACAAAAACAAAATAATATATTACAGTATAGAACATTTTCTGTCATTTTTTCAAATAGAACAAGTAAATATTAATAAACTGGGGAACATAAAATAAATAGATCTTTCTGTTGGCAGTTTTCATGCAGATTATTCCCTTAAAAGTTTGGTAAATAATAATAGCTTAAGTTACATAGATAAAATAGCGTATTTGTTTTTGATATGGGTGTATAAACCCTTTAAATTATGCCCCTCAAAGACTATAACAGTGACAGCTGCTCTGCCTTCATCATCATCATCATCATCATCATCATCATCATCATCATCATCATCATCATCATCATCATCATCATCATCATCATCATCATCATCATCATCATCATTCCTTTACAATTACAAAAGTTTTCTCGTGTCCTTGTGACTTCAAAAGCATACAGTCATAGTTCCTGTAACTGTTTTCAGAGTTTGGAGCTTCCCACTCTCATCATCTTCCTCTACCAGAAGAAGGGAGGATTCAGCAGTGCTCTGTCCTTTCCTACATTCATCACCTCCTCCACATACTCCTCTTCCCTCCCCTTTACTCTCACTTCATCACTGTGCCCCCACTCGCTTGCTCTTTCTCTCTTGTTCTTTCTACCTTCTTTTTCTGTTTTAACATTCATGTTCCATCACCTGCCCTTGTGTCATGCACTGCGCTCTGCATGCTAAACATCTCCTCCTCTTCCTCTTCCTCTTCCTCATCTGGGTTTTTCCTCCTCTACCACACAGCCAATAGCCCACAGCTTACCTCATCTTTCTCCATTTTTCTCTGTCCATGTCCTTGTTTTCATCAATAAAAGGTTTAAAGTTGTGTTGCAACTCATGGTCGTGCATGACCACACGCACACACACACACACACGCACACACACACACACGCACACACAGACATCTACTGTCAGCATCTATACTGATGAGTGGTAGACAACATCACAAGGCTTTCCCTGCTTCTTCTCTTCCTGTTGCTAAATCTGTGTCACTGCCATACCAGCTACATGCTGCCGCTGGAGTTCACAAAGTCCAAGAGGATCAACATGTACTGACCTGACCTCCATGCACAGCCCTATGACTCTCATCTGGCTACTGGCTAAACTACTTTCCAAATGCAGCAGGAGCAGATCTGATGCTCTTTTTTTATCAGATGATGTTCCTAATTTTATAGAGGGCCAAAGTCGGAAATGACATTCACATTTACTTTCTAAATATCTTCATAAAACTTTAATCATTAATTATTTTTGTGCTGCCTTTCAAAGTTCAGTTGGAGGAGGAGGTACTATTTATTTTTCATTCTTATAATTTGCAAGTAGTGGGTGTCATTTTGGACCAAACTCCCTGGCAAAGACATTCATGTACAAATGAAAGCATAGCAACAAATCTGTATTTCAAGAAAAAGCACTAAATTTGCCACTGCTCCATCAAATTATGTAACAAAAATGATGCTACTTGCCAAGTGGCTATTGCACAGATCATACGGACAGGCTGTGGATGTGTGATGTGTGCTGGAAAAGAGTTAAAATGACTCACAGTTCCGCCACTTACACTGCTGTCGATGATTATGATAATTCGCACACAGCACTCCACAAGCAGCTTTGTGGAGCAGCATTAATCATCCCAGATTCACTCCCTGACTTCCAATACTCTTCCCATTCCCCGTACTTCTCTTTCTCTTTCTGTCTGACTTTCCCTTCTCTACCCCTTTCTCCATGTTCTTTCTTTCCCAGTCTTGGTTAATCACACACAGGAGGGGTGCTGCTGCTGAATTTTAATATTCATTTATACAGCAAGCCTTTGATGTCCCCCATCACCCCCTCAGTGCAGTGTAAGCACTTCTCTATCTCCTGCTCTGCCAGCACTGCCAGCCCAGAATATCTCCCTCTGCACCCTGTGCTTTGAGTGTGTGTGTACTGACTGTAGATATTACCCAAGAAGCCTCAACAATGCTGGAATATATAAGGGCACTGTAAGAGCAAACATGGGAGTGATGGATAAATAGATGTCGGTGAAGGTGCACACGAGCAGCGATGAATGGTTGTCCAAAAAAACAAAGATTGTCATTATATTTATCTGGTACATAATAATACTAAAAGGGGTAAATCCCAAATCTGGTTTGAGTATTAAAGAGAGGTCAATAAGGAATTAAGTCATCGCATTTAATTTTGATTGTGCTCTAATCTATATGCTACACATGCACAAATGTGGACAGACATATATGATTCTAGATTTGGAATTCCTTCATATTGGTGTCAAAGTGGTTGTATGTCTGTATGCACATGGGTTATATGTATATTTGTGTAGACTGTGGCCTTGATGGGTGTGTTTTTGGTAGTTAGCTACAGCCTACTGTCTATATTTAGCCTTAAACTGTTTCTTTTCCCCCGTGCTCTCCTATGTGACCCTCGCTCAGTGCTGCAGGCATTCCCATATCAGTGCAGGCAGAGACGGCTCTGTCTTGTGCAGTCAGGAAAACATTGAGTTTCTGCTGGATAACTGCATGCATTTAAGGTTGTTGATTTACATGCAGAAAGATTACATGAGAGGGAAAGCAGACGTTCGGTTATTGAGGAAGCTCAGTTGTAGATTTGTAGATTCAGTTAAGATTCAGCTACATGAATACAAGACAATGTGTACTGGCAGTGGTCCTGTGACAGACTCTCTCTCTGCGGTGTAACTATGGAGGATGGCGAGCTAGTAATTCGGTTGCCAGGGCGATCTGACTCCCCTGTGGACAATAGTCGTGGTGCCGGTGCTGGGTTTGGTGAGACTTTAGTGTTGCGGCACAAAGAAGTTCACCACTTTTTCTTCATCCCCTTCAGGGAGCAGCCCATCTACAGCACACGGGCCCACGTCTTCCAGATTGACCCCAGCACCAAGAAGAACTGGCTGCCCACCAGCAAACATGCTGTCACTGTCTCCTACTTCTACGACAGCACACGAAACGTCTACCGCATCATCAGCCTGGATGGCACCAAGGTGAGCCACCATGCTGACCTCGAAACGCACATAAACACTGATTTTATCTCCCAGAGGTTTCAGTACAAAGACATCACATATTAAACCATCCTGACGGTTTTAGCTACACTGTGATCTACCGACTGTTGATAGAGTTAATAAGATCTGCAGTCTTAAAAGAGCTCAGCATTGCGACCAAGACTAAAGACTCATGTTACAGTGTGTGTATGCATGCAGCCACTTTATTTGTGTGTCTGTATGTAAGTGAATGTATGTCAGCACTTTACAGGCTGGACTTCAGAGTGATAGTTTTGTAAGAGAAATATCAGCTGATGTGATCAAGGTAGAGCTTAACATGACTGGAAGTAGATGGAGGGGACAGGTCCCATGCACGCACACTCCCCACATGTTAATGAATGAGTGGAGAGGGTGATATTAAGGGGAAAAACAGATGACAGATACAGACATGTAGAGGGTAGAAGATAAAATCAATAATACCCAAGTGAACATGTAAGAATTATATGCAAGAGTAAAGCAAATTCAGCATTTTGTGCATCTTGTTTTGTGTACAACATACATTATGGAGTTTATATTATTACATATAATTATTATGTGACAATAACACACAGTTACATACAGTAGATGGACACTCTTCCACAACTCATCACTATGTATCGATGGCCTCCACATTACACAACATTGCTAGTCAATCGGCCAATAATTGGTTGTTCATTAGTGTTATTTAACTATTAAGAACAAGTTATATAACAGGTTTTGGTTCATATAAATAAAAATCTAATCTATTGTCCTATCTACAAATACTATGAAAAAACAAAAGCGCTGTTAAGGGTAGTGAGTACCTTTATATTTTTGAAGTCTAGCAAGGATAAAGGCTAAAAAGGCTAAAAAAGTAAAAACAGACTCATTGATTGTAATAATTTGCTCATTTCACTGAAATTTTTAGTTTCAGAAGCTGATATGGAGCTTTTCTGAGTATTTATTCTATCAGGATAATGTACAGATGTGGTATTGATATGACTATACAAAATATTTGATAGTAAGATCATGTCATTGCTGATTTTAGTCTTTAGGGAAAAAATATACAGTATATAACCGGAGTTCATCCCAGGCAGTGAATGTTCTAGGATTTGTTAATTCTCTGTTTTTCATTCCATTGTTCTTTTTTCCTCATCAGATTTCAGCTGTTCTTCTCTGCTGTGCTGATGTGTGTTTGTGCACTGTAAAAAAACAAAAAAAAATTTTATGAAAAAAAACCCCAAAAAAACAGGCAGCTGTAGTTGCCAAAATATTCATGTAGAAAACATATCAAACTGTAAACACATTTACAGAGTAACAGGTAGATTTAACATTTTAAATATGTAGATGCAGATACCCACAGTGTTTTCTAAATCCACCATGTCTGAACTGGGAGAAACTTAAGAGTGTCTTCAAAGTTTTTAAAGGATACATAAACAGAGCTAAGATTTGAACTACCAACCATTTGATTATGAGACAACCCACTCTACCAGCTGAACCACGGCATATTTAAAATCTTAACTTATTTAACATTTACTTCTTGACTGTTATTTTAACATTGTGGTTTTGCAATTAAAACGACACCACATTGTTTTTCGATTTACATTTTTATTTTCTCAAAACAATAGAAATACATAATTTCTACATCTAAATCTGGTTTTCTTCATATACTCTTCCCATAAAAACTACAGCCACATTTGATTGAATCGTTACCACAAAAATCTTCTCAAATAAACAACTTTGCATTGTATTTTCACCTACAGTTTTTTTATGTTGCAAAAGTATACATATATTTTTAGAGAGTTTCTTACTGATAGTGGACAACTGATTCTACAGTTTAAGATTTTCACAGTCAAACTCAGCATCTGCTTGTTAGATTTTCAAACATGGATGTCATCTTCATGGTGGGTGTGAGCCAGCTGCTGTACACCAGGAGCTATATTCTCCTACAATCACATACACACCCTGATCTGCTGTAGTGATGTGGTATCACTGTCAGACAGACGCAAAGATCAAGGCACTAGTGCGGCTTTCATTTCAATCTGTGCCTTCCACGTGCTTCTTTTTGGAGTCTAAGTGGTTGTATTTGTCTCACCCTCCCTTACAATACAATAATACTTAATATATGTTGCCTCTGTTCTTCAGGCAATAATCAACAGCACCATCAGTCCCAATATGACGTTCACAAAGACCTCACAGAAGTTTGGCCAGTGGGCGGACAGTCGAGCTAACACTGTCTACGGTTTGGGATTCTCCACTGAGCATCATCTATCTAAGGTACCGCCCCCATCCTCCCACACATATAACACACACATGAAATACACACACACCACATCTATTGTAAACCTTTACAGTAAGCATCAATCATAGGGTGGCTTCTCTTTTCCTCTGCTCCAGTCCCTGAGAGAGGATGGCATTTCAACTTTCTCTCATCTCTAGTTGCTATAGCTTCTCTCAAAGTGTATGATCTGCCTGGCAGTTAGGCCTAATGAGGCTATTTCCTGTGTGTGTGTGTGTGTGTTTATGAAAGTATGTACGGTATATGCATGTGTGCGTATGTGTGTGAGTAGGTGGTTGTTTCTCTCCTCTGCAGTATGATTAAGCACTGTCGTGAACCGGGGACGTTCACAGCTTCCCCACTGACAGAACAGAACAGCACACACACACACACACACACACACATGCATGGATGTACAGACACACAAACAGCACAAACACAAACACACACTCAGCAGTATAGACACGTCCTCGGTGTCAGAAGACAAGGATTAAGGAGCTGATAACAATGCCTGATACAAAAGACACTGCTTTGTCTTATGCAGTGTCCTGGGCATTAATAAAAGGCTCTTTTGACCTGATGGTTCTGAAGTCAAATCCTCCGTCTTTTCTCTGTAGAGGCTGACTGCCTTTAACAAACCCGGGGTCAGATTTTTTATTAGATTGCCAAAAATACAGAATAATATGTGTAGAGGAATTTATTGTCCCAGTTAAAGCATCCATATTACACCCATATTCTCAGGCGTAACAGACAAAACAATGCACCATGATGAACTGAGATGAAAAATAAAGAAGGAATATAACAAAATAATAGGGATGAAACAAGACAAATCTGGTGTAAATGACAATAAGATGAAATATCCCTTCAGCCTGTGTTTTGACAGAAGAAAATGTCACTCATTAATAGATTTTCACATTAGCATTTGAATCTCCTTTACTAATGGCTCTGTTAGTTGGTGACAGTGTGTCGCTGCGATTGTTGACATCGTCTTACAATCTCTTACTGATGTTATGACATTACAGCTATTTCAAGATTGTTTTCATCATGGAAGACTATGTTTATATGTAGAGGTTTTGCCATTTCTTGCCATTTGTTTGTAAATTTTGGGCCTGAGAAGATATAGTATTGACACCGTTAGAATGCATCTGTGTAAGTAAAAAAAACAAAACAAAACAAACAAAACAAGAAAAAAAAAACTAACATGAAAGACAATAACTGGCACATAAAACTTTTTTTAGTGTAGAGTATTTTATTGAACACACCTGACTGAGGCTGTGATTCAATTATTAACAGGAACTGCTGTACATCATAAGTGGACTCATATGTCATTTTCACACTCATACTTGCTAGCTTAACAGACAAAGTATTTTCTGTGGCCGGGCGTTTAAAGGTGAAATAATTAGGTTCACTTCTCAGATAACTGCAGCAGCCACACTCCTGAAGCACTTATACCAAGAACTACTGCATTTAGATCAGTGTACCAGAACTATTATATTGCACTGAAATGAAATCATATTGAGTTACTCATTGCAACTCGTCTAATGGTAGACACAAGACTGGCTCCAGCAGAGATGTCAATTTGATTTCTCCTCCACCCGGCCCTCTGCAGTAGTTTTATACGCTGAATTACTCTACAGTGGGAGTTGTGAGAGTGGGAACCGCACCCTAAAGGGACGTTGGGTCTGTGTTCTAGTTGAGCATATGCACCAGTGTGTTTATATTTGTTCAAAGCCCCTCAGCTGAGCTCACCTTACCGCTTCGGGCTCTCTAGATGTATCTTTGCTCTTGACTAAAATAACTCTAGAGATCAACTTCAGCAGCCGACGAATTCTGATTAAAGGAAAAGTCAGAGGGAAATACAATGGGACAGCTTGTTTCACACTCTATGTGTGTTTCTGAGATGGAAAGGTTAACATCAATGACCTACTTAGCTCATGTTTCTGTTGAGGCATTATGGGTAAGGACCTTCTTTAAGCTCAACTACGGGTTGTTATTGGTAACAGGTTCACCCTATCCTTCCACAAACCTATTACACACTGATCTATGTGCATGTCCACGCAGAGCTTCACAGCACAGAGTAAACTACAGCTCCATGTCGTGCTAATACATGTAGACACTATTTATTTATTCAAGAGTTTCATTTTTACAGTTTAAACAATATAATGAATTATGTATATTTGAATTATTAATCATTATTGGATTTGTAATTGAGGACCTTACTTTAGGTTTATGGCTCAGGAATTGAAAATACACCTGGCAGTTTGATGCATAACATGAAGTAAAGAGAGAATAATGTTTTGTGCTTCCATATTTTAATATAGATCAACAACCAAGTAAACGTAGTGTTACAATATGAAGTGATAACATATATGTCTACACTGTGAATCGGACAGAAAATGGAAAAGTTCATCGTTATTGTCCCCATATGGAAATGTATCTTCTGCATTTAGCCTGTTGGGAGCAATGGGCTGCCACTACATAGCACCAAGTGTCCCAGGTCAAAGTCACAACCTTAGTTAAAACTTCAGGAGCTGAAATCAGATGGGGAAAAATGTCTGAAAATACACACCTTCCGTCCACAGCCCTCTCTCTCACTAAATTAAATACAGTGGAACTTATGTTTCATGGTCTTCCAAGCTTCCAGGTTGAGCCACAGCAGTAGTATTTCATATTATGATGCATAATTACAGCTGCAAATTACATATTTAACATCCCTTAACTGTGATAAACTAGGTCAAAATCATGATGTCACAGAGTTTATTTTCTATAGTCTGCTGAAAAGTAATTAACAATTTTTGCTTGATGTCACTTAAAAACTATTAAGAACTATTAGCTGTCAGGGTACAGATAAGAAAATGAACCTAGCATACATGTTAGCACAACCCAGATCTTTACATAAGTCTTTTTTTTTTTTTTTTAAACTATATTGATTTATGAACTACATGGCTGTGATAGTCTTCAGCATCACCATGACCCTTCAAAGGATTAAGCAGTTTGCAAAGTGAATGAATGAATATTAACAAAAAATAAACAAAAATCACAAGATAATACCAAAAATCTGCTATCACTCCTAAACTAATGTTCATTACCATAATCAAATAATAAACAAAAATGTACAAATGAAACCGTAGGAATTGCTTGAGAGGGTTGTAGACAGATGGACATTAGCAAAAGTGATGTCCATCATGAACAACCCCTCCCACCCCCTGCACTGTAGAGGCCCTGAGCAGCTCCAAAACACTGTTACATCCCCCATGCATGTTCTGCGGGTCATTGCTCTCCATAGCCATCAGACTGTAAAATAATAAAAAAAAATAAATAAATAATAATAATAATAATAATAATAATAATAATAATAATACACTTTATTTATATAGCACCTTTCATACAAAAACTGTAGCCCAAAGTGTTTCACATTAATTAAAAATTAAAATAGAATTTTAAGACAAGGGTGAAATAAGAAATACATTCAGATTTGATTGCACAAAATTATAAAATTACAAAAGTACAGATAAACTGATTATACATACATTATAAAATTTCAATAAAATAAATAAGAAATACATTAAGATTTGATTACACACCATGTACACTATGCAAATAATGTAAAAAAAACCAAACAAACAAAAACAAACTGTAAACATGGAAATACCATTTTAAAATTTTAATTATGATCTGTACTCTCATTCTAAGAATCTGAATATCTTTTCTGCTCTTCCAACTGTAACTGGTACACTATAGATTTGCTGCTATAACTGTAGAATGTCCCTATGATGAGATAAAATAAAATGTATGCTATTTTGAAAAACAGGAGAAACAAAACAAAGGGGGAATAAATGAAGACTTGCTGTATGTGACATTTCTGTTCATTTAGTAAATTATAATCAACCCTTCTGACTGTTTACTGTGTCCAGTTTGCAGAAAAGTTTGCTGAGTATAAGGAAGCAGCACGGCTCGCTAAAGAAAAAAGTCAAGAGAAGATGGAGATGGCTACGTCTCCATCACAGGTACGTCAAGCACACTGTGACATTGCCCTCAGCCTTTTTTCACTCAACTCTTGTAACTCTTAAATGAGCTGATGATGAACACATTAACCAAATATGTTATGTTCACTCTAGTATCCCATGACCCTCTAGTCTCTCACTGAACACAGGGTAATTTTCTTAATATGCATCCCTTCACTGTATATAAAATAAAAAGACAACGCAATGAAAGTTGAGAACATAATTAGCCTGTATGTGAGGTATTTGTTTGTGTGAAATATCTAATAATAGTGTTTTAGGGCATGTGTAAGAGCATCTGAGAGAAAATTAGCTTGTTTCTGAGGAGAATCCCCAGAGAAATCTGTTCTTTAATCTAAAGGCTGTTAACAGGCGTCATGTCCTCATTTGTTCATTACAGCAGCTCAGGAAGCAGACCCCTGCTGAACTGTGCTCTATTACTTGTACTGTTATTGCTGTAGCCACAATGTGTTGAAGTGGCCCTTGTGTTTCCCATGGGAGGGTGTTTTTTTTAATGAAGTCAGTTGTGGAAAGCTTCATTCTCATCAGGGGCTGAAGCTCAATGACCACTGACCACTAACGTGCTACAGTAACTGCTGTTACTATAAAGGCTGTAGCTTTCATCATAGTGGCCCACTGAGAAGGTTTGCACCACCAGACCTTGTTGTTCTGTCCTCATAATGAACTGAAATGCATCATACTGAATTAGTGCATTGAAAAAGATACAGCACAGAGCCATATGCTAGTCCCCGTAGACCAGACCCTTAGAGGAAATGCATCACGAACAGATACGAAATGGTAAACTAATGAACGTAGAGCGCAAAGCACCAGCCATAATATTCTCCTTATCTCTCCTGTCCTTCTTGTCCATTAGGAATGTACATGCAGTGTCATTGTGCTATTGCATTGTGCTCAAGCCCTAAGTCTTAATAGCTTTGTTTTATGTTTGAACAGCAGCTAAATGATTTGTCTCTCATATAATTCTGTGGTTGTATGGGATTTAAAGATAAGGATTAATCCATAATTCTGCAATTTCCCAGTGCTATAGTAAGCTACTTAATGGCCTATACTGCATGTGAAAGTATTTAAGATGTACACATTTTTAGCACCACAGAAAGAATATTAGAATCTCGCCTTACCCAATACACCAAACACATACTTCTACCATTGTTTCACCAATGTATCTGGCAAAATTCAGAGATAAAAATGGGGAAATTTAATTTTTGTAAGAATACAGCAGCTTAATGGCATAAAATGATCATATATGATGATTTTTGTTATTAATTTGTAGCTATGTCTAGTGATAAATCCCATTGTGGTCACATATTTTCCCTTAGTTACATTATGAATAATCTTCTATTATTATTATTTTTTTTAAATCATAATTGATTTTTTTTTTTTAAATCTCTGAAAACTTTTTTTTGTCATATGTATTGGTGGCTATATTAAGACTCACAAACCAGCTGTGCTGCTATTTATTCCCAACAAACTACTTTTTGTGCTTCTGGTGATTTTAAACGCACCATTTCCTGCCTGGTGCCTGAGGTTTTTTTCTATGAAGGAAAATGAACAAACACCATTAGGAACCACAGAGCTTTCATAGCCTCACCATGTGTTAAAGGGGTTCTGTGCAGTACTGATATTACAACCAATCAAGAGCAGAGGAAATCAAGATACCAGAACCCACCTACGGCTACAAAAACTTGCAGCAAACTAACACTGTGCCTCTGTGGACTGTATCAGTCATGAAATAAATGATAAATCTCTGTGTTTAATGCTACACACACCTGTACAATGGAATGGTATCACCACATATTGTTCTTCATGAAAACCCCCCCCTTACAATCAATTGTTATAACAGACAGTAAAATAACTGTCTTGTAATCTTAATGCGCTACATCAGCTGATAGTTTACATTGCATCTGTTAATATAGCAGTTTTTAGTCTGAAAAAAGCCTCAGTAAAACACATTTCACATCATTTTTAGGTATAGTTTGTGTTGTTTGTAGCTACACCCATAGGCAGAGTTTGACTTTTGACTTTTTCAAGTCGGGCTCTCAAGTCGCGCTCTCACACTGTGGACAAGGGTAAACTATGGGCTACTTAGACATAACATTTACGTCTGCTTATATCTGTACCAGGAACATTCATTTCCATACTACAAACATAAGTGTCAAACTGATCTGTAATACCGAGAACAATTGACACTCACTGCAGCCAACCATACAGTTCAACTTTTATAACTAGTTATTACAATAGGGTAAATACAGTACACAGTAGCTGCTATGCCTATAATTTATTTAAAGAAAGTGTTTTGCCTAGTGCAGAAGTATACGTCTTTTTTTTGCGTCTTGCGTAAATATCCACAACCATGACTCTGCACCTTACTGACATAAATGGTCAACATCACTATGTCACATGACTGCTGAAAAATGAACTTTAGAAATATAATAGGAATTATATTTATTTCATACTAGTCTGTAGTTTTATTGACACATTGAAATCGGGCATGTGATGTCACCACTTGGGCAACGGCCACACTGGAGGCGGTGACACTGTTTTGCTTCCATTGTGCGCCCAGTAAGGCCGTGGGTGGGGGGTCAGTAATGGTATATCTTTTTACCATTTTCCTGCTTGGAGGTGCACCTAACACCCCTGACCTAAGGAGACAAAGATGGACACACATTGTTAATTTAATGGGAAAACGGTAACAGTAAAATATCACTAAACATTGTAACACTGACAGATAAGGGGAACACTTCAGTATGTTTCATTCTATGCAGGAAGCACCAACTAAAACTAACAAATGCATATATTTGTATTGGCCATTTCCTAGAATTAAAGTAATGATACATTTCAGCCACTAGGAGGGGGGGTGGGGGTGGGGGCAGTACCCCTCCGTCTATGACTGCACCAAAGATCTGTTTGGAATCACCAAAATGGTCCCAGTTTAGTCTGAACCTTGGGTCAACAAATGGCATATACATCAAAGATTATAACATTACATAACTTTATACATTCATAAGCCTCAGTATCAAATGACCCATCTAAGAGAAACACTGCTATTTCACCATCAAACTATTGTTATAGGCTACAACTAGTATTTCCAGTGGTAAGAGCACCAACAGCATTTCTACTGTGTCACTTTGTCATTTTGTTTGACTGAATAGTTATTTTTTAGTGGTTTTCATCTCATCTTGTCATTTTGGTCAAAGGAAAAAAACAACCAAACTCACTCACTACTCCCTCTAGTGGCCACATAAATCCTCTAGACCAGGGGTGGTCAATCCTGGTCGTCTAGCGTTTCTATCCTGCATGTTTTAGAGGTTTTCCCTTCCAACACACCTGATGGTCATTATCAGTCTTCTGCAGAGCTTGATGAGAGGTTTATCATTTAAATCAGGTGTGTTGGAAGGGGGGTACATCTAAAACATACAGAATAGTAGCTCTCGAGGACCAGGTTTAAGCAACCCTGCTCTAGACTATTGGGGATATATTTAGTTCAGGTCTTTTCCATGCTGGCAATTTTTGGTAAAACTTCAGGACTCCTTTTCCTAAATGTTCTAATAATACTTTTAGGTCAGTTTTCAACATTTTGAAAGTAGAAATATTGTATATGGCTCCTTTAAGTCTTCACTGCTTCAAATGACATTAAACACAGTGAAATAAGATTTGTAAGGAAATGTCACAGATCAACACTGTCTTTATACACTGCCCAGACAAACAAGATTGCTACACATGCAACATTTCACTGCAACTTTGGTTTTGATCACAGACGAAATTTAGGTTGACATCTTTTTTTCCCACATAATACTTATATAGTGTCACAATAAGGTTCATCATATTTTTTTCCATCCATAGTTGCATTAATTTTTGATTATTGATGATGGAGAATCGGACCGCTGCATCAACTCTTCATCATCCCAAATTAGAGTCTGGATTTTATGGAGGCTAATCCATATGTGAAAATAATGTCTCATGCTCCCTGAAGTATTCTCTCACAAGCCTGATGACTCTGATCAATCCTGGTGATGTCCAATCTTCTAGAGGACATTAACTGCATCAGTTAGATTAAATAACGTGTTACAGCAGAAACATTATTAACCATTACACTACTTACCCATGAAATGATCTGTACTATTTGCTTGTTAAATCCAGTTTAAGTGTCCTGTAATCTAAACCAAAAGTGATGCAGCGAAATATTGCATGTGTGTTTTTTCGGACAAGCAGTGGAGATAAATCTATCTATCTATCTATCTATCTATCTATCTATCTATCTATCTATCTATCTATCTATCTATCTATCTATCTATCTATCTATCTATCTATCTATCTATCTATCTATCTATCTATCTATCTATCTATCTATCTATCTATCTATCTATCTATCTATCTATCTATCTATCTATCTATCTATCTATCTATCTATCTATCTATCTATCTATCATTTTATCCTGCAATAATCAATGACCACAACAGGTGTAACAGATTCTGCGTCTTTTGTAGGAGTCTCCAGGAGGCGAGCTGTCGTCACCTTTGACCCCAGTGACTCCGCCCATGGAAACCATCAATGGCACAGATGAAATATGTGACACAACCCCCAACTCAGACACCCGTCCAGAACCAGCACAGAACGCGCTGGCCTTCGCACACAGGTAGACCCTCACTGATTTGTTCACTGACCTGTGTCGTCATGTCGCAGTCTTACTCTATGCTCTCACTGTCATCCTTCACACAGTAAACGCACAAACGCACATTGAGTGCAGTTACAGATGTTGCAATGGATAGGTTTATTCTGCTTTCTGTCATGTCCAGTTATGAAGGGCGTTCTGTTCTGCTGTTTGTCTGAAGCACAGACATGCATCAGTCCTTACTTCTCTTTTCCTCTTTATTCCTGTACACCGTTATGTTTTTCTTTTGTTGTTCACATATCAGCGTCATAGTGATCTCCCTCTATTCATGCCTGCTCTCTCGTGTTTTTCCTCTCTAGGGAGCAGTTTAAGACTTGTCGGGTCTGCTCTTTCTGATAGGGATGTCGTTAGGAGTCCTGACTACAACGACATCATAACTACATAAAACTAAAAAAAAAATGTTCAGGCATAAATTTGCCTAAAAATCTATTTGTTTGATTTCAGTTCAGCCACAGGATGGGTGTCTTTACAAAACCTAATACATGGCTACATAATGGTAAACTGTTAAAAATTGTAACTACAGCACACCATTACTCTGGTGCAGAGGAACAATAGCACAATGCATTTTTAATAAACAAATAACACTTACATGGACCAGCAAGAGATGTAACTTTCTCAGGAATGAGGAGCTAACAATCTAAGATATTTACCATATTGATCTGAGCATGCTTGGTATATTTGAAGTTTTACTGTTCTACTACAATGCAATAATATCTTTTAAAATGCAAATTTCTAATTGTATGACTTTTATGTTTGATGCATTATGGAGTATGTGACAGTATCACCTCTATGCATGCACACTCCTGATGTCTTAGTGTCCTTGTTATCACACTAAATATTCAATGTGAATGCTAATAGTTGTTCATTTTACAGTAGATTGTGTAAGATAAAGAGGTCAAAGCATCATGTAAATGATTTTGTATAATGGCTTACTGGAGAGGTATCACTGCTACATTTATCAGCAAAAAGGTGTCTATGACGCATTTATGTAAGACTTATATAACATACTGTGGGAGGCAGAGAACACAAAGAAGACAGACACACAGAGAGTATGTGTCAGAAACTAGCAAGAGAGAGCACAACAGAGGGCTACATTGTATAGTCTGCAAATGAGTCACTGATAACCAAGTATCAATTGCAGACACACAAAGTTGCTGCTATGAATTCACACTTCTGAAAGTGAACAGGAGGACACGCAGAGTCAGAGACATGTGAGTGACTGAATAGTTGTTTTTTTTCTCAGGACAGGAAATGTTGCTATGATCAATTGTCACCTGTAGTCCTTTGTGCACACAAGCCTTTTCATTTGTAAAATCTCTGTAATATCTCGTTTTATTATTTCTCTGGCTGCGATTCTTATTAATTAAAGATGTCAATCAATTGCTTAAATGTACAATCATTCTTTTTGTGCTGAAGTGCTGGTGTCGGAGATGAGATGCACTGTAAAATTATCATTTTACCATCTTAAGAGACGTCTGTATTAACATGTTGAAGTTCACATTATAAATACTCATAGATCCCTTCTGCTTCATCTTGAACTTAAAGCTACATAGATTTGTGCAGTGAGATTTAGAGAGGACACCCACTGCCTGCTGCAGCCTTGCTGTTGATGTGTCTATTAATGCTGCATGCGTGGGAGACGGGGTCGGCTCTCAGCATTGGAGATGGCAAGTGTGGACGTAACAAGCAAACCTCAGTCTCGCATATTCAGGCATATGCAAAGAGAATAGATGCAAGAAGCAGCTACAAAACACTACTCTTTATCTTTAATCCCTTTTTCACCTTTTTATGCACACATGGATCACAATTTTTGTAATTATCTACTACGAGCACCATCTTTATATGTTCATCACCTTTGCAGTAGCTATGAGTCTTTTAAAGGTATATTTCTGACCTGTTACGTGGTGTGTAAAGCCATTAGTTGATTTGTTGAGAGAAAAATAAAAATGTTGTATGTAAATGATGCATTTGTGTTTATTTTTGTCTGGTTCAAACCTATATGTAGAGAAGCACCTGTAATACAGGTGTGTGTAGATCGCTGTGGTGTTGTGATTCTATGCAGTGTGTCGGATATAAAATGATGCACATATATGCATAGCACTTGGCAGCATAGCAGGGCTGTGTAGGCAGGTAGATGTGGGTGCAGGGGGCAGAGGAAGACAGAGGAGGATGAGAGACAGCTGTACGCAGGGATGTGAGAAGGGTTTATTTCATAACCCAGTGTGTAGGCGTGTTTGGCAGGTCTGCAGAGGACGACTTTGAACAGTTTTCTGAATGTCTGAAGACCTTTAGTTAGGTTTGCCTTGGCTTCATGTGAATGGTCTTGTAGGGTTGGAGGATGTAGGCGTATTTTTGGTGGGTTTGTGCTAAGACTTGTGTGAGCGAAGCGAATGGCAATGTCATACGTCAGGGTGCCTCCTTTCCTCTGGTGCTGCCATGGCAACCGCACTGGTTCCCTGCTTTTCTTGAAGGGTTCTGTGAGGAGGAAACACCTACCTGACATGGACAGCAGTCAGGACACAGAAGAAATTCATAAATGCTGTAAAACCACTACTAGTGTCAGAGGTGTGTGTTTTGTGATTAGTGGTGTGCCAAGTGTGCACAGAAAATTATGTGTTAACACTGTGAAGTAGTAAGACACAAAACACAGGCTTGATGCTTTATTCAATGCTTCTGTAATTTTGCCATTAACAGTGTAGTGTTTACAGGACAGATTATATTCACATCATAAAACACTGGGAAATAATAATAAAAAAAAAAATAACACACATAATAATGTAAAATAAATACATAAATAAAATGACAAAGATACAAATAAATCATTGAAATTAATTATTGAAACCTCCTGTCACATATGCAATTAAACAATCCTTTGAAAATTCACAGTAATTAAACTTGAAATCATATAATAAACACTGCTCTAAAAGTTAAATGGTTAATCCACGTTTGATTCCCTGAACACTACACAATAGGCTCCAGCATTATAGCAGTGTACTTACAAGTAAACAGTAACCTAATGAAAAAAAGAATAACAATCTAGATTGTAAAAAAAAAAGAAAGAAAGAGGGTAAAAAAAAGTACATTCATGTTGTGTAAATAATTGTACACACATTGTTTTCATATTACCAGCAGTCTATCAGCAGCTCAGTGTCAACAGCGGCAAACTTACCCTTCATGTGTCTTACACACCATCACTTCTGTTCTGCTGTCCTCACCAAGACTGGTGCTCAGGTGCCCTCTGAAACCTTTAAGCCAATACTTATTTAATGAAGACGAACACCAGTGTCAAAATATCTTTCACTCTTCTGTGTCCTCTAAATTTCCCTCCATCGCTCTGCTGTGCTTTCTCCGTCTGTCTCCATCTTCGCTTCTTGACGTCTCGCCTGCTCTCCTGCACTGCAAGATGGTTTGTGGGGTTTATACATTGGCAGTGCTGTGCGCCTTGGTGACAGCATCGGTCCATGTGTGTATGTGTGGTAGTGTGCCAGTTAATATGTGCATGTGTAGGATGGAGTGTCGTCTCCCTCTTATGCGTCACACACACAGACACACTTGTACTTGCAGAGGGGGGTGGCTGTTGTGTAAGAACTGAAGGCACCGTAGGAGTCCTGAGTGAATTAGATCTGGGCTTTCTCTCTTTTACACTTCACAGAGTGGGTGTTATGGGATAGCAGAATGCTGCAGTGTGTGAGTGTAGATGTGTATGTCAGGGAGGGGGGGTGGGTGGAACAGTACTGAAAACAGTGTTGTTATGGGTCAGAAGCACACCCTCATCACTCTGAGTGAGTGAGCTAAGCTTCCTTTTATGTTGTTCAGTGTATTTCTTTTCACTGCTGTGAGGAATGACAGTGAAGTATGTGGGAGGAGAAGCTCCTTTTCAAAGGTACTTGACTTGATGTCAGCACTTGACAATGTTTAGGTCCCATATATTTTCCCGCCCATGTGAGACCATATGTGAAAGATAGAGATTGAACAGCATGTAAACCATAAATGGATGCCTGCAGTGAAATGCACACATGAAATGTTTTTTTTTTTTTTTGTTATAAAATTATACTTCAACCCTAAACTACTGACTGTGCAGCTGAGATGCAAGAACTGTTTCTTTTTCAGCCCCTTTTACCACGAAATTCCATCATTCAGTCACTTCTCCTTTATCTCTCATTTCATCTTCTCCTCTGTGAGTAGCTGGACCAGATTAGGCTCCAGCCAGTCTGAGGACATAATCTCAGATTACAACCAGGGTGGCAGACAGCTGCTTTCACAGCTACAGGCCAGGAAGTGTAGCATGAGTGTCCACTACAGCCCCTTCAGTTTCCTGTTTCTGCAAAACTACTCTCAGATATACATTTAGGTTGATGAAAAACTAGTACTGATTAAAAAAATCTTTATAAGTGTATCTGCTGTAGTCTTTATGGAATGTCAGCAAGATGAACCTCAATATCCATCCATTATCATTATCAACCGCTTTTTTAGCAAATTTACACAGACCAACATCAGCTTTAACCCTGTCTTTAACACAGTCATAGAAATAGTTTGAAGTTCAAAATTTAAACCTTTCTTATTGGAGGACCCAAAAAGACTGTATTACTTTTGTGAAAGGTCAGTGAAGTTACCATATTTGATTCCTTGCCTGCAAGTGGCAAAAAAAAAAATCCAATATGTGTTTTTATTTAAAAAAACAAACAAAAAAAACAACACATGTAATGGGCAAGGAAAACGTATCTTAGAACATTACAACATGAGTGCCAGTCCAGACTCTGTCCACTTCCATATGATCCCTTCGAACATCATTCCTTACATTAGTACCATTACTTCAGGGTACCTAACAAAACTGGTACATGCAGAGCTGGACCTTACAGACCTATAGACTACATTAGACCTGAGGATATTGCCTCACTGTCCTCATTGGAACTCATTCCCAATTATAATGACTAAACAAAGGGAAATTAAACTAACCAGGATTCACTCAGTAGCAGCGAGTAAAGAGGAA
The DNA here is from genome assembly GCA_020466265.1 of Siphamia tubifer. Lineage (NCBI taxonomy): Eukaryota > Metazoa > Chordata > Actinopteri > Kurtiformes > Apogonidae > Siphamia > Siphamia tubifer. The sequence continues at coordinate 54,122,234 of CM035791.1, read as the reverse complement.
AGATCCCAGCACTAGATCCCAGTCCCATGGGAGCGCATGGGAATTCGTGGCACACGGAAGACCGCTTACCTGGTCTCCCTCCAGGTCTGGCTTGTGCCCTGACCCTGCCAGGCGCATTTCCCTCTGTGGCGATGCGCTGCTCTGGGTCTGGGGCCAAAGGTGGCTCGCGGCTCCGGCGGCCACCTTTACAGTGCCATGCTGTGTCTTCGCTCTCCTGGACGTAAGGGACAGGACCCCTTTCCCCCTGGGCACGCCAACTGCATCACGGCACTAGGGCAGGGATAGGCTGCACTATAACAGGCACCAGGGGTCAGCTGCGATGTCAGCAACCCACCTGACCCATCTTGAAACACAGGAATCTAATGCACACGGGTCAGAGGGTCTCCCAGAACCTTCGATGTGCACAAAGCTGAGGTGGCATCTCGGCCCACAGGGCCCGGGCGCACATGGGCCGCAAAAATCAGTAAATCGCACCCAGACTGTAACTATGGAGACATGGCTAATGTGCAGCAGCAATGCTACTGAAAGTACGAATAAAGAAAGTGATAAAGAAGGCAAAACAAAAACCGACGAGGTCCAGAAAGTACATGGAAGAGTATGTTTTAATGGGATTTACATCCACAGGCTTTGACCACCTCAGACACTGTGTTTTCAACATTGTTCAGTATGAATGTATTTGTCAGGTTCACTGAAGTTGTTTGGGTTTAATGAATCAGACACTGATTTTACAGCACTGCACCTCTTTTTTCTTCCAAAAATGTTTTGGCTATGTCAGGGGGTACTTGACTAAAAATATGTTTCCAAGGGGGTACACCACTGAAAAAAGTTTGAGAACCACTGATGTAAACTGAATAGTGCCTTCGTTCCTGTGTCCTGCAGCCCAGCCATGACAAAACACTGGGAAGCTGAGCTGGAGGCTCTAAAGGGAAACAATGCCAAGCTAACGGCGGCTCTGCTGGAGTCCACAGCAAACGTCAAACAGTGGAAACAACAATTGGCTGCCTACCAGGAGGAGGCAGAGAGACTACACAAAAGGGTGAGTGAAATACTCATGTGTTCTCATGTTTGATTAAATCATTCAGACCAAAAAGGTGACACTGTTTGGATTGGGGGCAGTGAAAAGTGAAGATAAAGAGACAGAGGACAGATCAGTGTTTTCACAAAGAATAAAAATAAGAGTTCAGGTGAACAACAGTGGAAGAGAAAGAAAGGGTGACATGGAATGTCTGTGAATATTAATGCTTGTTTATTGTGTTCTTATAGGTGACTGAGCTTGAGTGTCAGAGCAACCAAACTCCTGTGATAAAATCCCAGAAGACTGAGCTTAACCAAACCATCGAGGAACTGGAATCTACACTAAGGGACAAAGAGGAGGTGTGTCAGAGAAAGAGACCGGAGATGGAATAACATTAAATTACAATTATGTATCCAGCATTCATGTTAATCTCTATTTTCCTCCTCCAGGAAATGGAAAAACTGAAAGAAGAACTGGAAAACATGAATGATCTTATGGAGCAGAAAGATACTCTTACTCAGAAACTCGAGGTGTGTGAATCATTATATTGTCCTCAGAATGTGTGTTGACATGCTTGAAATTAAAACCTATTTAAGAGCATGTAATTAACGGAACAGAATATAACAGTGGTCATTATGATTTGATATTATTGAAAAACACTTTGTTTGCTCTAAGTGTTTATAAAGGGCTCTACAAATAAGTATTGATTGACTGATTGATTTCCTTTGTATGTAATCATACAAAAATGAGAACCATTGTGTTTTTGTTATGTTAGAATATGACGTTTCATCTGCAGCCCTTCTTTTATCCATTTTAACACAGGTGGCATGCTCTGATATTGCTATGTTACCGAAGTTCTAACTTGCAATCGTGAAATATTTTATATTTCTAGTGGCCACCAGAGGTCCATGTGAGCTGAGGGCTGTGTGAAAATTAAACCCTACATGCCACTAATATTATATTACACATTGTAACCTTTAATAATTAGTGATAGCATCAACCTTATTCCATAAGGACCCAGTGTGATTTTTGTGGCAGTTTCCAAATTAATTTTGCTCTTTAACGTTTCCGAAGTGATTTATCGCCATTTATTAGAATATTAGCCTCTGAATTTAGCATTTTTTCAAGTGAAGATCATATAGTTTTCCTATGTTTAATTCAATGATCATGAAAGTGGTCATAAAGGTCAAAGGCTATTCTATCAAAATACAATAAAATGAAGAAAAGCTGAGTTTTTCAGTAAAATATAATATTATCTGAACACAAACTAAGTGTGTCTCCATGGGTTTTATTAGTTAATGTTGTAGAAGATGATTGTGTTTCTATGTTTTCTGCAGAGCCTCTGAACATCCAACTGGGTCATATCTGATAACCAGGGAAAGATGACAAACTGTATTTTAACAAATTACATATATGTATTGGTAGGAATAGTGGATGAGAAGTTTAGATCAGTACATGATTTTCTGGGTTAAGTTTCAGGTCCAATACAAATGCTTTGGTTTTTCACTTCTCATATCAGTCTACGTCTTGTAGAGTGTCATGGAAAGGTTGGATGCTAACAGGGTAAATGGTTTCATAAAAGCATCTGTCAAGGCTGTCACATGGTCTCAAAAACATCACTGTCACTCTTGTAGGAAACAGAGCTGCGTAGTCGAGTCCTGGAGGAGCAACTGGCAGGAGCTGAGCAGCGGCTGGAGGAGAACCAGGAGGAGCAGGAGAATTTCAGGAAGAGCCTGCGGACGCTGTTGGAGCTGCTTGACGGGAAGATTTTTGAGCTGACAGAGCTCAGAGATACCCTAGCCCGACTCATAGAAGAAGCCAGCTAGAGATGGAGCTCCTTAAACTTTATAGACAGAGCCATATGATAATTAATTTTCACACTGACATCCCCAAACCACCCTCACTGACCCGACTTGACGCTCTGATCTCCTTGAACACCCCAAACACAATAAAACTGAAACACTACACTGCCCTTATTCATATATTGCTCAAAATGGGCAGCTAATTTCCTGTTTTTACCTTGCAGACATCAAGCTCAAATTTCCCTTAGGCATTCCTGTAGTTTAAAACAACACAGGGACTACCTCATCTTGCCTTCTGATTGGCTGGTGGGGGTGTATCCTGAGTTGATTTCATCAGTCACAGAGATGCCTACCATGGCACACTGCAACTGCCCCCAACCCACGCATGCATACACACACACACACACACATACACACACCACACAGTTAACTTGAGAACTGTGCCTCAGTGCCATCTGCTGTTTGACTGGGAGCGCAGCACCACAGCTTGCAGCATAACAATGTCACACCCTCCTCCTTTTTCTCCCTCTTAAACTGTCCCCCCAAGGGGAATGTTGAAAGTCATGTGGAAATAATTGCTGTTAAGACTCAGAGAACTGCGCCAAAGCTGCCAAATCCCCCCCAAAATATTGTCCTCTAACAAGCAGATGCTTTGATCCAAAGTGACTTACTGTACAGAGAGAAGTGCTGAACAGTGTGCATGAGCTCGGCCTGCCAGCGGAGTGTCACTGGAATTAAAAGACTGCTCTCAAACAAACAAGTCAATCTCACCTGTTGGCCCAGAGTAATATCACTGCAACTCCCCAGCCAGGACACACAGGGCTGCTGGGAAACAGAGTTTCAATAAGTGGACCACTTTGCAAGTGTAATCGAATGACTACTATATATCCATAAAAGTTCAACATGATTAATAAGTATTGATTGATCTTCCAGCGGCATTGATCATGCCACACACAAATTTTAGAAGGCATGTGCCCGTGTTAGATTTGACATAATTCCTGTATCCAGACTGCTTCCACCATCACAGACAACTGACCTGTCTTCCTGCCAAACTCAGTGTGGTGTGTGTTCCTGAACAAGGCCTGACCTTTGACCTAATGTGTGCCTTCAAAGCACACATAAGTGGACATGTTTGTATATAATATAGTGTGTATGTGTGCGTGTGTGTGTTTTGTGCTGTGCGAGAAGATCAAGGCCTTCACACACGTACACTGAGCAATACCAGACAGGCTCTATATTATAACACCTCTATCTAACACTATCAGGTAATCTACTCAGCGGACCCATGCAGATAGACCAGATGCAACTCAGCTGATCCCCCCTCGTCCACTATAGAAAGTGTACTACTGTTGACCGCGAACCTGTGTGGCAGCCCTGAGCGGTCGAAGTAGTGTATCGTGAAGGGCTTAGAGTGTCATCCACGTGTTCATAAATCTCCACCTTCAGTGAAACTGGCCACAGATTTTCACTCATCACAGTGAATACAGAACTGTACTCAGTTTCTATTGTTTTTTACACAGGATATAATACTGATGATATACTTATAAATCTGTATAGGATAACTTTCTATACTTATGTTGGCATTGTAAATGAATGGATGGATTATTGAAATGCAGTAACATTCTGCAGTGGCTTATTATTGTGTATTAACCCAAATAAAAAGCATTATGACAATGAAAACTTCTCAAACATTTGAACAATAAAAGTGACACAACATAAAAGGCAGAAAATGATCTAGTAAATACTTCTAAATGTTACCTTACAGTGTGATTGAACACCTTGAATTATTACACTGGACTAAGTATATTTTATGTCCAGGGATTTTCATCAGTAGCACAGTCTAATTCTTTAGTTCTTTCTGTATTTTATTCCCAGGTTAATACACTAGAATAAGATCCACGTAGAGGGAAATGTTACACAGTCATTTTCTTTCTGGTTACACTTTGACAGTCGAATGACAGAGATGGAAAACCACAATATTATTGCTCTTGTTAATGAATGCCTTTGTACAGTAGTGGATAAGAAGCTTTTCATTCTCCTGTTTTGTAACTTATGGTATTCAATGTAGGTATTATTATTGTATTTAGAGGTATGAAAAGACTGGCAATATTTTTGACTATTTAAAGTAATTTTGAACTCATGATATTAAAGAGGTACCTCAGGCTAATGATGTTCGTAGATTGGTGGAATGTGTGTGTTTGCAGGTGAGATGATAGAAATAATGCTGGAGAAGATGATCAGGAGACAAACCTGTTGGTGCTTCAGCTAAACTAAATTCATTGTTGAGCTGAAACAAAAATAAGCTCTATCAGGCTAACAACGCTCCTCTGTGAACTAAGAAATGCTATGTTTTCTATTCAAATACAGTGACCACATTAATTCAGTGTGAAAATCTGTTTTTTTTTCTGTTTCTTTCACATCAACAACAAAAACAATTCATCAATGAAACAGACTGAGCTCTTGCTTCACAAGGTTTTAATCAAATGCAAGGGGAAAGGTTGTACATAAAAAAAAACTAATATATGAACAAATGAAAATGACAGGACTAAAGGCAAAAAGGTATTTTAGAGCAGTGTGCTTCTACACTAATGTGTAAAAGCAACTGCATTGTTTAATTTCATTAAGCCTTTAGTCTAAACTCATCATTTATGAAGGTTTTTTTTAACCATTTTCTTAATTTATCTATATTAATATTGCACTTTTCAAGTGACTGACAGAGGATCAAAGTCAGCCTGTAACAGCTGTACACAGGAAATTAAGAGGCATCACAAAACAATTTGGCTGGAAAAAACAGGATACAAAAGCAAAAAAAAGCCATGTAAATTATAGATAGTTGACAAATAAGCTTTGTTAGGACTATACATAATGGTCAGTGTAAAACAAATGACAGTGTGCATTTATAGTCAGTCAGGTGTCACATTCTGAGCCGAGTTTTCCAAAAGCACTGAGTAACAAACTCAAAACATTACATTATTTTGCCGTGGTCATACAAAGTTATTAAGTCATATAAAGTCATGTTTATTTTCTAGTTAAGAGTCAGGTTTTCTGTCTCATGCTACATGATGAAAGTAGATGGAAGAACATTGTGCTAACAGTGACAGAAGACATGTAAAAGTGCCTCAGATTTGCATTGCAAGGAAAATAATAAACTCTCTTTAACACTGAGCTATTTTCAAGCTGTATAATGTGGCATATACTTCCATGCCTGTTCTGTCTACATTAGTGTCTGCATTATGGTTGAACATGAGTGTTTTCACTGCAGGCTGTGAACAGAAGCACAAGAAAAATAGAATGCACATATCTTAGAATCAAAGCTGTTAAAAACAGTGCATGCTGAGGCTGTTTCAGGCTCAGAAACTTTTATTTTTTGTTCTATGTTTGTACTGCTAAGCCTCCCACTGGTCCTCTTATACTGTCATGTTTTTTTAATTACACTTCTTTAGGACCAATTTCACATGTCATTCAGTGCTTTTAAACTTAGACAAGTACAGATATAACCAGTGATTGAAGTTAAGCTGACAAAAAAATTACTGTACTGATTAAGTGATTTGTAATTTGTACTGTGTATGAGAAAAGCACTGAAACCATACAAAAAGGTTTACACATAAAGGCTGAGGACCCACTTTGTCATGAAAGTGTGTGTGCACATGTTGGCTGCAAGTTGAATGCGTGAGTCCATGTGCGCATGAGCATATTTCACTTCAGGCAGTGTGAGTAACAAACCTCCCACTGTGCGCCTCTGCCTACTGAGAACAGAGAAAGGAATTAGAAAAGATGCAATAGAGGGGAGAGAAAGTGAATAAGATGGCAGGAGAAACCAAATCAATCACCACCGCCTGCTCCACAGCCCACAGTGGCTCCCTACGGTGCCGTGAGAATCTAGCCTCCCACATATACTCCATCATTCAAACAAGCGTGACTGGTTCCTCAGCTCCGCCGTGACTATCCCACATACAAAGTTCGGGAATCACCAACCGAGTATGCCCACCTTTTAAAAAGACTACTCCCTTCCTCCACCGCACTATTAATCTCTTCAACTTTGCATGACCCCTCCTCTGATCCTCTTCTACTCAATATGCTCCACGTCAGTTCAGTGGACGTGTTAGATGTGGCATCAAGTGGTACCTCCTGTATCTCCCACCAACCTAGCCATATGTTGTGTTCGAACAGATGGGTCAATAAATATTCCCTTGTCCAGAGAGGATACCGGAGTTTGGGGTGGTAAAGGAAGGAAGGGGCCAAGTGTGTGTGTGTGGGGGGGGGGTTGTCAACATGAATCTGGTGTGACAGAGTAAAAGATTTACAGTTTCTATGTGATGTCTGGTTAGACAAGCAGTAGTCCTCTAACTGTCTGCCACACTGCCACACCCACATGTCAGAACAGAACCAGCAGTATAGTTAGAATGGCTCAGTAATACTGTAGTACACTGAGAGAAATTAGAGGAGAGCAGAAAGTGTCAGCAGAGGGAATCTGTGATGTGTTCAAACTCCACACTTTGAATCCAGTGATCTCAGTTTCAACGTTAGAGAAACTTTAATATCTTTTTTTATAAACCATAACCAGTTAATGTTTTGTGTTTTTAGGTTAGGTTTTCATTTCTGAGGCTCTGTGACACATAGAAAAGGTCACTTCTATCAAGGCCATTTCCACATAAGGTTCTCAGTTCCACAAAGAATTGTGACAGCAGTGTGTTAGTGTAACACATGTGAGGCGATTTATCTGAATATCAATGCAAGTGGTCAAGTGGCCAGTATAGAGCACTTCAACAGTACACTTGAAAGAATTAAAAAATGAATATGGCATGATTTGATTCAGTCAGTAACATACAGTAGAAATAAAACACAGATAATGTACTTTATCTTGTATCATTTAAAAGCAACTGAACAGGTTGACCATAGACCTTTGGAGCATCTGGTGAGTTGGTGATGTTCAATATGACTCATGCCCTGGCAGAGTCACCCAGAGCATGTGATACCGCACTGTAGGGGTTTGTGTGAGCAATAAACTCTGTGTATGTGTGTGTGTGTGTGTATTTACATTACAGCGCAGTACTCTTCAGGGCTGTAAAGTACAGTGTGTGCAGTGCTATGGGATACAGGCTGTGCTCTGTTTGTTACTTCTGGGCCTTGATCCCTAGCTTTCCCAGTCTGGGCCAGCAAGCCCATCATCATCGGAGTCAGACTCCGGTGAGGCCTCCTTGATGCGTCGCAAGGCCTCATGGATGCTCCTTGTTAGAGGGTCGGTGGAGGCTGGGAACTCTCCTTGGTCTTTTCTCTCCTTCCGGGGAACACGCCTCAGTTTAACCCCCTTGCGAATCTGGGCCAGGATACTATTGGGGTCATCATCGCCTTTAGCGGGAGCCAGCGACCGCTGGTCGACCTTCCTCAGGTGGAAGCTGCCTCTTTTCAATGAGGCCAGGACCTCATCCATGGGTGAACTCACTACACACAGGAAGAAAAGACAGGCAATGTTGAGACTGATTTAAAAGAGCCATCCCAGAAACAAAAGAGAAAATATGAAGGTAAAAACACAAAAGTCTTTGTAGTGAGCCCAACAGGTACTGTATCTGTGGTCTTCCACAAAAAGTACATTACAAATAGCATTTAATTTGGATTGGTCTCTAAATAGTGGTATGACGGTTGGTATTATAAAGAACACAGCATTTCTATTTCCACACAATTTGGAAGTTACAAATGAAACAATTTCTATTTTTCACTATTTGTTCCACAAATATATTGTTATTGTGTGGTTTGACTAAAGGATCTATCATATCTGTGTTTCTGAACTGAAACTATGTTTTATATCATTTCTCATTCATCGACATTGGAAATCTTTTACCTGAAGGTTTGCAGGATTAGTCCATAAAAGTTTGGTTGATACTTTGACATAATATATTCTGAGTTAAATCATTATCACATCTTTTTTCTATACATTCGGCAGGTAGTACATAGCCCTAACCATACAAACTCCTAAACACTTAAATTTGAGTAGACCTTCTGACAAATATTTGTAGGGATACTTTAAATACTGTTTTTCTTATACGTATCTCTGGATGGTACACATAGGCATTAACATTTTATCAATCCTATTCAAGGTGGTTGCAGTACCTCTTCGGCTGTGCGCCTCAAACTCTGACGTCTTCCTCAATTTTTTGCGAGCGCTCACCAACTGGCTGCTGTCAAAGAAACGAGGTACGAATGGCCCAAGTGGAGACAGACTGAGCTCTTCGGTTGCACTCTTCGGCTCAGCCTTGTGCACCTTTTGGCCTGGGCTACTGGAAGGTGACAACTCCTCCATAGTTGGCAGGGGCGGTGGAGGAGGAGGCGGTGGGGGAGGGGAAATAGGAGATGAAAGAAGTGAGGACAATGAGCAGGGAGAGCAGGTGGAGTCTGCAGGACTGGGTACAGGCAACGGAGGCAGTGACGCTGTTAGTGCCGTAACAGGCTGAGTAGTGAGCGTCGTGCTGGGGCTGGGGTCCGTCTGCACGCTGGTACTTAGACATAACGGTTGGTCTTGTGTCTGAATGCAAGCACAATCCACAAACTCTTCCCTTTCACTTCCAGTGCCCATTTCCACCATCTTCCCACGTTCTCTTCTTCTGATATGGGAAACACGCAGGCGAGCAGATTTGAGAATGACTTGACCTGGGTACCGCTAAAGAAGAACACAGAAAAACCATTTAGGAAAAATATAATTTACTGATAGAGTATTGCCAATAAAAAGCAACATACCTGTTTAAAAGTTCGCAATCTGTCCAGAGTTCTCTGCCTTTCCTGACTCACTCTATTGTTCTTCCGCTCTTCATCTTCCTCTTCATCATTTTTAAGCTGAAAATTTTCCATGAAAAGAAACTTACTGACTGTTCTGAAAATGTGCAGTCATATATTAATGAAATCTCCAACAGCATCTACCTGTAAGACCTGGTGGGATAGCTGGTCTTTCTGAATGGTTTGACGTTTCTGTTGTTTCTGAGTGTGGTTGGACACACAAATCTCCTGAAGGAGGAGAGGAGACAAAACATCACTGAACATATACAGTGTGGAACCGAGTCTCTGCCATACACCATGGTTCAAATGTCATGGATCAAACATTAGTGTAACACAATGCTTCTCTTTGTTTCTTTTTTCCTTTTAATAGTGAACAATTTGATAATTACTCCATATGAATGAAACAATTACAATTACAAAACGTTTACAGGGCAAGGAAAAATAATTCTTCCTTCTGTTTTCTGCATAGTTTTCATTATATATTCTGTTTTGATATGAAGCCTATATATTAATTTACATAATAACTAAACCATCATACTGCATCAATATGCCCTGTTAGTAAGTACGATTCAGAATACACAAACTAACAAACTAAACTGTCTCAGGGTAAACAGAAGATACATACCCTTTTGTGCCTCAGATAGGAGCGTTTGGCAGTGATGCGCCCCCTTCTTGCCTCTAGCTGTCGTGTGCTGACCTGAAGCCTACGCAGCTCCTCCCTCTCCAAAGTGTCATCCTCTGTTATATCGTCTGCACTTTCAAAGGTGTCATAGTACACCACCTCATCCTGACGCTCTGAAATCACAAAGACAAACTTGGAACAGTTAGGGTTACAACTATTTTTTAAATAATCACCTGGGTTGAACATTTTAATAATGAAATATTATATGGGATGTCATACCTGCCATGTTCAATTGTTGCTGACATGTGTTTTAATATTCTATGCCAAGAAACAGCTCTTTTCAAAGTGTCTGAGGACACTGAAAGTGCCTTTAGAATTATAATAGTGGTGGCATGAAGTTAATAAAAAAGGAAAGTGATCATTAACTGAAATTTCTATATTGTCATCCCTAATTTAAAATGAACAATAAGCCAGCAAAACTATAACTCTTCAGCTCATGCGCTATTATTATGATTTATGGATAGACATCCTTGTTTGGTGTATTTGTGTGTGTGTTTGCGGTGTTATCACACCTACTTAGAGACTGCTGCTGGCACTTAAGAGGAGTGGATGAACCTAAACATTTACAGAAATGTGAATGAATGTGTTTATGTCCCTGTAAATACATAAATAATCAGGATGAAAGGATATATCTGTACAGTGCTTTAGTATGACAGGTGCTGCAGAACAGAGGAGAATGTCATTTTTTCCCCATGCATCCAAAAGTTTCGAATACCTGTCATCTGTCTACGAATGCTGTCGAGCTGAGCTGTGAGCAGCAGTTCTTCACATTGTAGTATTTCAGCCTGGATGTCATACAGTTGGAGCTGCAGTTCATAGTACTGGGTCTCCATGTAGTCTAAAACAGCCATGGCATCCTCACTGCTACAAAGACCCTGCATCTACAGAGCCACAACAAACAGCATGTCACCACATAGCTCAATTTGCATTTTACATGTGAATGTTCAGGATTTTGGGGTATGACTTGGTGTTACTACTGCACCTCCTCTCTGAGCGTGTGCTTCCGTTGTTCCAGAGAAATCTCTCGGGCTCTCTGGAGTTGTAATGTTTCCTTGGCAAAAGAGTAGCGCAGTCTCTCCATCCGCTCCACTGCTGCTGTCCAAGAAGCCTTCCCAAACTTACGCTGGTCCACTTTCATACGCTCATAGACCCCTGAACTCACACAAATGGAAAAAAAGTGACATGTAGGACAATCTAGTAACTTCTAGTAGTGAAACATAATTGAATTTTAAGGCTCACTGGTTTCCTTTTTATGTAATGGAAAGGGAGACATCTACTGGCTGTATACCAACATTACAACTTCAATTCTAGTTTACAGAGGAAGGCACTCATTTTTTGATCTAATAAGTGTCAGATAGTAAATGGACCAATCAGGAGTGGAGAATGTGTGATGAGGACACACTATGAAGTAACTCTGTTGGCAGAGGCCTGTTTGATCAATAGGTTGTCCTTGTTTCCTCCTGGTCGTGTCAAAGCATAGCCGTCTGCGCTGCCTCACTAATACAAAACCACATTAGCACAGCGTTCAAAACTACACACAGGTCAATAGCAGGCCAATATGAGCAGCTTGTGTATGTGTGTGACTAATCAGTAAGTTCTTCCACTGCTGCTGTATTAACATGATAATGCCATCGACAGTGGCAGGCAGACGGTACCTTTCTGAGCTCTGGCAGTGATCTCAAAGTATTTTACAGTAAACTCCTGGATGTTGAGGACGGCTTCCTGAGCTTTCTTCTGCCAATCAGAGTCCTCCTTCTTAAGAGCGTCAATTCGCCGGGGGCCCAAGTAATCATTGTCCAAAGAGATCTGTTTAAAAAAGGATGAACTATGTTTGATCAGTAACATAATTCCACAGTAAAGTCACACAATTCTCATGAAACAAAAAATAAAGTACAAAATATGCATTTTTAGGCAAAGGTGATTCCAAAGTCAGTCTGACAAATTACATATATAATTGCAGACGGTTGCAAAAGGTGTATTTATGGTGAGATTTTTTGATTCAGTGACTCTGAGAGAGGTACTATATAAAGAATGCAAAATAAAAATCTCTCTCTATATCTATCTATCTATCTATCTATCTATCTATCTATCTATCTATCTATCTATCTATCTATCTATCTATCTATCTATCTATCTATCTATCTATCTATCTATCTATCTATCTATCTATCTGTCTCTCTCTCTCTCTCTCTCTCTCTCTGTATATATATATATACACATATATATATATATATATATATATATATATACACATATATATATATATATATATATATATATATATATATATATATACACATTAAAAAGTGGAATGAAATTCTGTGTCTCCGTGCCCCAGATGTGCAAAGAATTAACATAATAAAATATAAAAAAATATATAAATATACAGACAAACATATACCCATGTGACAAACATAACATGTACACAGTAAGTACAGATTTTGGATTAGGTAAAGTGGAGCATGCAGTATAGAGGTAGATGGGAGATATATAGTATAAAATAAGTAATGATCTATATGTTAACTGTTCTTAAATTCTTTCTACAGCGAATTACAGTGAGCAATCTGATGGCCTGTGGAACAAAGCTGTTGCTGAATCTGGTAGTTCTGCACCACATCCTGCTGTAGTGTTTGATAGACGGTAGGAGGGTAAACAGTTTGTGTGCAGGGAAAACAGATATCTATCGCTAATATGTCAAATCAGTCCACTTAGTTTGTGAATTGTAATACTGTCGACAATAAAGAAAATGTTCTTTACAGAATGTGTAGTACATGTGTTAGATTCACTTCATAACATTTTATGAAATACTCATCTTTCAAACAAGTGGAAGCTCCAAATCATTGGATATCATACAGTGGTAATAAAAATAGTCACTATGGATGGTACTGTTGTCATTAGAGATTCAAAAGTGTTTAAACACTTACATTTTATGTTTCTTATGCCAAGTACTAGTAATGATAAATACTACATGCTGAAATACTTGTTCACAGAGTTTTTAACTTCAGTGTTGTGGATAAATGTTGGTATCAATGTTGTGAATTCAAGAGCAAATCTGTTTCAAAAAATGGTCACAATAGATTCACAACCTTCTAAAGACTGAACATAAATGAAACAAGAAATCATATTATGCTATGACTCTGTTAACCACATTAACAAAAGGTAAACCCATAATAACTCTTTGATTTAAACAGTTAATGACAGATTAAAAACTGTAAAACTATTAGGCATTGACACAAAAACTAAAAGTGCCTACAAAACTAAATGAAGGACAAACTGGCTGACGTATATTCCTGTTTGACCCTATGAATCCTTACTGCAGCTCAGCTCAGCTCAGCTCACACTGCACAACTCAGCAGCCGTATCACTTATCACTGCAATTTCCTGATGTCAGATTGCCAGGACTCATTCCTTCGATTTTCTTTTTCCTTTATTCCTACATGTAGTGTTATTTTAGAACTCTGGTTTTATATCCGTTCTATTGTACCAAAACCTTCTTTCCAACCTGCAACCACATTCCGTATGTGAAATCGTAGCTCGCCCAGGTGTACCTAGTTTATAAGTTCACAAAATGACATAATATATGGATATTCACTCTTGTTTTTATTCACTGCATTATTATTTTCTGAATACTAGAGAAAACAAACTAAGTGTAAATATAAGCAGCAACATATACACAGACATAATTACTCCAGTTTTTCAAGGTGACCATATTAGAGAGTTACTGTAAAGGTAAATTGTGCAATTTTTACTTTTGTCAAGCATTTCATTGCTTTGAATCCATTAAGACATTTTTTTTTTTTATTAAAAAAGACACAAAAGAACACCATCAGCTTTACTTAGAGGAAAAACAGCTACAGAAAGCTATGTCTAAGTTATACAAACACATGGCTAAAAATAGACTAGGAAGTGTGGGTTTAACACTCCCTCCCTTTCCCCTTCTGAATGCAGGAGGTTCCATGGTGTAATGGTTAGCACTCTGGACTCTGAATCCAGCGATCCGAGTTCAAATCTCGGTGGGACCTGCAGATTTTGGCACCAATTTCCAATCCTCTTTTCTGGCAAACCCCATAAGGCTGTCTATGCACTGTAACATGGTGAGAAAACCACACCATACAATACTGTGGTAAAATTCACAGCAACATAACCAGTAGCTTTCCTGTTTGTTGAAGAGCAGACAGTGATGAAAAGATAAAAAGGAACTTTGATAAACTTGTAAGGTAATGTGTCATGTTTTGTAAGAGGAGAACAAATAAAGATATATAATATGAGGGTTCCTTTACCTTAGATACCACAAAGCCCACAGTTAAGTCATGTTTATTTATATAGCACCTTTCAGCAACAAGGCAATTCAAGGTGCTTCATGATGGACGTTAAAATACAATAACAGAGAAAAAAGAAACATGTTTAAAACATTCTAAAAGAAACATGTAAAAAGTGACTAAAAACAAACATAAAACCCAAAAGTATAAAAACACACACACATATTAAAATAAAAATTGCAGTGCAGAGTTTGGAAGAAAAATGTAAAGTTTAAGAAGTAAGAAGCCTTTTGGTCAAAGGCAGCAGTAAACAGATGAGTCTTTAACCCTGACTTAAAAGAACTCAGACTCTCAACAAACCTGATATTTTTTGGTAGTTTATTGCAGATAAACCATTTAGACTCAAATTTAGGCTTTATATACAAGCAGGAGAATTTTAAAGTCTATTCTCTGAGAGACAGGGAGCCAGTGTAGAGACCTCAGAACTGGAGTGATATGGTCCATTCTTTTGGTCTTAATGAGGCCTCGAGCAGCAGTGTTCTGGATGAGCTGCCATTGTCTGATTGACTTTGTAGGCAGACCAGAGAAAATACTGTCACAGTAGTCAATTCGACTGAAGATAAATACATGGACAAGTTTTTCAAGGTCCTGTTGTGACATCAATTCTTTAACCCTAGAAATATTCTTGAGGTGATAGTAAGCTGAATTTGTAATTGTTTGTATGTGGTTTTTAAAATGCAGGTCTGAATCCATGACAACACTCAGATTCCTGGCCTGGTCTGAGGTTTTTAACTTAAGTGACTGAAGCTGCGTGCTGATTTTAAGATGTTCCTCCTTGGGTCCAAAAAGAACTACCTCAGTTTTTTCGCTGTTTACCTGAAAAAAATGATGACATATCCATTCAGATATTTGCTCCATGCATTTACCCAGTGGTTGTATGGGGCTATGGTCACCTGGTGATGTTGAAATGTAAAGTTGTGTGTCATGTGCATAGTTATGGTAATTTATTTAACTTTTTTCTATGATCTGAGCAAGTGGAGGCATGTAGATGTTGAACAGAAGGGCCCCCAAGTTGGAGCCTTGAGGTACTCCACATATAATGCTCTGCTCAGATTTAAAGTCACCTATTAACACAAAATAATCCCTGCCCTTTAAGTAGGATACAAACCAATTAAGAACTGTGCCAGATAGTCCCACCACTATTTAATTTAGCTGTTTAGCCTTTTCAATGATTTTACCTAAAAATTAAAGATTTGATATCGGCCTGTAGTTGTTCATTGAAGTTTCTAGATTGTTCTTTTTTAGGAGCATCTTAATAACAGCTGTTTTCAGGGTCTCAGGAAGACTCCTGAGGTGAGAGACATATTTACAATCTGTAACAGGTCAAATGCCATGACATGTGAAATGTTTTTGAAAAAATCTGTAGGTAAGATATCCAAACAACAGTAGGAAGAGCTCAGTTGGTGTAGAATGTCCTCCAGATTTTTGCCATTGATTGGATTAAACTGCGTCATGGTGGTTAAATTATTTTTAGTTTGTTAGTCAGTAGAAAATAATGCTCAAGCATTATTTTTGTCTCTGGTGATAATAGGCGCTTTCCCACAGACTTTACAAAGAAAGGTAGGAGATGAAGAATCCAGTGGCAGGTGATACTATGATTTATGTTAATGTCATACCTTTAACCAACATCCTTATTAACACAAAAACAAAACCACATCATTGGTCTGTTTATTTATTACTTTCGCCGTATTTTTTTCCAACACACAGCTGGCGTTACAAAGATGGTTTTAAAGATAGCAGTACTGCAAGATGAAAAAAATCAGAAATAGGCGTGGTCTCGGCTCTACCAAATAACCAAACACCTACATCCTATAGTTCCTACAGAACTAAAAAAGACCCTGGCTGCGAGTAGGAACAAAAAAGGTAATGTAGTTCCTATGCTGTGGGAAAGGGAACTAAAAAGGTTATAGGAACTACAAATGCTTCCTACAGTGGGAAAATGCCTAATGTATAAGAAGAAAGACTGCCTTGCATACCTCAGCTGTATATTATAAGTGTGAAGTTTCTCTTTATAGATGTTAGAATGAATCTGGAGATTTGGTTTTTGCCACCTGCATTCAGCTTTCCGACACTCTTTTTTCATTTTTCATTGCCATAGCATTTCTCTTTTCTTGCCAGAGAGAACCTTCAACTTAATTGGAGCAATAGCATCTATCACATTTAACATTTTAGAATTAAGGTTGTATACTAGCTCATTGACTGACAGGACATAAGACAGCATCCATTTAGAAGACAGACTTGTGAATAGGCAAATCAAGTAGCACCTAATCAATAATTCCTATTAAAGTGCACCTTTTAATTTAAATTCACAACAGTGAACAAGTATTTATCTAGTCCTTAGGAAGCAGTCTAATTAAACAATGTTTAAAAATGTAAACCAAACACTCAGTCTACATTACTTAGAACAAAACTGGAATTAGAGATACGCCTGCGTCAGAGCACTGTCAGGCTGTCTGATCGTTTCACCTTTGCAACATGTCTGCTGATCCCAGTGCGTCAGCAGCAACCTGTACCAGCAGAAAAGCTATAGGACGAGCTACAACATGACTTATTCATGTGTCTGTGAGATGGCAGGAAACTGGAGATCCACATGGCTCCAGTCCCCCTTGTAGTATGTCATTCAACCTCAGTGCCACGTGCTTCAAGTGTTTTAGAGACAGTGAAATGGGACAAAACGGGGAGGAACAAGCTCATAGACAGTATATTTGTCAGCAGATGCTACGTGGTAATAAAATACTGAGGTCTTTTATTAGTGATGTGCGATATGTGAGTCAGTGAGCTAAATATAACGTGTCCATTAGCTTTACAGTGATTGAACAAAGCCTTAGTTTCCACCATTTAGTCACAGCCAGCATTTCTCTTCTCATTTCACTTAGATACATCACAGTTGCCTGCCCTCACTTTTCTTATCCGCTGTCTAATATGATATTTTCTTGCATATTAATCTTCTTGCATATTAAAACCAGAATATGGAGGATAATATATTTTGCATAATAAATAACACTTGAAGTAATTCACACAGAACAGACCTCAAAAAGTATTTGGTCCTTGACTATCTTTGTGTCATATGAATAAGAAATACAACAATAAAAGCCCAACGGTATCCAGGTTCCCATATATCACAGCATTAATTTGTGCTGTGTGTGTGCTCTTGATTTGTCAGTGGGTCATAGTGGCTGAAAGCTTTGAGCAGGGTTAGGCCCAATCCCAATTCACTCTTTGCCCCTCCCCCATGTCCCTACCCTTCCATTTTACACATTCATGTAAAGGGGTAAAGTGTCCTGATTTTTGATGTGTTGTAAGGGAAGAGCAAAGGGGGAGGGCTGTTTGGCCCTCAAACAGGAGACTGTTTCAACCCCTACCCCTGGCAACTCTGTTTCAAGGGGTAGCACCACATGCAAGGCCCAAGGGGGGGTATAGGGATGACTTGAAATTGGGCCTTAGTGAAATAAACAAGGAGTCTTGGAAAATTAGTGTGTCAAATGGATTTAGCCCCAGACTATGTCAAAAATTACAGCATTTTTAAAGGGACAATTGCAAAAATTTTAAAGACAAGACTATGTTTTATATTCTCATAGTTCTTAAACTTACACCCAGAATACATTTCAGTGCAGACTTAAAGTTGTCATAATCCTGACCTTGATCTGCTGTCTTCGTAGCATAGCTAGTTCTCTCATGTCTCTGAAGGGCTGCAGAAGGTACTGGTACAGCTGAGTGGATGTCTCCAAAAGGCCCCCATAAGCCTGGTCCTCCTCCTCATATAGCTCCAGGAGCTCCACCATGCTGTCCAAGGTCTTGTGCCTCTCCAGCAGCTACATCACAAATACACAATTAGAGTGACTTTGATTCTATTCTACATATACAGAAACACCAGAAGAGCAACTTGTATTACAAAGTATATTGGTTCATTTTGTTTGTCTGTCAGAAACTTTACGCAAAAACTACTGGACCAATTTCCATGAAGTTTTCCGGAAAGGTAGGAGGTGAGTTCATTAAAAGTTCATTAAGAGTTCATTAAATTTTGGTGAGAGGTTAAAGGTCACACAAACGTGGTTTCATAATGATAGGGCAACTCAAGTAAAACATTTGCGAGTCGGTAGGGTTTGTTGGACCTAGCGCCACTTGTTTCTATTATTTATTGTTTTCCTCATGCTTTGTCATTTTTATTTTACCTAGTCCACATAGATGCAGGAAGTGATTCCTTCACTTCAAATTCCATTTTGCTTAGCTTTTTTTTTTTTTTTTAGAACATTTAGTATTTAAAATGTTGTAATTGTGTTAGCTGTGTATTCAGTTTTGTTTGCTGTTAGACCTTTTATTTGATCCTTACATACTTCAGAATATAATAAGTCTTTCCATGTGACATTTTATGTAAACTATATATTTAGTAATTGAAGTTGTAGGAAAGGTGTTGTAGCATGATATGAGATTTTGATCATATCACCCTGGCATATGCATCACAGACAAAACAAATATTCAGAGAATGCCCAATCGTGCCCCTATTTTGTGCCAATCTCAAGTTTCTATGACAACCTGTTCTTGAATTAGAGCCAATAATATGATTTTGACCTTTCTGCTAAATGCAACCTTGACATTTGACCTTTTGCAATATTGATAATTCCATTAAATGTATATATGTGTCAGTGCGTGTAATATTATGATGATATATCCAGTATTAAGTTATAGCGTGATATGTCTATGCTTGACACACACAGTGTTACAGAAGTTAATTTTGCCACATGTCACCTTTGACCTCCAGAGATCTCAATAACTATTGGTGATTCAATTAATAGAATGGTATAAATGTTCATTCTGCATTGTTTGATACCAATCTGAAAGTTCTGTGACCCTCAGTTCTTGAGTTATAACTGATAATGTTATTTTGACCTATTACTTAATTGTGACCTTGACCTTTACTCAAATGGATCATTGCACACATTGATTACAATAATCTCGCCCAACATTGGTTGGGCGAGATTAATAATGGTGTGAAATTAGTGTGAGACTCTGGTAACCAATCACAACTAAGCTTACAAAAATACAAATCATTACAGTAGGACTGACCTTAGACCTTAGAAACATACTGGTGTATGAGTGTGTGTGTGAATGGGTGAATGTGAAGCTAATGTAAAGCGCTTTAAGCACCATGAAGGTGGAAAAGCGTGATATACTGTAAGTGCAGACCATTTACAATTTACCATTTTACAACACATTAAAAAACAAAATCTTAGCAATGTATCTAACTAAAAGCTGATTATTTTCTGGCTACTGGGAATATGATCAATACACACATATTTTTTACCCAATTTAACAATCCAGTGGGTTACCAGCAAGCACTGAAATAGCCATTAACTCAGTCCTCAAATGGAGTAGGGTGATCAATAGTCCAGTCTTTGCATATGTGTGTGCAGTGTATAAATCCTCATACATACCACAAACAGTGAGAGTCATATTGAATGAACTACAGAGTGCTGTCACTGCAGACACAAGAGCCTGGCTGTAAAGATGAGCTGAATGAGATTAGCAGGTCTTATTCCATCCCTAAAACTAATTCTGCACATCTCATACACTGAGAGAAATGTATTGAAACAATTGGAGCAAATGAACTGTGGCTATTCAGAGTGCATTCAGTGAGATGGATGATCCTGCTGTTTGATGTTTTTTTTTTTTTTTTGCTCAAGAAGGGCAGCAAGGCTCAGCTTCCTGTGTCTGGATTTGTGTCTTTTTTTTGGAGTGTGTGAGTGTGAAAATGGGAGTGGGTTAAGGAGTGACTGGGCGGTATGACATGATGCTTTGCTTCTCCCAGTCTCCCTTTGCTGCCAAAAGCAGAGAGTGAAAGGTCCCGAAATCATATCACCACATCTGCTTAAATGGATATAGCCTCTCCCTTACTTGTGTGACTGTAAACACAGAGGCAGTTGTAAGAATTGTATTGCAGTGTAGGTTTGCAAAACACATTGCTGCAAAAGCGAATAGGAAAATGTTTGTCTAACAATCAGTGGGACATCTGAGGACGGTGGTCATTTCTGCGTTTTACCTCACATTATGTGCTCCAGTCATGCTTCAAATGAACATCAAATTATTTTCTTTAACTTCAATTGGATGGTAAGCTACATTTATATAAGTTATTATTTTGATTCTCATTAGAAATTAAAAAACAAACTAAGATTGAAAGAATTATTGAAGGACTAATGATATAAATTATATTTTGGAGCAGGAAAAGCTGATTAATGTTACACTTTTTAATGCACAAATACAGGGCCCATTCTTTGTTGTTTTCTTTTTACTAATTTAGGTCATATTTAGACCATATACTATGATGTCAGAATGTGCCTTTAGTATGAATACTTCATCTACGAAGGTATATTATCTCTATTCCATAAATACCTTTGAAATGTTGTTTGTACACTCTCTATTCTAATGCTTTGTGGCAATCTTTTGATGCTACCAACTGGAAAAGCTTCCATTAATATTCTTTCACCTGTTTTCTCAGAGGACTTGCATTCTATGAGCCAAGGCTGCATTAATCTAACCCCATTGATTAGTAGGGTGGTTTGAGAGCCAGTGAGTATCAAAATAATGTCTGTTTACATTAAGAGCAGTTAATCAATCATTAGCTCCTGTTGGTTTGTAAGGGAAGCTGTGCATGACTGCTGTCTGGTGTCATAATGTGTTAGTTTGTCTCAAGTGAGCCTCAGAAAAATACAATAAGCAGCTTGTCATATCTTAATACATGGCTGTATTATAAACACAGACAGCATGAATACAGAATCAGAAACACAAATCTAACGGTATTAGACAGCTTTAGACCTTTGGCACTTGAGAAACTTTAAATATAGCGTGTTAGCCATGTCTTGGTGAAATAAATAACCAAATTTGGTGTGCAAACTCAAACTAAATGTGCACTGTTGGAAAGGTAATAATAGCAACATTGATAGATGACTTGCACATCCTGCCCAAAGGAAAAGAGTGCTCAAACTGAGTTGAGCTGACTCTGAGAATGCTTGTGTATGTATCATCTTCAAACAAGTCCCCTAAACAGAAGATACCTCAGATTTTTCCATGAATAGGCTATTCTTCTGTCATGTTTGACCGAGTATTTAGGATTTTCAGACAGCCTGGTTTCATATGCTCTCTTCTTCTTACAGAGCTCTTAATCCTTAAGATTGAATTCTGTTATCCATATGCAGATAACATAAATGTTATTTATTCACCATTTTAGACTACGATGAGTCTTGTGATTGAATATCCACGAGAATATTTATATGGGAATGTGTCTTTTTGTAGGTGGTAACTCATTCCACTGAATGTATGAATTGCATCTATGACAGATGTTGTTCAGGCTAAATTGACAGAATGATGACTTGTGCATCACTACAAAGACAAGTGTCTTCCAAATAAAGTGAAAGAGTGTCTACATATTTCCTTTTGTAGAAAGATGCACCAAACCCTCACCTCCTGCAGGTGTTTAGTTGAACGGTTGAGAGCCTCTTCGTACCCGGACTGCCTCAGCTCACTCAGACTCTCATAGTACTCATCCGGATCATCATTCTCCGTGAACAGAACTTGCGACAGGATCTTCCATCCGCAGGTATCAAGTGCATGACCCAGGTACATTTGTAAACTGTAACACAGCTCGTCCATCTCCGTCTCGGGGACCTCCGCTGGGCCGAACAGCACCGTCCACATTCCAGCTGGTTCCTCCGGGAACACCGGGAGACAGGGCTCCAGATCCGAGCTCACCGAGCACAGCTGGTGGTGGATCGACCGCAGGTCCTGGAAGGAGAAGAGCCCGGCCCAGCTGCAGTCCTCCCGGCTTAGATTGTCCAGCTCCTCCAGGTCCAGGCAGTCCGGAGATGTGGACAGAACCTCGATGTCCGGACTGACGGGTGATGCAGCAGATTTAACCCCGGTCTGGAGCCGGACTGGGCTTGGTTTGGCGGAGCCTTTCCCTCCTTTGCTTGGGCTCCTAACGGGACTTTCGGGCCATTTTGTTTTGTCCCCATCCTGGCTCGTTGCTTCAGCCAGAGGGTCTCTACCAAAGCTTCTCCTCTGCACCGTCCGGTTATGACAAGTGATGGCAAATTTTCCTTCCACTTCATTCCACGCGACGATAAAAACAAATTTATGCTTCTCCTTTTCCTCGAATGCATTCGGTCGAACGGCTACCCACCCCGACTCTAAATTATCCTCCATTGTGAAGGACATTTCTGGAAAAGTGATGATAAGTGACTCTTCGCGAACCCAAACCGATAATAACAGAGTCAGATATAGATGTAGCTAGCTAACCGTCGTGTCCTACTGGGTTATGACTACGTTACAAAGCACCATTTCTGTCGGAGGATGTTTTTGCCTGGCGGGCTGCTTCGGTTCGCTCAAGCGGATGAATTTGGAGCACTGCGGTGTCATTTCCCATCTCTGGCCCACCTGCTTTCTATTCGGACGTCTTTTAGTGGCAACCTAGATCTCTCGCAGCTGTTAGCTTCTTCATTAACTTTCGGACCACACAAGGCTCGCATCCGAAGACTCACGTGCGACTGTGTTGTGTTTAGCAGGTCCAACGGTAGATCCCCCTATCAGCTCTGCACCGTAGCTACAGACCTCTGTTTTCATCCTAAAGTAGTAGCGACAGCTGAAACCAGAAGCGGACATCCTTCACGAACACCACAAAGAGGCCGTGGGTAAGAGTGACATGGGGTATTGTCCAATCCCGACGTCTTTATAAAGGCTAGCATCGTCTCCAGATTCATAACATAACAATGTTTTCCTCATCGTTTGACAAACAAGAGCAGATAGGGACAAATGATGGCGCTGCCTTCAAGTACTGTAGGAAACACGATCTTTCTGAACTAACGGAACATATTATTATTATTATTATTATTATTATTATTATTATTATTATTATTATTATTATTATTATTATTATTATTATTATTATTATTATTACACTGCTCCACTTGTATAATGCCTCCAGAATAACAGCAGTGTAAGTTAACCAAAGTTTCAAAAAAATAGTCCAAAAAATTGGTTTACTATAATTTACAAAATGTGAAATTCGGAGAAAATGAATAAGAGAATGGATTTTGCTCATAACAGATATTTGGCTGGGAACGTAGATCTACTTCAAAACACGTATACTATACACTCATTTTTCATGTTCATTCCTACTTATATATATTGTATAAATATAGAGTAGATTCGATAGAACCTGCAATAACACTTTATCATATATACTGACACTTCAGCTTGTTAAAGTATGTTTGTGTAGACAGTATTATTATTAGTCTTATGATGATGATGATGATGATGATGATGATGATGATGATGATATTATTACCAGTACTACTGCTACTACTAGTAGTATAATTGTAACGATAAGATTTATTGTTGACAAAATGCACCTCTGACATTTAAGTATCTACCACTACTACTATTACTACTACTACTACTACTACTACTACTACTACTAGTACTACTACTACTACTACTAGTAGTAGTAGTAGTAGTAGTAGTAGTAGTAGTAGTAGTAGTAGTAGTAGTAGCAGGAGCAGTAGTTGCAATAGTAGCATAGATATAGGTACAAGTAACAATTTGATGTTGGTTGTTTATCAATATTTCTGTCCATTGCGATGAAAGCTAATATTCCGAGGAATATGAAGCCTACATCTGAATCTCTATTTGTGAACGTAGGGCGTGAGGACGTAAACTTGCAGCAAGGTTTAAAGGTGCATCATCAATAAATGAATGAATGAATGAATGAATGAATGAATAAATAAATAAATAAATAAATAAATAAATAAATAATGATACACTCCATACACTCACTAAAGTTGGAATACAAATATTTTACTTAGTTTCATGAAATGATTGTAACAATGTGATGTATTCTTAACAAAATTTTATTATGACATTTAAGTATCTATTCAAGAATTCTCAGTTATTTGGATGAAATGTCAAAAAATCCTACTTGTCTCAGACTTTCATGCAAAGAAAGTTGATCATTCGTCACTACTGGTGCACAGCAAAGACAGTTAGAAGCTGGAACAGTACTGGTTCTTCAGTGTCAATAATTTTGTCTTCATTGACGTCTTCACTGCTAATTCTTTTACTTTTCCTAGTGACTATTTGTCATCAAAATTAAACCATCTTAAAAGTGACTGAATTTAAGATTTTAGCATAACTCAAATAACAACTAGATGCTCCATGGGGATACAGCGTCAACAAAAATCCATAATGTCTATATGAATAGATGTATTTCAGGTGCTTTATTTTCAGGCTTTATTTTGCAGGCAAACATTAATTAAGTCTTTATTTGCTGCCTCTCCTGCCCATCCTGCCATTATGGCTGCCTTCACAACTATAGGCCAACCCAGGTGTATGCTGGTCAAAAAGTCCTAAATAATGAACGTAATAACCATGAAAGTCATAAATATATTCTAAATATGAAACAAACAAAAATCTCAAACAACCAAAAATAAAACAATTAGCAAAAACAAAAAAAGGAAATTAACAAAGAACTAAATAGACAAATAGCTCCTATACTATTGGTTAGGAAGTATTTTTCATGCTAAAATTGTACTACTTGTGGAGTATTATATTTCACTACTGATACTTTCATTCCAGTTAAGGAATAACAAACGTTAAATGCTTCTGTTTGTCATATTTCTTTGTTTTAGGGGAACATTTTGTGTAAGAGATTTTATTTTTGGATTTTAAGAGATCTACCACGACATGAATTTAATTCTCATAACTAGTAAATGCAGAAATTCTATATAAGTCATTGGTCCTATGTTACTTGGCTGAATTAAGCTGCTAATTGCTGTATTTAAAGGTCAAATGACAGCCATGTACACTATCAAATCCAGATCACTGATTTTACTATTTGAAGGAATTAGTTTGGGTAAAATTTTGCGATTATTGTTTATTATTATTATTATTATTATTGACAACATTTCTCCTTTGCATCAAGTAAAATGCGCCAAAATGTCACCAGCTCAAAACAAAACAGTCAGAAACCAATATTTGGCACATTTAATAACTCTTTTTTATTTGCCCTTACTTATCAACAGTTTCTCCTTTGCATTTTAGCAGGTTCTCTTCCAGTCTTTCAGATTACTTTTGTTATTTGTATCATCAGAGGTCTTGATAACATTCAGTTTGGCTCAGGTCTGGCCTCATGGACTAGTCATTTAGTTTTTCAAGAGCTTCTTATTATATCTATTACTTGAATAACATGGACAAACTTACTCCAGAGTGAAGTATCAATACCTATTGCTACACCACTTCGAATGTGTGGTTCCATGGTGTAATGGTTAGCACTCTGGACTTTGAATCCAGCGATCCGAGTTCAAATCTCGGTGGAACCTCTTCACTTTAGTCAGGCTAGTCCATGAATCCTTACTTTCTTTACACAACATTCTTTGTGTAGCTCCAGTTAGGGGGTCATATCCAAAATCAGCCCATAAAAGGTCCACTGGCTGTCCTTCTATAGTGCAAATATTACACACAAGATATTAACAGTCAACAATGTCATTGAGTCTTGACAATCTATTTGATCATAAACATAAATACAATATTTTGCATTTTCAGAAGCCTGTTACAAAATGTTTTGTGCCTTAGTGCATTAACTTTGACCTGTAAATTGAAATGTACATGTGTAAATTGTAATCTAAGGCACACTTTTTGCACTAATCAAGAAGAAAAAAATCGGAGTTTTTATTGTGTTATTTTATTGATCCAGCTGTATGTGACCCTTGAACTAAAATGAGTTTGACATCCATGGTTTAGGCAGTAGGCTCCTGTTAATTTGATGTCATACAAAGTTACAAAATAAACCTTCTTTCTAGTAGCTTGTCAGCTGCACCCACGTTGTTGGTTTCATGGTGTGATGGTTTGTACTCTGGTCTCAGAAGTCAACAATCTGAGTTAAAATCTCAAAGGAACTTCAGGATATATGGGAATAGTGTAAGTAACACATTGTTGAAGAGAACTCTTTGCTATGATGTCAGTGAAAGCAGGAACTACAATTACAACAGCATAAGTTTGGTTTAAGAGAGTGTTCATCAACCCTGGTCCTCGGGATCCACTGTCCTGCATGTTCCAGACGCACAACCTTTTCTGGCTATATGTCAGACATATCCAAATTATTCCACAAAGGGCTGGTGTGGCTGCAAGTTTTTGTTCCAACTGACTAAGAGTACACTGTTTGACCAACTGACTCTCTGAAGACTGAGATCAGTTGATTCACTGAGTCCAGTCGGGTGCTCTGCTGCTTGGTTGGAACAAAAACCTGCAGCCACACTGGCCCTTTGTGGAATAGTTTGGACATGCCTGCTATACACAGACTAGGGGCCCTGAAATCTGCTGTAGGCTACAGTTTCATCTGAGAATCAAAATCACTGTCTATATTCTTTAGATGCTTATGTGGCACCCAAGCCTTTTTTTTTTTTTACTTTTTCAAAAAATTTTAATGTTATTCTATTTTTATATTTTATGATTGTGTTAGAACTGGCTCTTATTAATCACCGCATTTAAATACATTTACACTATAGCATTTATTGGAACATTTAAATTTAATTGTTAGAAATTATTGTGAATGTTCTCTGTCCAGTTTCTTCTGTACTGTGTGTGTGTGTGTGTGTGTGTGTGTCTCTGCATATTTTCCCAGATGCAGGAACCTGGAGCTGCTTGGAACCCAAGGACGAGCGATAAGAGTTTCAAAGGTCCATTGAGCAGAAATCATCATAATGAGAACCAGTGGAAACCACCTGAACTGATAAATGCCACTTCTTCAAGAAACTGTCAAAATAATGTTTATGTCATTATATTGCTTATTATAAATTACTTCCCCACCCCTTTAGCTGATGTATGTACAGGGACTCCCGTTTTTCACTGTCCTGCATGTTTTAGATGTTTTCCTGATTCAACCTCAGGTGTGTTGGAAGAGTGTTAGGGTTCTCAGTTACAATTAGGTGAAATAGACCATTTTAACCATCTAGCTCCATAGAGTCCTATTCATTGTGCACTCAGTCAATTGCCCCCAGCAAAATTCTGTTGGAACTGCAGCTGCCATCGTTTAGCGGCCATGATGACCGACCGAAATGTGTATCTGTGGTGGAAATCTGGTAGCCGTGCAGATCGGGATGTGGGTAAGTGATTGATAATAGCATTTACTGTTGGAATATAAATAAGAGTTAACATTATAAACTCTGGTAAATTGTATCGCATTGGTAAGTTGTCATCCAAATTTGTGTAAAATAAAGACCTCCTTCTACAAAATAACAAGATAATTTCCACCTGATTTTTTCTAGCAACATATAAGCTTCCATGGTGTAATGCTTCCTGTCCTGTGCTCTGTGCATGATTTGTTCAATGCAAATTTCAAACCACTATGTACTTAAATACAGAAATGTTGCTTTCTCTGTTCACATATATATGAAGTACATAAAATACAGTGAGGCTAATGAAGGATTAATAAAAATCTTGTTTATTTAATGTGGTAAGTAAGAAATTTGCAGCATTAATATGATTTCTGACATGATTAGCTAATACACATTGATTAGTGGGAAAAAAAACCACATCTGATTATACATAAATGATGATTTTTGTTCCTCTACTGTGAACAGATAATGACATGTTTGGTTATAATATAATTTTCTTCATTCACCATCTGGTTTGGACATTGAGGGACATGTGGGACGTCCAGAAGCAGGCAAAAGGTTTTCCCAGTACTCTCGACGAGCCCTACGATAGACTCAGTTTAGTTCATATTATTTTGTATACTACCACATTTGCAAAAATTTATATATATATATATATATTTAAAAAAACAGCAGTGGATCTAGTTGGTACATGTAATAGTTGTGTTTCTTCTCTGTCTTACCTGGCTCTGACCCAGGGTTTGGTGTGCATCTGTAAACCAGCTCCCCACATTCCATGCTTCTCTGAGGCTGGTGGTAGGAACCCTCTTTCTGTGGCCAGCTCCTCAGATATAGCTCTGATATGGTATGCTTCAAACCCACAGCAGCCGCCAATGTAGCGGATCCCAGCATTGTAGGCTTCTCTGGCGTATTTATGAACATCCCAGCGAGTCACTACTCTGGGTTCCAGCGCTGATGGCAAAAAAGAATGTTCATATACCCAAGAAGACAAGTCATCACACTAAGTATATGGTGACTGTCATTAGCCTGGCCAGTCATCAGCTTTTCATAGTGTATTCAATATTGAAAAAAGTCTGGAATTGGGCAAATCACTGTGAAATATGTACATATGCACATACAAATGTGCATATATTCCTGGCTGACCAATCACACATCTGGTGAGTAAGTATTTCACTTCTTTTTGTCACAAGTCAAAGTCAGTTCGATGTCAAATATCTTTACAACTATTGTCAGCCGTTTACTTTATTTAAAAATAAGAAGTGATTGACAGATTACACCCTGTATTATAAAGATTCTCCGACAAAAGCATCAAGGCTGTCTTTTCTGTGATTGGTTTACTTGCTGCCTGTTAGTCCCGCCTTCATATTTGGATCCAAACCCTGCGACTCCAGATGGATTTATCACTGAGAAAGGCCAGGCTAGACTTTCATAATGGTTACAATAAATGACCATGAAATACCAAATTAAACTGATTTCATCCTTACTAATACTAACCAAAGGGATACTCTGGCAGGTCAACATATCCACCGAGGTTGCATTCAGGAGTGTGGAATCCAAATGGTTGTATCATGAGATGGGCTTTTAGACCAGCTTTCTCTAATCCCTCCTTCATCAGCTTCACTGTTCGGATGCAGGTCAAAGGATCCAAGTGGCAATTTACTCCGACAATGTCAGCTCCTACAAAAAAAAAAAAAAAAAAAAAGTTACTACCTTCATTTAATCAGAATAAAAACACATCTCAGAAGGTTGTTGTACCAGCTTTGACCAGTCTGACAGCACACTCTCCAGGTGGGACTCCACTCATGTCTCCTTCAGGGGAAATGCACATTGTTGCACCCACTGGTTTTCCACTGGTCTTCAGCACCTCCACTGCCCACGCTGCCTCTTCTACATAACGGAAAAACTGAAAGAGAAATATAATTTTTAAAACAATGTAATAAACTCATCAAGTGGCAAATAATATAGAAATTAACCATTCTACTGTCAACAGCTTATCATGTTATTATCATTTAGCAAATTATTCACATGGTCATGACATAAGGATAAGGCAGATAGATGGGACAAATGTTCATGTCACCCAAACTCAACTGACATTTATGGAACAAATAAAAAAAAGGGCCGGAAATTGGGCTAATTATCATTGGAGAAGCAAATGTTGGTCAGTTTTGCTTAAAATCCACAACCCTGTGACCTTGTTAGCTGTGATAGTATTAATGAAGATAACTGGTTTGGGGTCTACACAATAAAATCTAAATATTATGATTAAAAAAGACTTAACACCAAGGAATTGACTGCCATTTGTCAATCATTTCTGCTTTAAAAACATTTAATTGGACTAATAGCACATGTAGACATAACATACAGTGGTTAATGCTCGTGAAAAACTGTTTGTGCTAACCATACCTCTGCTATAAAGAAGTTTATGTCCTTCTTAAGGAAATTATCCATCTGTTTCTTAAATATAGGCTTGACCTCAGTTTCACTGTGACTGTTCAGATAACAGGGAGTTTGGGAAACGGCGCCTGCAACCAGTGCATCTCCTTCATTGGCGACTTCTCTGGCCAGGTCACAGGCTGCTTCATTGATCTGAGCTCCCTGAATGGAGAACACACTGAAGTCATCCCAAATGTGTGTATTATTTACATCCATGATCACAGATTTAATTTATTTAATGCTTCATACTAACTGTGATGTTGGTCACATTGCCGCTGATCTCCAGTTTGTCTTCACTGCAGTAGAAGGTGAACGTCTGAATCACATTGGCTCCTGCTCTGAGGAACTCCCTGTGCAGCTGCCGCACTGACGACAATAAAGAAAACAATGGAGCCTTTTCTATGAAACCTCACAGATAAGACACAAACAGCACAGATAGGTGTTTTACAGTGTGTTTGTACCTGCTTCAGGATGTTCAACAGCAGCCTCAGGTGTCCAATGTCCAGCCTTTACATAACCACGGCGTTCTAATTGCAGGACATAGCCTCCATCACCTACAACCACTTCTCCAGCGTTCAGTCTCTCCAAGATCCCCTGAAACATACAAATATATGCCAAAACTTGGAAATGTAAACATGTGTAAATATTCTTAACTTGATTATTATAAACACACAAACAAGACATTTATTTTTCCTTTCTCTAAAGTGCAAATGAAATAAAATAAAATCTTAATATCTGATTTCTTAATTAACTTCAATGTTAAACTACTTTAACAAAGCACAAATACAAGATATTATGGTCATAAAACCACAAGTCATATATATTTATTAAACATAAACAAAAGTAGTATTTTACTTTGTACAACAAACTCAGAAAGAGACAACATTGTACAGAAAAGTTTTAATTTAGTTAGACCTTATACTAACAAACAAATACTGTAAAGATATATAGTTTCACTTGAAAGACATAGCTCAGTATGAGGTGATGTAAATTTTGCTCTCACATTTCTTTACACCTAAAACAGAAAAAAAATCCTCATACTTGCTGAGATAAGTTTATATTACAGGTTAATATGGACAATAATAAATACCAAAGGCTTCTACAAATAGCGTAACATAACATAACACATTGATATTTATAGCATCTTTTCTGCTATTTTAACAAAATATAAATCAATTCAGCAACATGTATCATTACTAATGCATACAATGGAGGTGGGTACAGTTTTGTTTATAAACCACCATAGACATATAAGAGTATACACAGCATTGGCTGTTTCCACCTACTGGCGCTGATGAGAAATGCGACTGCCATCTTGGACCGGTACCCTGCTCCTGTCCTAATGTTTTTGACGGGAGCAGTGACAAGTCGACGCAAATAATCAATCATATCTCGCTGAATACTTCACTTTTCACGAGTTTTTTTTTTTTTTTTTTTTTTTTTGCTAGAAACGATATACATTAAGGTATGATACTGGCACATGGTCTGGCGTATATTGATATTCAACGTCGTCTTAACAGTAATATAATATTCTGATATATGATAAGGGATGCTGGTATTTTGCATAACAGAAGCCGATAGTGTCAGTAAAAGTAGTATTTCACTTTTTTAATGTCAAAAGCAACTTTTGTACATGTGTAAATGCGATTTGGGGTGAAGGGGTGCCAATTCCTTATGCTAAAATTATTAGTCTACATTTTTATTTTCTCTTCACTTTGTTATTCAAGTCTGAAACGCAAGATGAGAGTGTGTAGAGGCATTTCCACTGCCATCCTCATTTATTGTCAGGCTTGGTTTTAGTCACTCATGTTTGCAACTCTTTCTATATAATTGTGCGATCTATCTATCTATCTATCTATCTATCTATCTATCTATCTATCTATCTATCTATCTATCTATCTATCTATCTATCTATCTATCTATCTATCTATCTACCTATCTATCTATCTATCTATCTATCTATTAAATTATTTAAAAAGTGAAATAGTACTTTTACTGCCACTATCTGCTTCTGCATTGTTTTTGCAAAATACCTACATTCCATATCGTATATGAGAATATCACTGTTAAGACCACGTTGAAAATTAATATGCGCCAAACTATGTGTACTGTATCATACCTACATATAACGTTTGCAGGGGGAAAAAATGTGAAAACCTGTAACGTACTCAGTGAGTTATTGATTGATTAATTACGCTGACTCGTCACTGTTCCTGTCAAACAGATGACACTGGAGCGGGTTACCGGTCCAAGATGGCGGCCGCATTTCTAGCGGCCCAGTACTTAATGCGGCGTCTACTCTCTACTCTATTATGTCTCCCATCACAATGTAAACTCGACAATAACCATGCATTCAGCCATGTCATCAGTGCTGCACTTGAACACAGCCTGCAGACCTTCACCCGACAAGAGGAGCCGTGCTTTGCCTATTAGAAATAAGCTCCAGTGGAACACAAACAGGTTTTGCGTGTTTCTTTTTGGTCTTACCCTTCCTCTTCCCTCCATCGTAGACAGGTTTCACCCGTCACGTTAAAGTGAAAGACCGATAC
Organism: Siphamia tubifer; assembly: GCA_020466265.1. Taxonomy (NCBI): domain Eukaryota; kingdom Metazoa; phylum Chordata; class Actinopteri; order Kurtiformes; family Apogonidae; genus Siphamia; species Siphamia tubifer. The sequence goes on along the minus strand of CM035791.1, from coordinate 54,089,506 downwards.
AGAGAACACGGTACTAGAGGACTATTCTTCGGGAGGGCCTGCAGCTTTAAGAGACGGTTGGAAATTGATTGACCCATGGTCCAAAGCGCCCACAGCAACTATCCCAGCCCCAGCTGTCAACTGGTGGGTCATGACACAGTAGTGTCGTGTGCAAAGTATGTGCTTATAAGATGAATACGTGTGCAAATTAATAGATTTTATTTTATTTTTTAATTTAAATACAATCTGATGAAAGATAAGATACCATTACAACCCCACACTGGGAAATGTGCCTTTTACAAAAGCAGAATGTAGTACAGAACAGAATATAATGCACTAACAGTAAATGAGAGATTCATAAATAAACATATTTTACATTATTTGCAAAACAATCAATGCTCAGTATCTGGTAATGTTTAATCGATTGATATTATATTTATATATAACTCTGAAATATATCTGATTAGTTACAAAATATGCTAAGAAATACTTTTTTTTAGAAGGTAGGTCAGTAGGTCCTGTATTACATGTATGTTGTTTTGTAATTGTGATAAAAGTTTTTTGGTTGTCTGTGTTGGTTTGTTTTGTCTTGTCTTGCATGTGGGGGTATTTTTGTAATTGGTGTATGCTACTGCAGTATAAAGACAGTGTGTGTGGACTCCAGGAAGAATAATGATGGCATACGCTAAATCAATTCAATTCAATCTAAGTCAATGTCTGTCTGATGTGATACATTTTGACAGCCACACATTAATTACTGCATACAGTAATTTGGTAAATTATTTGAAATCTATTGTATTATTAACAGTTGTTAAATTTTCTGTGTGCTGCAGCTTCAAAGGTCCTTCAGTAATGATCATCACTCTGTACTCTGAATCTGGTGTTCTCACTTCAAACATCAGTGGAACCAATGTGGGCATCCTCTTCTGGGCATATCTCAATGGAAACTGATGCTCTACAAAGAATTATGGGAAGATATGTCACTAAATATGTGCGTATGGTTAGAAGATGCTAATACTGAGGATCTACCATTTATCTATTTTTTTCATGTTTGTAAAATAAAGACACAATTGTAGCACAAAATGATCCTGTTTATTATGTGGTTCCATGGTATAATTGTCAGCACTCTGGACTAGAACATCAGCCAATGACAGTGCAGAGTCACAGAATGTCAGCCAATCACAGGCAGTGTCACAGAACGTTTATCCAATGAGAGCGCAGTGTGTGACGCAGTGAATGGCAGCAAAGTGTCACAGAACATCAGCCAATGGGGGGGGGGGGGGGGGGGGGGGGGGCAGTAAGTCTGTGTGATTACATATTTTATGCAGTTCTATGGTATAATGGCCACTACTCTGACCTTTGACTCCAGTTATATGAGTTCAAGTCTTTGTGGAACCTACAGCATTAGCACATGCTTTATATGGCAAAAGAATGAAATAAATAATGGCCTCCTCTAACCAATGGGAAACACTCAATCCTTATGATTATTTATAACAAAGTTCTTTTCTGTTCCTATGTGGTTCCATGGTCAACACTCTGGACTAGAGTTGAAGTCTCATTGGAACTTTACAATACAGGAGAACTAATAGACTGAACTTGAACTGACCAGTATTTGACATGTTGCAAGGAATGTGGTAGATTGTCATTCCTTAAAGAGGTGCACATCCCCCAAAGCCACATTTCCAAGTACTAAGTAGTAGTAGTAAAGTCGTCGTATCTGAGGAAATATGTCTGTCTATGTAAGTCACTGGTCATAGCAGATGTTAGTCTTATACTGCATTTAGCTAAAAACACATATGATCCAACAATCCAAGTTTTCCATAGAACTTTATATAATTTCAGCACATATTAAGTAAATGTTGTTGAGAGGGTATTGTGTAACCCTGAGGCATCATCAGCAAAGTCTACTTTAAGTTTGACATGTTAAAACATCTTCATACAATAAAATAATCCACATAAGACTATTTTAAGATTTTGAATTTATATTATTACTTCACCAATATAAAACTTGCATTTTACCATAGATGTTCAAGACAGAGATAATTTGAGCTACTTAAATGTGTTTGATAATTTAATGTACAGTAATGCATCATGTTCAATAAAATTATCAAAAGTCTGTGTTTTCTACCATTTTCTGTCGTGTGTCCTGAAGTGACTGATGAACTTTGACCAACAAACTCATTACAGTGACATGTTAACAATTGTAATACATTTATTTTGCTACCATCATTTTCACCTCACATAACCTGCCTTTTAACTCTTGTCAAGTAAATCAATGATAGAAATCAAGGTAATGTATGATAAAATGTACGTGTTTATCACAAGGTCAAAGTTTTGCCGTAACAGTTGGTTAATCATACACTATTCTCATATTGTCCACATCTGTGTGCACATTAATTAAATTGAAGGTCTGAGAAATGCATTGGCATTGAATACATTTCATTATAACTTGATATTACAGTAGCTGTAACACTTTTAAAATATAATTTATTGATTTTAAAAGTCAGCAGTCTTAGAAATAATTCTGAATTATAATACATAAAATCTTAACTTATCTGATAACCCATATGATCAAAGTAAATTTCTATTGCACCTGTAAGTAAATTCAACCCACCCAAGGAGCAGTTACAGATTCAACTGTGGAAGATTTCATGATCAACTTTATTATTTGACTCTAACAAAAACTGATGAATTACTGAATACAGATTAATATGATTGTCACTGTTCATGATTCTGTGTCCTCATTCATCATCTGGTTTGGCCATTGAAGGACATTTGGGACGTCCAGAAGCAGGCAGAAGGTTTTCCCAGTAGTCTCGATGAGCCCTACGAGAAATTCAGATGTTCAGCACAAGGGTTAGATTTCATTGGCAGTAATTAAGCTTTTGTTCCATCTTACCTGGCTCTGACCCAGGGTTTGGTGTGCATCGCCAGACCAGCACCCCAGAGTCCATGCTTCTCTGAGGCTGGTGGTAGGAACCCTCTCTCTGTGGCCAGCTCTTCTGATATAGCCCTGATGTGGTATGCTTCAAATCCACAGCAGCCTCCAATGTAGCGGATCCCAGCATTGTAAGCTTCTCTGGCGTATTTATGAACATCCCAGCGAGTCATTGTTCTGGATTCCAAAGCTGACAGTAGAGAAGAAGGTACAAAGACAGAAAACATCTCTGCTCATGCTTATAAATACCAAAGTTAGCCAATTAATGTTATCCCAAATTCATATACACTAACCAAATGGGAACTCTGGTAGACTGAGATATCCACTGTGGTTGCATTCAGGTGTATGAAAACAAAGTGGTTGTATCATGAGATGGGCTTTTAGACCAGCTTTCTCTAATCCCTCCTTCATCAGCTTCACTGTTCGGACACACGTCAAAGGATCCAAGTGGCAATTTACTCCGACAATATCAGCCCCTACAAAAAAAAAATTTTTACCACCTGGATTTCATAAGAATAAAAACACATCTCAGAAGGTAGCTGTACCAGCTTTGACCAGTCTGACAGCACACTCTCCAGGTGGGACTCCACTCATGTCTCCTTCAGGGGAAATACACAGTGTTGTACCCACTGGTTTTCCACTGGTCTTCAGCACCTCCACTGCCCACGCTGCCTCTTCTACACATGAAAAAAACTACAAGAGAAATATTTCAGTGTTTGATGTAAATTTTACAGATGAGAGAAATAAAAAAAATAAAAAATCTTGCAACTGGTGGCTACAACTCAACAGTGCCATCACCTCTGCTATAAAGAAGTCTATGTCCTTCTTAAGGAAGTCATCCATCTGTTTCTTAAATATGAGCTTGACCTCAGTCTCATTGTGACTGTTCAGATAACAGGGAGTTTGAGAAACACCTCCTGCAACCAGTGCATCTCCTTCATTGGCGACTTCTCTGGCCAGGTCACAGGCTGCTTCATTGATCTGAGCTCCCTGAATGGAGAACACACTGAAGTCATCCCAAATGTATGTATTATTTACATCCATGATCACAGATTTAATTTATTTAATGCTTCATACTAACTGTGATGTTGGTCACATTGCCGCTGATCTCCAGTTTGTCTTCACTGCAGTAGAAGGTGAACGTCTGAATCACATTGGCTCCTGCTCTGAGGAACTCCCTGTGCAGCTGCCGCACTGACGACAATAAAGAAAACGAAGGAGCATCTTCTATGAAACCTCACAGATAAGACACAAACAGCACAGAGGGGTGTTTTACAGTGTGTTTGTACCTGCTTCAGGATGTTCAATAGCAGCCTCAGGTGTCCAATGTCCAGCCTTTACATAACCACGACGTTCTAATTGCAGGACATAGCCTCCATCACCTACAACCACTTCTCCAGCGTTCAGTCTCTCCAAGATCCCCTGAAACATACAAATATATGCCAAAACTTGAATGTTAAATTACTTGTTACAAAGACAAGATCATCACAAAAATCATCTATTAATCATCTAATAAATATAACGAAAAGTAGACTTTACTTTACAACAAATGTAGAATTTTAATACAGTTATACCTCACGCCATCAGTCAGTTCAAAGATTAAATTATATAAAAAGTGAGTGCAGCATTTGTCTCAAGAAACGTATACACATTCATATTGACAATAATGTGTGATGATAATGTTTTATCAATCATTTAAAAATCATTTTCTGTAGTATTATGGTTTGGTCAGTTAATATTAAAATAAAGAAAACCCTTATATGGAATATTAAGTATTGTAACCATCAACTTGGTGAACTACAGGTGAGTTCACTGTCTCTGTACAGTGAGGAGGTTCAGAGGACAGAAACTGGCATTTAAATGATGGAAAATGGACTGCACTGATATAGCGCTTTTCCACCTTTGTGGTGTTCAAAGCACTTTACATTAGTCTCACATTCACACACCAGTAAGTTTCTGAGGTTCTACCAGTCCTACTGGGAGCATAAGTCAGGGTTCAGTGTCTTGCCCAAGGACACTTCGACATGTGGACAGCCAGAGCTGGGACGCAAACCGCCAACTCTTCGGGTATTGGATGACCCACTCTACCAACTGAGCCACAGCCGCCCAAATGATGACTCCCACCCTTTGCGCTACCACTTTTAACTTCTTCCCTCCAAACAGAGGTTTGCAGTCTATGATGTAAGAAACAAGAGTTCAAGAACAGTGTTGTTTCTGCTGCTACAGGAACCCTGCTGGGGTTTGGATTTTATGATTGAGTATTAAACTTTTTTATGTGGTTTTTGCCTTCTTCAGACTTCCTTTTAGCTAGATCTTAGTTGAGAGATGTATTTAATTTTTTTTTATCACTACCATTGTTTTATTAACCCTTCTTTGTCTAACATTTTATATTCTTACTGGTGGAACTCTTTTAAGTGCAAAACAAATCTGTAAGTAACTTGAACCTGAAGAGTATTGGAAATAATTTAGGCTGCTTATCATCTGTGGTAAATTTGAGTCTGAAACGAGTCCAGGAAAATGTTAATGCAAAAAAGGTAAGGGTTCAGTAAATATTTAATGTGTGTGACCTGAAAACACAATAATAATTCAAACAATAATTCACTTGTCATCAGGACTTTGATAAGCTGTTGTCAATAATGTAATTTGAGACTGTATTACATAAGGAGGACGCTCTATCAATTATTTGAAGTGATAAAACTTCTGTGCACCTGAGGTCAGATGAAATGAAGGACAGCTAGAATTGCTATAGTCACACAAGTCCTCTGTTAATTTTGATTTCAGGAAAAATAGGCTTGGAAAAAAACATCCAGATTGTTATCAGAACACTATGGACAAGCATCATCAGTGATAGTTTGGAGATGCATTGGTGTGTAACATGCTCTGGGGATGCATCAGTGGTGATGGCATTGTGCCATTTCCAGCAAGTAGCTAAATATGAATTAATCCAAATTTCTAAAATACAAATTAGTGGGTCAGTGAAAATACAAAACATATTGTGTTTGTACTTTTCTTTGTTAAATACAGATGAGTGGATGAAGGATTACATATGTTAGTTTTTATTGCATTTTAACAAATCTCCCAATTTCTCTAAAAGTTATTGTTTTTTAAATAAATGTTTTAATAACATGTCTCCTTTCTAGGCTGAACATTGTGGCAAGTTCACTTCAAAAACAGGGACCTTGATTTGAGACACTGAAATGTGCATACAAATGACTATTACAGGGATTTATATCTTAATTTATTTAATTTTAGTTTAAATTAAGTTTAATTAAATTAAATTTAATTTAATTAAGTTTAATTTATAACTTTTCGAACTGTCATCTAACCTAACCATTAATGTATACAGACAATTCCCCTGAAATAACCTTAGACCAAAACATTTACGGTATCTGAATCTGGCTGATGCAATATAACAAAGTTTCTTCTTTCTTTGATTAGTAGTAGTAGTAGTAGTAGTAGTAGTAGTAGCTTTTATTTGGGCAATTGATTTACAGTAGTGGTACACACATGGACACATTTACACTAAAAACACAAAGCAATTCAAAAACACGTAACGTATTAAAATATTTTATAACACCTAAGGGTGGGGGCTGCACAAAGTAATACACCTAAGAAACAATACATGGCCATCTGCATTTTCTGGTGGAGTTAAGCAATTGGATAGCAGAGGGTATAAATGAGTGTTTGTATTTGATTATAGCTCAAAATGTAATATAATTAACATCTCAATTTTTTTTTTTTTTTTTGCTTACCCTTCTTTTGCTTCCCATTGCAGACAGGTCTCAAACTCAGCTCAGCTTAAAATCAGGGCTCCATTTAAAATTTGCTGTGCGGAGATCAGACTGTTAAAATTCCCCTTCTGTTTGAAAGGGGTGGGACTGAGCCTCATCGAGCAGGGCACACCCAGCCATAGACCCAACCATACACACTGTAGCCTGGAAGAAGGATACTCCAGCATTTTAATTTCTGTTAAAAATTTATTTACAGAAAATTAAAACTGTTGAGTACAGAAGAGGATCGGGGACACTGGGAATGAATAAATAAAATGACAATCTAATTGACAATGCATACAGAGCTGTACTTCAACTAACTACCAGTGTTAGTATCAGTATGCTACTGAGTAATGACTTTAGAGTTTCCCTTGTGCTTGTGGGTGAACTCTATATTCACTGGTGACTTCTTCTTTGGCACTATCTGATAAAACTTTTGACTGGAGAAGATCCTGAACAACATTTGTCTTTACAGTCTTTCATTCCAGATGCTGAAGCTTGTAACTCTGTCACAGTTATTATGTGTGTCTCTGTGTCCTCTGTCACCAGTCTTCTTCTTCATGGTCATTTGGTGAGTGAAGGTGGATGCTTCAAGGCAGATTTACAAATATTCTTTCCATTTGTAAAGGATGGACTTAAGTGAACTCTAGTAGATGTTCGGTGATCAGGAAAGATTTTGTATTCATCCGCTGTTTTTTGTGTGTTTTTTCCTTCTTTAACCTTTAGTCAGAGCTAGCTGCTTGGAGGTTTTGTATTTCATCTGCATGTTTTTATTATGGACAGGAATACTGATTAACCAGTTACTGAACTTTAAAGACTCGAGTGTACATTTCAGACATAGTTACAGCAGCTTCTGCATTAATCTGGTTCTGATTCTGATCATTGTTCCATGTTAACCCTTAAATACCCAAACACATCTGCTAATTTAAAATGTTAATAAATGTTGAAACATCATTTCTACCAATGCATTTAAATATGAAGGTAAAACGCAGTTTCTCATCTTTTTAGCAGCACCAGATGTAATGTATTTATAGCGTAGGAAACACTGACATCTGCAACACTGATTAATCAGTAAAGCCCATGTAGTTTGACAAATGACAGTGGTTGTAGGCACTTGTTTTATGTAGAATTAATGATATATGTTGCTGAAAAATTTACAATTTCCTTTGGCTTTCTCGGTTTTGATATAATGACTTTTGGATTTACTTAGCATTAAATTAAATATAAATAATACCTGACTTTCACTGAGAAAATAAAAAACTGCAAAGGATAATATGATAATAAATGGTAATAAATAATTTCATAACACTTGTTTGTAGTGATAAATTATTTTGGGCATCACCACAAAAACAACTTCTGTGTCTCTGTGAATTAATGTTGATGTCAACATTGTCTATTTAGACTGAATGCCACTTTATTCCTATGCTTTTTTAACCTTTATTCTACAGCCCTCTAGAATGTTGTGATAACTCCTATTCACTTTGAACGGAAGTGTCCAGCATTCTGCGGGTGGATTTTTTTTTCGATAACGGCCCACTGCGCCATTAACGCCTGCTACCAATGGCAAGGAGTTTTGTCTTCAGATTCACGGTACCATATCACTCCGCAGGTAGTTCGGCCAGTTTGAAAGTAAATATTTGCTATGTTGTAACGGCTATTATATCCAGTCTGTTAGAGTAGTAGCAGTAATAAGCTGTAATAACCTGTAGAATAAGCGGGATAATGTATTGTCCATGCATGACAATCGAAAAATATTTCCTGATGGGGCCGAACAGCACCGATCAATGCGGAAGCACATTCAAACCTCCAGTTGTGGATGTTGACCCCCTAACAGGTCCCGCTGTGGTCGATGACCCCCTAACAGGCCAAGCTGTGGTCGTTGACCCCCTAACGGGCACTGTACTGCTAGGGAAAAGCCACCCATTTACTAGAAAAGCATTGGCTCATGGCTACCCATGCACGGATAGCCGCCAAGGTACTAATTGTTTAATTTTTATTAAACCAAGTAAATAATAAATGCCAGTTAAACAATGAGAAAGCATGTTTCTGTTACTTTAAACACACTTTATTTCCACCACAAATATCCTGACGAGCTTTGAGTAGCCTAAGGACAGGGTTCGAATTACGGGGGTACCTCCCAAATGGGACGGAAAATGATACTTTCTTAAATTTACACACTTGAAAATGTGTCCTTATCTACTATTCCTCTCTGTATACTAAGAGAAACACATCTAATTTCTAATTCATCGTCGCATACTTTGAAAACGCAGTGAACCCCCTTTGAAATTCCGAAATGGTTTCACCCTGCCAGAGAGCAATTCACGAGTTCCCTGCTGAACTTTCCCCCGCATTCTCACTATCATGTGTGGTGCTGGTGAGAATTACAGAAGAACCAGTTAAACGTGAGCGGTAAGCGAGAAAACTGTGCAAGTTGCTACCACAAACTGACCAATGATCGTTCGAGTTGCTACCATGAATGGCAACCAAAATATCAGCGGCACTTTCAAAACAAATAGCTTCAGTCATCATGTTTACTGCCAACATGGCGTCCTAACGACTACAAGTCACGTGACTTACTGCATGGGGGTCTAAGGGAATACTGACAGAACTAATATAATACAAACCCAATCCCAAATCACCAGCAAAAGCTAATACCACTGATCAATAAAGTGTCCTCGAGGGAACACACACCTGAGTATTTAGGATCAGTTTAGGATCAACTTAAACGCTTTAAAGTTGAGTGAGTTAGTCGACTTTAACCCCTTAAGCCCGGTCGGCCCACGGGTGGGCCGAGAAAATTGTGTAATTTTTCATTAATTATTAACATATAATAAATCTGGACAATGGAAATTTGTTTCAACTTTTGCTCAAAGTTAAGACCCTAATGTTCATAAAAGTACATATAAAGTGTACTTTAGTGATAAAAGTCACCTTTAAATATGATCTTTAATGTGTGTGTGGTGAAATATAAGTTATTTTTAATTGCCGATACGCGCTATTAATTCATTTATATCTCCTTTTGGCGAGCGATAAGGCGGCCATGTTTGTAGGCGTTTGAAAGAGGAGAGTCTCCTGAATCCAATGACACCTCACATTCCATGAACTACATTTCCCTCTGGACAGGAAATGCATGCGTAAAAGGTGAAAGGTTAGCATCTTTGCGCATGTCGAGCGCATGCACGGGACCGGCTTGGGGCACACACGCTACGGCAGCGTAGTAAGCAGGGTGCTAGACATCGCTGTGCCGGTTATAGTTATATTTCCCGACTTTACTCTTAGTTCTAAGTCATTTTAGAGAGTTTTAGTGGGTAACAGTGAGTGACAGTGTATTTTCCTGAATGTTACTGACTATGGTAAGCTTTGTGAAGCTAGCATGTTAGCCGCGTGCTAACATGTAAACAACAGAGACACTACAGAGAAGGAGTTGAATGTTCAACATGTGACTGAGATCTGACTGTGGATATGAACTCAAAACAGGATGAACATCTACCCAGTAAGTTGTTGTATCTTACTGATATCTGTTTTACAAACTAATAGTAATAATAATAACAATAATACTACATTTTATACTATACACATGCAAACACTGTTGACTATAGTAGTATTTTTTCAGTCTCATTTCTCATTGTATTGTTATTTTTACACATAAGTAGATAAGTTTACAATTAATCAATGATTGTTTGAGGATTTATTCACTTTCTCTGTCAAAAATAAATAACATTATATCATTTCATGAGAAGGAAAAAGTCTCAAATCATGATTGTCTTCATTTTTCCTAGGTAGGAAGATGACAGCCTGTTCAGTTCCCCCCAACCTAATGATAAACCAGCCCCCACCTGATGATAACACATGGACATTTTTGGACTTTATTGCAATTGTTTGTGTTTTGAATGTTTGTATTAGTTATTTTGTTTAGTAAATTTGCACTAATTTTGATATTTATATTTATTCTAATTGAATTTATCATATATTTTTGCACATTTGTTCAACTTTATATTTGATTTTTACTAAAGTGTATTATTATTATTATTATTGATATATTATTACATTGTTTGGAGTAAGTTCTTAATAAAACTACTCCATTTGGAGACAAAATAATCCATGTTTATATGGTTTTATTCATTTTAGTTGTGCACAAAGGTAGAAGTTGATGAAACACAAGGTAAATTTCATTTCTAAAAGCTCCAGTAGACAGTAATAGACTTCTGTAATGGATATGAGTTGTATTTTTCACACAGATTTTACTGGAAAATTAAAATAATGTATTTGGAACAGTTTGGCACAACAGTGTGCCAAACTGTTCCAAATGCACTGTCCGCCTGGTGTTATCTGGACTTAAACCTTTCTGGAGGCTTTGTCCTTTGCTCTAATTCTATCAACTTTTGTTCCTGTGTTGGAAAGGAGTTACTGAAGGTGATCAATAGTGTCTATATTCTTGGAATCATTGTTAGCAGGGTGTTTTCTTTTGTCAAAAAAATAATAAATTCAGGCGAGACCAAAAAATTCTAATTTATCTTTTAGTTTATTCCAGTTTATTCAGTCATAGTAGTAGCTACACTATTTTAGACAATGGGAATAGATTCTGTGAAGCCTGTAGATGTCCATAGACACAAAGAACATCCATATAAACCTTAGGATTGTGGAGCAATTCTTCATTTACTTTGGGTATGTTTTTTTAGGCGTTTTTCTCTGAAAATAGGCTCAGGGTGGAAGAGGTTAAAGCAACAGCATTAAAATAAATATATTTCCTGTTCATATTCATACCATGTTTAAAATGTCTTTCTCATTTCAGTGGAAATCGTGTTAAAAAAACCTACTGTTGAACACATGAAGACTGGATCATGGATAATTGGAGCCAGGATAACCAACATATCCCGACTTAATCCCTTATCCTATTTTTTTCTTTTTTTGCAACAGGCCCCTGGATTTATTTGGGTTTTCAATGTACACAAATATTTTTTTTTACCTATAGAGAAAGCTGTCTCACGAGTCGGGGCTTGACGACACACAAGAAGAAAAGAAAACGAAGAAGAAGTGGAAGATGACGTCACTTCCTGGCGGGGTTTCTGTTTGAAAAGCGGATGTAAACAAAACAAGTTCGTGGTAAAACACTTAAGTTTTTGACAGTCGATCATCGTTAATGGTAATATATTTACTTCATAAATGCAATATAGCGACATACGACATACTATAACAATATCCGACTAGTGTGACGGAACTCTCAGAGCAAAGAGGGATTTGGGACAATAACATCAGAACGTGTCCGTCTGCTTTATTTGAGTAAGGTTTATCTGATTAAAGGGTAAGATATTTAAAACTGTAGTTGTTGGGTTTTTGAAACAGAAGTATTAATATGCCTTAGTTTTAAAAGTTAGTTAATACTGTGTTTTGTGGACGCTTTATGCTCGCTATTTTAATCGTTTTAAATGAAATGCATTACATCAGCCAGTTACTTCCTGGGTGACATTTAATTCATTGTTAATATGTTTATGCATTAAACAACACTTATGTAACAAGTATCATTTATTTTATACTTTTAGGAAACAATCACACATCTGGCAGATTTGTTTGCATAGATTTGGTTGTAGTTTAATTCCCAATAATAACATATGTCGTGTACTATTGTTCTTGGATTAATAGAGGTATGTTTATGGGATACAGTGTTTTATTTTTCATGCCTCTCTAGGCTCCTTTACTATTGTTATGGAGCAAACTGAAGACATGGTCAGTTTCAGCCAACCAACAGCGGCTGTGGCACTGAATGATGATCCTGCTCCTGATGGCTCTACCGGGGAGGACACCTCAACTACAGATATGCTGAGGTACGTCTACATCTAACATAACACTCTTCTTATTCAATATCACTTGTCGAACCCTTAAATTCATATTTTATCTTGGTCTGTCAAAACAGCATCACTTTTTGCTTTTTTAACAGAATAAAAAAACAGATATCAAACCAGTGCTTTGAGATGGCAGTGCATCTCCAAACAGGTACAGTATATAAATGATTATTTCCAATGATAATGTTTTCATTGTCTTCACAGATAAATAAATCAGGTTTTTGATTACAGAGAAAACTAAGAGATCATACAATGTGTCTGAGGCAGAGGGAGACTTGTAAGTGTTAAAATGAATGACTTGTTATGGAATGGGTTGTTACTAATCTAAAATATACACAAAATTGTGTTTTTGTTAATTATTTTTGTTGAAATGTCACAGGCTGGATTATGTGAGTGAGTTGGAAACAGTCAAGACCAATCATTTCAACAATACAATGATATTGCACAGGTAAACTTGGTTTTTTAAACAAACATTTTAAATGTGCTGTTTGTTTTTGCACGAATATGGAAGTAAACAGATGCATAATAAAAACTGATAATTCCTAAATGTAAAACAAGTATGGCTATAAATAAAGAACATATTTATCATGTGTTTCAGAATGCAAATGTGGCACGCTATTGCAGAAAAACTGAGACAGAAAGATTCAGATGCAGAGTAAGTCAACTGTTATTATTGATTGATTGTGATAAATAGTTTAGGTTTAACATTAATATGTTTTTATCAGTGAGCTGAAAGGAGTGAGTGATCGCTGTATGGCCCTTTGTTCACAATTAAAACATCTTCAGCGAGTAAGTAAAGTCATCTGTTGTCACTAATACTGTTGTTTTACAGCTACCAGTGAATGCTTCCTCAACCCTGACTATTCTTCCAATTTCTTTATCAGGAGTCAAGAAATTTCCAAGAGGAAATAGCAGAATTACAAAAGAAAAGGCTTGGTACTTTAAACTCAACTGAAATATGAATTATATATATATATATATATATATATATATATGTTCATTTTTGTATTTATTTATTAAATACAATTTTCTTTTCTGCAGAGTTGAAGAGGCTCACAAATGAAAAAATGAAAGAGATGGAACAGTTGAAGTCCAAGAAAGACCATCCAGATACAGAGAAGTACAAAGCCGTTTTGGAGAAAGGACAATCAAACCTGGAGAAATATAAACAGATGGCCATTATGACACAGAATGTCCTGAGGGTAAATTGTACTCTAGTTTTACAGTATGAGTCATGCACGCATGCATGCATGATGGATTAATATATTTTGGTACTAATTATTTAGACATTCAATTTAAAATTGCATACAGCAAATTACATGTTTCTGGATTACTAAAATAACAAAATCTGGGAAGTTTTTAGCTAACACCCTACACCTCAATGTCTGTGTAGGTTCTCGTTTGCCCAGGTCATCATTCTTCATTGTAGTTCTTCTCTGCTCAAATTAAACCAATCCAATTGCACCGAGAAGAAGTACTTACACCTCAATGATGAACTGATTGATAATTTAAAATTTAGCTTCCATATTTCTCTGTTCAAAGGTTTAAACAGTTCTTGCACTAAAATTACATATCAATGCAGTAATATATGTAAATGTTTTTTTTAGGGTCTGCTCTTGGCCTGTAAAATCAACTGGCTGGATGATCCTGCACTTCGTGATATTGCCATGACGCTAGAAGAGTTTCCCATCTCTGACTAGAGGTGGAATTTTGTTATGTATTTGTGTTGTCATTGTAAAATAAACTACTACGTGAACTTAAACCCAACTTTGATGATTGAGTTTTCAATAATTAGATTTACCACTTTTTATGATGTTTTAGAAAGTATTTTTTAAACAAGATTATGCAAATAAACCTTTTCTTACATATAAGGAGTAAGCATGTAATCTAGAGAAATACTCATATAGGAAATTTTTATGATAATTATATCTACACGTTCGGTTAATGTATATTTCAAATGGTAAATGTGAAAAATGTACGGTGTTATAATGTGATACATATGAATTTTGGTATAGAAAGGTTTGACTTAATCAAAAACGACTCAAAGACAGATAATTGAAATCAGGTTATGTATTTGTGTCAATTAAAACCTCCCAGATAAAAATTCTACAGCATTTGATTCATAAGGCTTGACATTTGTCAAACAAAAACTACAACCTTTATAGGCTTTTTTAAAGCCATAGTAATGAAGGGCTACTGCCGATAGAGGGCGCCGCTCATATGACTACGGACCAGTTAATAAGCACAAGAAGAAGACGAGGGCACACGTGTGTACTCAGAAACCTGTACAAGGTTTATTATTCGTTTCTTATTTAAAACTTTCAGTCCATAAATCTCGCAAAAATGCCGAAGATTAAGGCGGAGAAGAAAAGCAGGCAGCACCAAGAAGTAAAAAACCAAGGTATGTTTGGGTAACGTGTTAGCATTAGCATAACAGCTGTTAGCTCATGTAACACTGAGCTGCTGGAGGTAAATTACAGTTTAAGTTTGTTTAGTTTATCAAAGTCGCTATCACGGAGGTTGAGGAGTCATTGTGTCAGTCTTTAAGACCCCATGAATGCAATTTGACGTTTCTCGTTTCTGTCTTTTGCTATTGTCATAATATCTACTGAGTTAAACGTCGTTGTGCTTTCCTTGATCATCACTGTATGGTGAATTAATAAATGCGTTTTGTTTATTGCTACATGGTGTAGAAAACGTTTAACTTCACATTGCACAAAGTTAGTGTTTATTAGAATGAAATGTGACCTGCATACAGTTACGTATTTTTTAACTTCTGAAATAATTATGAAATAGGACAAATTTAATTTATTTAGCCTCAGGTTAATCTCCACACTGAAGGAAAGGTGACATTGTTGTCTATGGACAAAAGCATTAAATGGAAATGTCAACATTGGAGTTTCAGACTTTATTATTATTGTTATTTGTACGTGTTCACTCAGGATTCCCATTAGAACAACCATAAACTTTGAGATTATGTACAGTCACACATATTGCATCTTTTTTATGACTGTGTGAACAACACAGGCCTCAAGGAATCTCACCCTTTACAATTCTGATTTGGGTCACTTCCATATGTAGCCTATTCCTGAAATAGAAACAGATCTAAACTTTTTCAATACGAATTCAATCAGTTCATGTGAATGTGTTTATGTAAAAACATAGCATTAAATGGAAATGTATTACAATTCTATTCTGGTATAGTCACTTATATGCTTACGGAGAACTGTAGAAAAGTAACATGTACAGGAATGAAGCAGGAAAATGAATCCAAGCTGTCATATTTCATAACAAAACACTGGCAGTGTGTGCAACAGTTACTGATAATTGTCATATATTTATTGTGATATATTTTACTCAAGTGTATGGTTTTGAATGCACAGCTATACTTTAGCTTGCCATAGAAAGGACAAACAAAGTTAATCTTATCAAATTAACATTGAAGTGGTTAGGAATGACAAATTCCGAAATAATGAAGTCACAATTGCATTATAAAAATGATATAAATAATCTGTCCTACACTTTCATATTTCATTTCCAAGAAACTGCAGTTTTGAAATACATGAATACAATGTGCTGGTACTTGTAATGTTACTACACAGGCAAATCACAGCATCACCTTTTATTGTGTTTTGCAGGTATAATGTTTAACACCAGCATTGGCCAACACATCTTGAAGAATCCTTTGGTTGTTAACGGAATCATAGAGAAGGTAGGCTGTATGGATTTCCTTTACAGTCATAGGACATGCAGACGACTTAAAAGCCTTAACACAGATACTCCTGATCCTCTGTGTTTGTACACATCTGAACTGATTGATTTCTGTTGTTTTGGCCAGGCTGCTCTGAGACCCACAGATGTTGTTCTGGAGGTGGGACCTGGTACTGGTAACATGACTGTAAAACTACTGGAGAAAGCCAAGAAGGTGAGTTTGGTTTTCAGTGTTCTCTGATTCAGAACACATGGATGCAGACTTTTCTAAATAAATGCAATGGGAAAAGTTGAAATGACAGGGTTCTTAAATGATAAGAAAAGTCTTGAATTTATAGATTTTCATTTAATAGCTTAAAGTCTTTAAAGGTGTGAAATTTGATATCATAAATCTTAAGTTATGTTGCTATAAACTCATTAGCAGTATTGTGTTTAAGTGCGTCTGTTAATGTCCAAGCTGCAAAGAAATTAATCTTGCTGTTTTCAGTTCTATCTGTTCCAACCCAAAAAATTATATTGAAATTAGGAGCCACTTCTCATGACCTTTGCAGCACCTGGTAGGAAATGATGGGAATCAAGGCATTGGAGTACATAAATAAATTTTCCTAAATTCTGGGAGTCACAAATGTTTGCCAGTAGTATGATTGTGAATTGGGCATTAAATTCTCTTCTAAGTAGTCTTCAATTTAACATTTAGAAATCTGTTGAGACTCTAAATAAAGTCAGTATTTATTACAGTATATTTATTTTTTCATATTCTGGTTTCTGTCCCTATAAAAAGCATCAGATGTCTATGTGAATCACAAACTATGATATTTTCATTGAGCCTGTTTACATACACACCAACTCTGATCATGATATGATTTCTGCAGTACTATTCAAGTGTTCATGTAAACAGGATAATCTGATTGGCTTTATTGGATAACATCAGATTTCTGATTATGAGAGTGCAGATTAACACACCTACATCTCTTACCAATATTCGGATGTCTTCACATTGTATAAATGTTAATCTGATTTCTTTCTTATTATTATTTTTTTTACATCAGTGCATGTGTTAAAAAAAAAGCTATATAAACGGATAATTATGCAGCAACAACATGAGTCTAAGGAAAAAGATGAAAAAACCCCAAATGAAATGGATAGTGGCTTCATGTGACATATTTTAGTCTCATTAACTACCACTTTAGCATAGCTAATTCTGACACTGTAGGCGTTGCCATGGTCAACAAGACAATACTGGATGTTTTGAAAATGACAGGAAGTATACATCTTACATCATCACATACATAGCAACTCTGAAAGAGATTAAATAATGGACTGAAACATGTAAACCAGTTTTTTTTTTTAAATGATCACATTTCTCAAGTGCAAGTAAACACATCACATCGGATCAGAACAATTATCAAATTACTCCCAGTTATCAGATTTTTTGGGTCAATGTAAACAGGCTCACTGTTTTCTCAGGTCTTATCCAACTATAGTGAGGCCCTTCAGAAAAAATAAACAGACATTTGCAGTAAATAAACTGGACTGAGCTGACCAGGCTAATTAATGGAAATATTTTAGACATTGACATTGTTGTGTCCATCAATTTTGTTCAGTTTTAGTGAAACTGTCACATGGTTCTTCATTTTTAGGCCTGGGTTTGGTTAAAGTCAAACCTTATTTTCATGTTTCTATTTAACCAAAGCACACAGCTCTGATGGAATCTTAAATTATTGAATGGACCCTGACTTTCAAAGCGTTTATTCATTTCTATGAACTTTGGGTTTTTTATGTCATTTTTCAAACTCAGCAGAAATAGTTGGTTTTGTCTCGTGTCTTTCTGTAGGTGGTGGCCTGTGAGTTGGACTGCAGATTGGTGGCTGAACTTCAGAAGAGAGTACAGTGCACGTGAGTAAACCGCAGCAGAGTCACATGACATTAAAGTATCACTGACATGATTTTACAACTATATATATTTTGAAAGCTCATCATGTTTAAAGTCGATTCACACATACATCATTAATTACAACACAGCAAATTTAATCATATTTAATCCTCATCGCGATTCAAATTGGTCACCTACAAGTTTGACCTACTTATTTCTGGGTCGCCGTCTTTAGCTCAGAACCTTGATATATGGACAATGGAAAATCCAGACTATACTGAATGTGTAGGAATAAGGCTCATAATTAAATCTTTGGGAGTTTATAAGTTTATAGGCCTATCATTCTGTGTTATGTAGCCATCCAATCCCAGTCAATGTCTGCATAGTTTAGCTGTTTTTCCTCCACTTTTAGCACCCGTATCGTTTGTCTCATATGGCTGAAATTGATATGGATGAAGAATATTTTCCTCTTCAACTGAATCACCTGTTGTTTTTCCTATTTCTACTGAAAAATCATTTAAATTGTCACTGGAATCACTGCTGTTATGTCGTCCATGTTTCCACACAAGCAAAGTGGAGCAATCTTCCTCCGCTAACGTCACAGATCAGGTTCAGGCGACCCAGAAATAAGTACATAAAAATTGTAGGTGGCCAATTTGAACCGTGATGTGGATTAAATATCATTAAATTAGCGGTCTGGTCATTAGTGATGTATGTGTGAATCGACTTTAGACATGATGAGCTTTCAAGATATGTATAGTTGTAAAATCATGTCAGTGACACTTTAAAAATGAAAAGAACTTGTCTTCTACTGAAGCGTTGTTGTGTTTTCTATTAGACCCATGCAGACTAAACTTCAGATTTTAGTTGGAGACGTATTAAAAACAGATCTGCCGTTCTTCGACGTCTGTGTGGCAAATTTACCATATCAGGTAAAGACACATTTATCATACATACTGCACACAGTGAATTTGTTTCTTCATTTATTACATGAATCTAAGAAAACTTTGTTAATCATTCAGATTTCATCACCTTTTGTCTTCAAACTACTCCTGCACCGACCTTTCTTTAGGTAAGTAAATCAGACAAAAGCCCTGCCTCCACACTTATACAGAACACTAATTACACATTTCAAATACAAGTAGACCAATATATTAGGGCTGATATATTGTTTGTTTCTGCATCATTTATCGACCTTAAATTCTTTTTGAAAGCAGATAATTGATGAGTCGTAAATAATATATTTGACCAAGCACCTGTGTGGACAGCACTTGAAAATCATAGATGTTAAGAGTAGTGTTGCACCGATCGATCGGCTGCTGGTGACGGCTGAAGAATTGATGGTCAGTAAATTTAACTGATGAAAATATGTTTTCAAAGGAGGGGCCTTATCTAAAATCCTTGCATGTGATTAGATGAAGAATCTGTCTGTCATCTTGACTGACGCGCCGCTTCAGCCACTCACGTTGAACTCAAGCTGTGACGTAACTCAGACCGACAGCAGGAAGAAGAGCCATACTGCAAGCAGACCACCTTCAAAACACACATTACAGTATGGCTGCACCTAAACGGACCGGTGCGTTGTCTGTAAATGTCCATTGTCGTATGTGCAGGGGAAAATCTGAGGATAAAAGGCAACATCGGCAACAGCCAGCGGATATTCCTTGAACTTCCCTATGGAAAACAGGTAGACCAGCGGGTTGTAGAACTTGGTCTTAACGTGTCAGATGTTCCAGAAAAATCCTCCCGCATTTGTCTGAAATGCCTTCGCTTGGTAGTTGGTAGGGAGACACCACAGTACTCTGGACACTATAAGGGAATAGTAAGGAACTGAGAGCCAAACAGACGACGTCACACCGGCCACAATGTTGCCCAGTCATGGGAAGTCCCACCCGGTGACACTGATTGGCTCCTTTGCCTTTCAGAAAGTAGGAAGCTTATGATACTCGGATGGTTGCTTGAGGCAATTGCAATGTCCCCTAGCGTGTAGTTTTTGCAAAACGCAGCCAGATGACATGAGTCAGGTTATAGATTATGTAGATTTCACCACAAAACTGTTGCATGTTTTCATCCCAAATGTATCTGTTCTGACCTTTGATAAAACCTCTGATTAAACCCTGACCTTATGTTTAATGTTTCAGGTACATGTTCTTGTCACAAAGCAACAACAAATGGGCACAAATAGGGGTGTGACACTGTTCTTTTTAAATGTTTGTTTTCTGTACTGCATATAAACCAGCCGTTTCAAAAAATCTTTAGTCTAAAGACATTTAAATCTTATTGTGATATAAATCATTGTTTATGGCTCCCAAAAAATAGAAAAATATCTGTTTGGCAAATTTTCTGCATTTGTGTGACCGAAGGAGTTCTGTCCTCACACGTCCAGCTGTCATTCTATCTTTTTCCAGGTGTGCAGTGTTGATGTTCCAGAGAGAGTTTGCAATGCGACTGGTGGCAAAACCTGGAGACAAGCTTTACTGCAGACTGTCCATCAACACACAGCTGCTGGCTCGTGTAGATCATCTGATGAAGGTCAGTGTATGTGATCAACGTTCCACTTCCATCTGGGCTTTTTCCTGTCACTCATGTTTGTGTTGTTCCCATCTCCAATAGGTGGGGAAGAATAATTTCCGTCCTCCTCCCAAAGTTGAGTCAAGTGTTGTCAGGATAGAACCGAAAAACCCTCCTCCTCCAGTGAACTTCCAGGTGAGGTTTGGTGTTATTTATGAGTCTGGCCATTTCTCAGTACATGTTCTTCTCTGTCATTAGTCAGGGGCTCTAAGTATTGTTTCATTTTACATTATGGTAAATGGAGAATAGAGTTCAAAGTGATCCAGAATCCAGGATCTTTTCCGGATCACCACCACAATGTAATCATTTGTTCCTTGTGACACTCCCAACACATCCTGAAAATGTCATGAAAATCTGTCCATAGCTTTTTGAGTTATCTTTCTAAATAACAGACAAAGTCCGGCAAAAACATTACCTCCTTGGTGGACCTCTTCATTCGGAAAGGGAGAGGTCTGTGCCCTCAGTGCTATTCTAGTTCAACATGTTTTGTTCCAGTTTTGAAAAATATACAAAATGTATAAAAAATATATATAATTTGACATGTAGCCAATATAGATGTACAAATGTATTGAAATCAAATTGACATTGTGAAGATTTGAGGGAAATACAGCAGAGTCAGGGTACCAGCCGTTCCAATTGGAGAGAGACTGAACTGACAGGTCGTTTTCTGGGACAATTCTTAAGAACATACGTAACAAAGTTGATATTGAGAAATGGCTTTTGTGTGCCAAGGAAACAAAGGAGGATTATTTAATGTTGTGTTTGTTGTCAAAGGAATGGGACGGCCTGGTCAGAATAGCATTTGTGAGGAAAAACAAAACCCTCAGTGCTGCGTTCAAGTGAGTATCTGTCTGCAGTGAACACAAACATCAGAATCTGCTCAGCTAAAAGATTTGACGTTAAGATCTTTTTATTTTATTTTTTTGTAGATCTGCCGCAGTCGAGCAGCTGCTAGAAAAGAACTACAGGATCCACTGCTCTGTTCACAATGTGGTGAGTAAAGAGATTAGATCAGTCATGTTGCATTTAGTGATCATCTTCATAACACTCACTTTTTCTAGGTTTTCTTTGAACATCAGTAATCAACAGGATTGAATCTAAAATAATTTTCTCCCTTGTCAGGATGTACCAGCAGGCTTCAGCATAAGCAAGAAGATTGAAAGTGTTCTGCAGGAGGCGGAGTTCAATGAGAAGAGGGCCAGGTCCATGGACATAGATGACTTCATGGTGTAAGTTAAACCTCTGCCAAAGACACCATCCATTTCTTAGATAAATTTAACCTGAACATCATGCGTTTCTTTTCATCCTCAGATTGCTTCATGCATTCAACTCTGCTGGGATCCACTTTTCTTAAGGAAACACTTCCATTGCCTCATAGGGGAAAAGATTAAGATTAAAATATCCAGATTTCCTGAAAATTAACCCCAAGGAACTGAATAACTGATATTAAAATGAACATTGTAAGCCACATTGAAAGAGCTCATATTGAGATTCTTAAGTGCGCCATTTTTCTTTCTTTCTTTTAAAATGTTGAGTTTATCACAGAAAATCTGTAAGGTATTCTTATAATAACCTATTGCAATTTTAATACCACATTTGATGATGTACTCCACAGAAATTAAATATTTAATGTGTAGCTCTGAATGTGTCGTGTCTTCTTGAAGGAAATCAAAATGCCTTTTTCCGCCGATAATAGTATCACTAAATGCATGGATGTTTTCCTTTGTCATATATTTTAGATTATTACAGCACATCCGTAGTGTTATATTTTGTATAATCGGACATTAATGTATTCACAGTGGATATTTAAGAATGGGGTCATGCTTTGTTGAAATATCTGCAATCGTAGGTCTATTGTGACCACTAGAGGGCAGTGGTAAAAACCCAGCCCCCTCTGACAAGTTTGATGCAGCAGACTGGGGCAGGCACTATTCAATTTCCTGTGAACTTACCTCAATATGTTTCAACTCTCATTTGGGTCCATAGCTAATGATCACCAGATTTGTTTCTCTACTCATCTTTACACTACTGCAGACTTTCTTCCTATCCTTTTGTGTTTAGGACCTTGTGTCTTCACAGCATATGACAGGAAGTAAAATCAGAAATGAAACACATGAATCTTTATTACTTCATCCAGCATTACATCCGGTGCAAACACTGAGCAACATCACCCTTGGTAGGTCAGTGATCTTCACTATACATTTATTAATAGCTGTTTTTTCTAGTTTCTTTTTATTTTTTATATATAACAAAGTGTTAAAGAGGGGTGGAAAACATGTTTTACATTAAGAGTTATGTCAGTTGCCACCTAGAATGACATGGCACAAACTGAAACAAACTACGAGTAAAAACTTGGGGACACAACGAATGAAACCAACACAAAAAGCAGCTCAATGTGGGTAAAGGCTTCTTCCAAAATGGCTAAAATTTCTGAGAAAGAAGGAAAAGGGAGACCAGGTATGAGAAAGAGTTGGCGTCAAAGGATCCTAAACCGAGGTCACTATGAATGCTTGGCTGCCATCAGCCAACATACGACAGGATGACTATACAGTGCCAACTGAAGACCCCAAGCATGAAAACTGAGGACAGAAGCATACATACACTGAGTGCACATGCAGACATGTCAGCCAGAGCAACCAGAAATCAAATACTGGTTTTGTGCCGAAAATCATTAAAACATGTTGAGAACTCTAAACAAACCAGGTCAAAAATGTTCCTTTGAAAGAAAGTACAAACAAGTATAAAAGAAAATAATTTAAGAATTAAAAGGGAAACTAAACATTCTTCATGAAAAAACCTTACTTAAAAAGGAAGAAAATACAATATTTATCTTTCCCATGTTTCTGACAGGAACATAGTGAGTAAACAGCCAGTTTTATTAGGAATGGGATATAAGAAATGCAATTCCTTGAGCCTGTTGGTACATCAGACAGTCCTTTTAACGTTTTCATAGCTGCTTGAAGCAGCTCCAGTTGTGCCAAACCTCTAGTGGTTGTTTCGTTATGTGCCACTTAAACCTCTTCAGCCTCAGTCTCTAAAGGGCACGTGGCCTCTTGGGGTTGATCTGCTTACTGGCTTGCTCCTCCTCCTGGAGTGTAGAGCGGAATGACTTCACCTTGTCTGTTAGAGGAAAGATCATAAAATGTCATTAGTGTTTTAATGGCTGAAAATGGAACAGCTTGCTACTATTGTATTGTCTATTAAGAGGAGCTAACATATACCACAGAGACAAACTGATCACATCCCAGTGCCTTTCGTTTTATTTTCCAAACCTTTCACCAGGATGTAGCAGTAGAAATAGAGTCACTGTGCCTTAGTGCACTGATCATACCTCGGAGCTCAGTGAGGATGTCTATCTTCTGGTCGAGGATCTGCTCTAGCTGAGTTGCATATGACTCCACATCATAATCCACCTCCTCAGTCATCTCCAACAGCACCTTTTCATCCTCCAGCCACCGGATCGATTCCTGTACAGACACATATTTAATCAACTGATTAGGATTCCAGAGTCAGCGAGGAAAACACTGGCAAATAAACCTTCATTTGTGCAAATTTTGACAAATGTGATCAAGTTAGATAGATTATTCAAAAAAAAAAAAAGATAGATTTCAACTGATTGTTAAATTAAAAGTAAAACTCATGAGGAGAAAACCTTATGAACTACAGTTGGTATTTCTCTGCGTTAATCTATGTATATATAGACAATAGAAAAATGATCTTTTCGTTAATGTTCTGACCTGGAAAACAGCACGGTGGTCCTCCAGGACCTGCTCCTCCATTTCCACTAATTGAGACACTGCCTCGTGGAAGGTGAAAAGTTGGGGTGATACTTCCTCCTCCTAAAAAGGACATATTGAATGAGCTAACTTCACTTCAGCACTAAAAGAACTGAAGATCACAGCTGAGATCTGATTTCTGTTACAAAACATGTCTCATTTGTACATAATTTACAACTGGTAAAAAAAAAAAAACAAATCAAAAGTTCTCATTATCAGCATCATTATTTCTGGTTGATGGTGTGAATGTGTATTGGATGGTTTTTGGTAAATAAAAGTAGTGTGATATATTTAAAGCCCAGTTCAGACCAAAAACTCACGACATAAGCCAAAAAGTGCTGTTCTACAACATCCTGAAAACTTGTCGGTTTCCACCAACTCAAGTAAATGAAATAGTGCATCATGGATGTGAACTTTTCCCTACATCACCCTTGAATGGTTTTGCCTTCTCCAAAAACAGACAATTACAAATAACCGTTTTAAAATGTTTCCTATACATTCTCTAACACAGAGGGAACACTGCTTAAATGAGCAGACTGTGCACACTTACATTCTGCTCACAGAGCAGCTTGAGGTCATCTCTCTGTGGCGAGATGCTCAGCCACTCCTCATCCAAAAGATCTAGCTGGTTGACAGCATGGATATTGGGTCGACCCCCCTCCATGACCTGATTGGGGTCTACAGTCAGTTCCTTTACCCTGCACGCAACAACACATTGAGCTGGTTAGGAACAGATCTGTCACAGCACAGAGCTGCGTTTAGTACGGCTTCTTCAGGGCATGGAGTTAACGGACAGAGTTGAACAAGCAGTCACACGGGATGACAGCAGTGACATCATGCATGGGATCACATGACTGTTGGCTCATCTATTCTTTGTTACAGTAAACTGATAGTTATCGCATAGTCAGGTTAACATGGATGTATAATTCAATACATTTCATCTGTGAGAGTGTTGCGGAAATTAATTTTCAGACTGGAATGTTGATGGTTGCTGTGTTTAATGAGGCTTCACTGAGCTGCTGAAGGGTTATTGCCTTGTTCCCGACCTGCAAGTGCACTGCTAATTAATTAGGACTGTGTGAGAAGCATTATCTGGTGAGAGTTGGCTCAAACACTTGCTCATCCTGAATGTTCCACTCAAAAGCTTCATGGACATTTTAGCTTTATTAGTGGTGCCAAACAGCAGGTGACACCTTACAAAGTCAAATAGTGAACCACCCTGTCTTCATTTTGATGCACCACACCGACTTCTAGCAGCTCAGCACAAAATAAAGACACACCCACACAGAGAGACAAATGTATTGTTTTTGAGGAAGCGCAAAGAAAACATTTACGGCCAAAGAAAACAAGCAGACGCGGAAGTGGAAGCAGAAGCAGGACAACATGCTGATGAAAAGTGACTCAGGGATGAAGTGAATGGAGCACATTCATGTTTTTATGATAAATACCTGGGAGAAGCACATGCTTTGTGTGTGTACAAGTGTATGTGAGTGCTATGTATTGGGGAATGCTTGACCTGCTGGGAGAGGTAGCAGCAAAGTCATCATACTCAAAGGTATTGGTGGGCGAGTGGTCAGGGCGACTCCCTTGGCCGCCCTGGGAGAAGGGAATGTCCGACGGACTAATCCCAAACTCCTTCACTCTATACAGAAGCACCGGCCATACCAGTGCACAGAGGAGCAAAGGACGGGAGAGAAGAGGGAAAAAGCAGGAAAAAGAAAGAAGAGAGACATGAGAGTCAGACAGAACTACAGAGAGCCTGTAGAGTACTCACAAACATATGTTTAGAATAGGACTGGGCAATATATTGAATTATTTAGAGTTTTTGAAGAACATAAAATGTGTCTAAATCCCAAAAACAAGATTAGTGTTTGTCCTGCTGTTTCCTTGGAAGCACCTGCACATGTGGGATTTGCTAGTCATTAACGCCTGACTGACTCGAGGAGCTTAAGACGACAAACTAATAGCAAAGAAAGGTAATTATGTCTTATTTAAGTCAACTCTAATGTTACAACTAATGTATAGAAGCGTTGCAAGGTATTGAGGTTTTGTCTTAAATTCACTGGAACAGAAATGTGTTCAAACCATCTAGAAGGAAAAAAACACCCACAAACACAAAACATTACCCAGTCCTGACTTGCATTGCAAAATTTGTTAGAGTTCATGTGAGTACACACAAAAAACAGATAGTATTGCAGCCTAAAGAAACTATTAATTCAGTTCACGACACAAAGTCCACTCAATTCCTGTGACAAATAAAGGTTAAGTAAATCAATGTGCACCTGTTGGCGTAGCGTAGTGTGTTCAGTGTGTTCTCACAGGATGTCATACCAGGAGAGATAGTTGCAATCTGTCAAGATATATAGAGGAAAATTCATTTATAATTTACAATTATAAATAAATGGACAGTAGTTTTTAATACAATAGTCTTTCTACTGACCATGCATGTGCGTGAATTTTCTCCAATGAAGGAGTCTCGTAGGACCTGGGTCAGCTTGCTGGCTCTGAATGGAGTGTGAGGTTTGTTACGGCCGAGAGCCCTGATGCATTCCTGACACAACAAAGGAAGACATGCATGAGGAGGATATCATTAGTGTTACACCGACTAGTAATGTGTCATTACTAAGCAAATTAATGTTTCAGGGTGTTTTTTTTTTAATCAGTTTCACAGAGCCACTGCCATCATTTTAAACAAACCTTCAGAGCCAGCAGACTTTTGTTGATCTCCGCCCCTTCTAGACGGGTCTGTCGGTCTGCACTCGATGTGTCTGCACCTCTTTCATTCCCTGCAAGGTCGATGAGGGAGAACTTGCCATGCATCTTTCCTTTCCTCCGGAGGATGATCTGGAATACTGCGTGGCTACGAGATGAGTGAGCATTGGCTGATGTCTGCCCTGACGTTCTGGAAATGAAACAGGAACAAGACGATGGCACAATGTGAAGTTGGAAGCAAGAAATGGAGAAAGAACAGCCACTCATTTGCCATAATTGCCATAAAGTACTTTTCGATTGACATACCTGCAGCTGTTGCCCACTTCAATGAGTTTCAAGACATCCTCTGTGCACTTGACTTCCTTTTCCTGAAGCCCCACAACTTGCACTTGCTGCTTCCCGTCTTCCAGCACCCTCAGCTTAGATTTACGATTCAGCAGGTCAAATACCTGATCATGCAATCAGTCAGTCAGTGCAGTTCACAGTGCATTACATTGTCTCAGCAGGTGCTAAGAGGTTAAAATAGGTGTATACTGTAATAAACCTACAGAAAAATGCACTAGATAGCAATGATGATTACTAATGGCCAAACACGACATAAATTAAAATACAATTTATTGACAATAAATAATATATAATAATATATGTTTAGTCTACTACAATAAACATATTAAAATATAATAAACCATATTGTCATGACCTGATACTCACCTTTCCACTGTAGATTTCAAAGAACGTGGCATACACCTGGAGATCTAACTTCTTGTAATTGGGTTTCTTCAACATGAGAAATACATCCCGAGCTACATTTAAAAATACAAGAGAGATCACAATTGCAACCAAGGCAACAAAATTCAAATTATTAAAGGAGAAAACCATATAAAACAATTAATTGCTTACCAGCAAGGGCATAAATTCCTTTAGAACAGTCTTGGTTCTTCCCAGAAAAATCTCCACCCATCGT
Source organism: Siphamia tubifer (assembly GCA_020466265.1). Taxonomy (NCBI): domain Eukaryota; kingdom Metazoa; phylum Chordata; class Actinopteri; order Kurtiformes; family Apogonidae; genus Siphamia; species Siphamia tubifer. Next base: position 54,061,372 of record CM035791.1, on the reverse strand, counting down.
CTAAAACAAAAAAAAAGGTCAACAATCCTGAGATGGTACTTAAAAGAGAAAGATAGCAAGATAAGATAGTTCATTTCTGATGTAGTTCTGGCTCCAGAAGGTAACTCACATGTGTTTTTCCACTGCCCGTCTGCCCGTAGGCAAAGCAGGTGGCCATACCTCTCTCAAAAATAGTCTCCACTAGAGGTCTGGCAGTAAACCTGTAAGAAACAAAAGACATGTCATTTCACAGGGACAAATCACATCATTATTTCAGACATGCTAACAATGCAGGCGAGTGTGAGTAAATGTTTTACAACCATTAGCCTCAAAGCATAATAATTACAATGACCAGACCAGCTGTCGACCCAACAAACCTGTAAACCATCTCATTGGTGGTGCTATCGTCAAAGGCATAGTCAAAGCGGAAGGTCTGGTTCTCCAGGTAGCGGGTCAGGTCTACTTTCTGTTTGGGTTCATGAACCATCACCACATCTTTACTGGGAATGGTAATAACATCCAAATCCTTCATGGCCAGCTCTGGAACACAGAAGTGGAAGGATTTTCAATTCCACAGACGAGACGCTACACAAAGGACTTGCATACAAGACCTCAGCTTGAAGGAAAACATGTTACACAGAGAAGAAGTTCTGAGGACTTTTACCTTTCTTGTTCAGGGGGCGTTTCCTCACACAAACACATATTCTGTGCTCTTCAATCTGGAAAAAATGTGAAAAAACCAAATCATGACATTGTTCAACATACAAAGACAATCAAAAGAGAAGATGAGTCTATATGTAGTGTCTGTTCACCAAATCTGCTGTTGTCAAGGGCCGGTAGTCTAAACTGGCTCGGAAATCTCTGATCATGTACATAATCTCATAGTTAGGGATGGTGGTATCCACTTCCTGAAATATGACAAGAACACAGAGATTAAGAATGCAGCTCAATACCTACGAGGAAAACTGTTTTCTTTTTTTCACTCTCAAGGTCATAAGTAGTGACAGTCTTAATAATTGTCTAGTCATCACTATGACTGGACAATAAATGACTAGGACAGCGAACAACATTGATGTACCTGAGCTCTCTTCTCCCTGAGCTCTTGCTGTTGAAGTCGACGTCTCTCTCTCTTTTCCTGCAGTTTTTCCACCTCCTTCACGCAGTTTGACTTTCTCCTTGCTGCCATAAAAAGATAAACAATAACCCTCTTACTGTATATAGTATAAGATGACGGTGCTTTCTCTGGTTCTCTCCATCCCACCTCTCAGTTTCTTCTATCTCCTCAGGCTTGAGCAGTAAGTTTCCCTCACTGACTTGGTCTTCTTACAGAACTCTACCTTGGGCTATTTCCAACAAAGCAGAACACTGATCAAACAAATACAAATTAGCAGTGGCTGGCACTCAGCGCCTCCAGTGTAACACTAGCTCCTCTCACTACATAACCAACAAAGGGTCTTTACAATGTGTTCAAAACCAGCTCTTCTCATTTATGTCTCCATCTACATCCATAATTAAACTCAGTGACCCAATCCCCAGAATGTACAATATCCATTACATAAAACTAAATAGAAAAGAAAAGGTTTCAGATAATTCGACAACCATTCAGTGGTCAAATACAAGGTCATTTCAAATCTCTGTGCACAGCAAACTCAAACACTAGTGTTGTTTCAGGTTAATGTGATCACAAAAAAAAATGATTAGTAACCATACCCAAATAACACACGGTAGCAAACATGTGAGTAATAGCAACTTCTGATTCTTTGCAGTTTATAAACAGCTTTGTGATTAGGTCTGGCCCACAGCTACAGCCCCATCATCCCACCGCAAAGCCTTGCAAAAGCCCTATAACACAGGCCCAGTGTCCCGCTGGCACCAGTTCCTGAGAGCCCAGACTATGAGAGCAGAGGGATTATTAATCTGCTCTAATCTGGGAGGAGAAGATGAGCTCAGTCAGCACCAGGACAAGGAGGGATATAAGGGATGTGGCATGGTCACTATTTGTGGGTACCACAGTCTTACAAGATGTCTGTAGGGAGTTGAGGGTAAAGAGCGAGAAACAGACTGTTCCCATCCTTGTGCTCTGAGCTCATCAAATGACAGCAAACACAGTGGAGTGAAGAAAAAGGTTATTGTTGTGGTCTGAGCCAGGAGGAGTAATGCTCAGAGCCAAAGGCTTTTCCATGTGTGTGACTCAGCAGAATCCAGATGGGGAAAACGGCAAAGTCAAACAGTAGCACAAACTTTTCTTTTTTTTTTTTTAAACTGTCCTTCTAATACCCAGAGATCCTATCCACTTGATGGATTTAATTTATTCTACATCACCACCACACCACAGCTCTAAGTAGTATCCAGCAGACATTTTGGGCATACAAACATCGAGAGACTACTGGATTTTCAGATAATAATAGAGTTCTATTTGAATCATGACAAAGCACTTTGGGTAGGGAAACATGCAGGTGATACATACAAAGCTGTCCCAACTCCTTTCTGGATATCAGATGATGTGAGGACTCTGTGGTAAACATGTGGTTAACAAAAACATGAGAAAAAAATATTCGGTCTAAATCGCTAACATCAATACATCTCAAAAAGTATCTTCTGTTTTCATTCCAACATTATTAACAACTGTTGAGGAATAAATTATCTAAAGGTCCGGTCATTTTTGGTGTTAATTACGGTAGGTCAATACAATATTAAGTAAATGTACCAACTGGTTACATTAACTAACCATTCTGTAGCTGCTGCTGTGTCTGCGCTTGAGTTGGCTGTGAAGGCTGCTGGGATGGAGGTGGTGGTGCAGGCTCTGGTTGTTGAGGCTGCAGTGGTCTAGCCCGGGTTGGGACCGCTGAAAACAAAGACCAAGTAACTCATCACTTTTGGGCCAAAGATGTAAGTTTATCTCTGGTATTACATGTTATTACATGTATTACATGGAACAAGATAAGAACATAGGTAAATCTACACACATACACACAAACACATATGTGTATACATATATATATATATATATATATATATATATATATATATATATATATATATATATATATATATATATATATATATATATATATATATATATATATATATATATATATATATATATATATATATATATATATATAGCGATGAAAAATTATCATAATCTAGCATATTTTGATAGTATTGACAATGAATACAGTGCCTCTGTTCACTAGCTCTTCTGATAGAATGAGAAAAAGCTTCTATTCCAGATCTGAGAGACCTACTATATGTAACAGGAGCACTATAAAGACCCCACCTCTGTTATCCCTGGACGGAGTGTCATTCTTGGGAGGTGCTATTGTCCGCCGGTTCTGCAAGAGCCAACCAAAGTTATGTTAACCCAAAAATCTGAGCACTAGGGTTTCTAACTACAAGGGATTCTAAGAGCACATTTAATGGCAAAAAACATGTATTTTTTTCCTCCCATCTGTCACTTTATGTGGTAAAAAAAAACGAGGATCAGATTAGCACTAATTATACATATTTTTGAGATAACACTGCTGCTTAAATATATATGATGTTAATAATAGATAATACATAATATACATAGCTTTAAGATTGTGTGGTTTGCTTTTTAAAATTATCTTTTAACACGCTTTAGTTCTACTTTCTAGCTTTTTAATTGCACTTTACTCCAAGTTATTACAGACTAAAACCAAATTTTCTGTTGTGATTTTCTACCTTTATTTAAACATGTTGCCTTTTAAGACAAACTGGACACATGACCTGGAGACAATGTTATTAAAATAATCCTTACAATTTATGAATAAGCAGTCCTAATCTACTGGGAACCACAATGTGTACTTAACAGCAACACTTGAGAGGATACCTGGGAGGACACTGGTTCTTTAAAACAATACTATGGAGTTTTTCGGTCTTCAAACTATATTTTCAAGGTCATTTTAGTGGTACAACAACTCACAATATGTTCAATTACACTTTTGCCATCACTCCAGAGTACTTGTATCACCTGCACGAGCACTATGCAACTTCTAGTTTTGGGTTGTATCCCCTGCATCAAATCTGGTCCCCGAGGGCTGGTATATTTCCCTCCTCCAACACACCTAGAAGCCATTACATCATTATCAGGCTTCTGCAGAGCTTAATGATGAGCTGATCATTAATTGAACAAGATGTGCTGGAAGAGTGAAATATCTCAAACATGCAAGACACCAGCCCTTGAGGACCAGATTTGAATACCCCTGCCGTACACAAAAAGAATTAGAAAAGTTGATTTGACTGCATTATGCCATATGTCACATCCCTCCTCTACCTTCAGTAGACAAGGCAGGTAAATGAAGATATGAGTGAAGGGAAGCTACAAAGAGTCTGGATGCCCATGGCTCCAGTGTCCTCCCAGGCACATCCTCTCAAGTGTTGCTGTTAAGTACACATTGTGGTTCCCAGCAAGAAAAGAAATGAGGACACAGGTATTGTCCAGAGAGACAAAGAAAAGAAAGTGTGACAGTGATTAAATAAGAGGTCAAACTGGGGATTGGACCAGCTTTCACTTGCTGAAAGAGAAGGAGGGATGTCCCACTGATGGATACCTGGTGCTGTTACTGTTGGACTGGTAAGTACACCGTAAATTCTTCTCTAAAATCCTCTCTATGTATCAGGTCATGCTATTGAAATATGAATATGATAACCATGCAAACAGTATTGTTATTACAGTAAAGGTATATTCCCCACAATGAGTTATCAGTTAAATGCTCTTATAGCATCTATTCATTTGTCAAACATATTGTTTTGTTTCTGATATTTAATAAAAAAAAAAGAAAAAGAAAAAAAAAGCTTTATGGCAGTGGTTCTCAGGCCCCACTGTTCTGCATATTTTTAATATAACCCTGCTCCAACACAAATTATTCAAATGATCAGCTAATTATCAAGTTCTGCTGAAGGTGGATACTGCTTTGAATCAGGTGTTGGAGCAGGGTGTCCTCTAAAACAGCAGGGCAGTGGGGCCTGTGGACCGGGTTTGAGAACTACTTCTCTAAGGCTACTTCACTTGGCCTGAAGCCATGGTTGAATGGACATTAACCGTCTTGCCTTGTGAAGTTTTCCAGCATCAATGGTTTGTCAACAAATGTATGAGTATTACAGAGGTACAGATTTTATGACAGTTGTTATGACAATACTGTTTCTTGACTTTAGGGGGACCCTGCAGGCAAAAGTTCCATGTTGTAGCTTTATAGGTCTAACAAACTGCAGTCACAAACAACAAAGACCTGATTCAGACCAAGACATTTAGAAAGCAATAATGTGATTAAAAAATAAAAATGCAGGGATTTAATCAAGGTAAAAGGGAGTTGCATTTCCATCTACATGGTCCATATCATTCATTACTATGAGGCAGCATACTCACCTTTGCAATTTTGTTGACTTTCACAGATGTGGGTGTAGGTGGGGGTGGAGTCTCTGGACTAGGAGCGATTTCCTCTTCTGGGGCTACATCTGGGTTAAGTGCAAATATGCTCTCCAAATCAATCTGTCAGGAAAAAACAAAAAAACACAAATTTAATGCAACTTTGGGACTTTCTGGAATAACATAATGCACCTTTCAGTTTAACAGGCTACTAATACTTAAATTATACTATAATTAAAAAATTAACAGTAAGAGTATTGGTGAGTACAGATGGTTTTGGACAGTTGGTAGGAGTTCAGAGGTTGAGTGAGCTCATACATCAGGTTACAGACGGTGATGTCTGCTGGGGCTGTAGTACATACAGGCTGGTTGTGTAATCCTTACAGCTCTTGAATGCCTTATGATGCATTATTCATTGCAGCACAAAATAAAAGCACATGCTGCTGGTAGTGCCTTGAGTGGTAATAAATGGTGGGTTACCTCTTTCCCTTTTGTGTCTCCATTTTCTATCCATTCCACTGTGACGCTTTCATTGTCCTCATTCAGAGAGGTCACCATCGCCTGGTGTATACGTCCTGTCAGGGAAGAAAAAAAATAAAGAAATCAAAGAAAGCCTAAACACAAAACACACTGGTAGATGCACGCACAAATGAAAGGCACAAATGCAGAATGGGTTGACATGTACTTTCACTCTTTCTTTTGCACACATCACAACAAATAAAGTGGATTCCACTAATCCCTCTACATGTCAGCATTTAGGCGGGTACATTACAAAAAAACTAATTACCACATGTGAGCCTAGTGTTGTTAAATTTCCACCTTGTTTTTAATTTACAGATGTGACAGAGATGTTTCAACAGAAAACACTGATTTGCTGTGCTCACGTTTCCATTTGCACCATCATTTATTACCATCTCATGTTTTGCACATATGGAGATATAGGTTTTACATGCGCATAATGTAAATAGTGAAGAGGAGCTTTAAACAGATAATACCAGATATAATTTAGATTTTAATTGTAATATCAAACAAGGTCTTCTGCACACAGAGATGTAAAAAGCAAAATGTGATTGAAGGTGGATGTTCTTCACATAATATGTACCAGGACTGAGATGCTACACAGTACAGTTGAACGGTTCCCTAAAAAATGACATTCAATCCAAGTTCATATTAATACAAATAACCACAGCACTTTAGTTTTGAGAACAATACCTAAAGGTCACCATGTCTTCTATGTTTATTTTATGTGAAAGTAAGGTAATAGCATTAGGTTTATCTTGGCAAGTTCTGGTCACACATTACTGAGCATCACTGATAATACAGAAACACATACATGTGCTACTGGTAACCTGTAAGGGTTTCCTCCTGCAAGCAGTCTGCGGTTTAATAACACCAGCTGGAAAAGGCCTACTCAGCCTTCCCATCTACGCGTATGTGACTGTAGGCTGTAAATCCCAAACTCAGTCGAGAGAAACTTGTTCCTGTATCCATTATTCAGAAACACACAGAGACTAGACGAGCAAAGATGCTTTTAGTGTTCTGAACTGCTGAACATTTCACAGAACTAGCTTACAATGGTTTTGTGATGGCAATACACAAGCTCCTTTTACACAGCACTTACAGGAATATTTCGCCTTTATTCCAGAATGACATCTGTGTAAATTAAGTGGTGGTATGAGTTGGTTCCACCTTTATAATGCCTCTGGAGGTAATAACAGAGCTGTTATAAAGGTTGAATCATGGGTTAGAATTAGGGTTAGGGCTAACCCCAATGGCTGGAATAAAAAACAGATGGTATTTCCGACATGAGTTATACATCACACTATTCTCTTTGGAACACGAGTCTGTTGTGTGCAAGTCCATCCTGCCTCACCTCTGTTACTCCTTTGGCTTGATTGTGAAAAAAAGATAGGATAACTATCTTCCCCCTTTTTTAGGATCTCTATGTAAAAGTTGCTACAGACACAAGACTTATTGGAGGTCTGAAATACAAAAAGCCATAATTTCAATGAAAAATGTCTTTGTCTCTCTGGAAAAAAAGTGAAGGAATTGAAAACAAAAATTAAGCAATCAGAAAATACCATTGGTATTAGCAGCAGCTATGAGCTAAAACCAAAACAGTAAAACAATGGTATAATCAACCTTTTCATCATTACAGCAGCTGATCTGCAGTTTTCCAATTATTGTAAACACTCGTGGAGCGATTTGTGTAACTATATAAAAGTTTTGCATTATATTTCAGTGACAACTCACAATGGAGAAGCATTGCTTTGGAACATTTTACAAGGCATTTACTGAGATGTACTGTATTTTCTTAACTGTCAACTCTCTGTTCAAGCAGGTCCCCTTCAGTATCAACTACAAATGTGCACCTTGAGGATGTCAGTAGGCCTTGGCAACAGTAAAGGCAGCAGGAACATAAACACGTGGTGCTTGATGCCTCACCCCCACTTACAAAGAGTGTTATAACACTTCAGCTGCAAGAGGGCCTTGGGTACTCGGGAGATTACTGCAGGGACATATAACAACCACAGACTGGAAAAAGGAACCCTCTGATCATAATACTTTCTTGTTAACATCATAGGAGTCATAGAATAAGAGAGAAGAATATGCAACATGCCAGATTGATACTGTGAACCTGTCATGAAATCACAACTCCCTGTGGGGTCTGCTAACATCTTAAATGACTTTACATCAAGTTAGTATTAATTACACATTAGTATTTTGTAGGATGTTTGTTGAGTCAACAAACATGTGGGAGCTTACTGCATCTTTTCTGTTAAATACTACACTAAGAAGAAGCCCAGGCAAAAACAGGTTTTCTCCAAACTAGTTTTTACTGTAGTAAGTGCATTCACATCCACAAAGGGATCAAAACTATTGAGACATGATTTAACTGAAGATTAAAGTACTAACTTAGTACTACTAACTAATCATTTCAGGATTACTAATAGTAATTACTAATTACTAAATTTACCAATTACTAAAATCTTTGGCTGCAGTCAGTAACATAGGTACCCAGGGCTGAGTATCAAATTTAAATCCTTTTGGGGGATTTAAAAAAAAAACTGCCTTTGCCAAACCAAATTTCCATACGTACTGTAAGCTTGAATCTGCCTTGTACTAAGACCCAGCAGTGCTAGTTAGCAGCCTGCCTAATGATGTAGCTACACGGACACATCATTAATTACCTTAACACCACAGTCTAATGTGTCCTACTTGAGTTTCATAATTAACAGAGTGTCGTGGTTTGGACAGCAACATTATTTACAATGTGAAGTTATGAATCTGTATATACCTTATTGCCAGGTAAATGTGCACACAGCTGCAATCAGGGGAAACAATTATTTTTATTTTCCATTATTATGTTATAAATGTGTTTTGACTGCAGTTGAATTCGGGAAAAACAAGTTTAGAACCCTCATATTATGACAGTACTTTGTATGCATACAAATACCAAAGACCTGAAAAATACAACTCATTCATTTTCTTTTAGCTAAAATAAATTTTATAAAATAACATCCCAAATCGTATCAAAGTTAAACTGAGCAAGTCACAATAAATGAAGCCTCATACTGGCCTAGACAGGAACATACAAGTTCCCAGTAGACTTCTGTATATTAATGTACATTGGCCTTTATCTTCCTCTATGAAAAGGCTAAAATGCTAAGTAGCACAGTGGCTTGTCCAACAGCAGCTGATCAAGTGATTGTAACTGAATGCACTGAGTCCACAGTGTCCCACTTTTACACTAAAACCTGGCTGAATTAGTGAGCCGACACCTCCCAATAACTGAGAGGGGGTTTAAAGGGGGTGCTTCAAGCTCCATTAAACCCAGGGAACAAACAAAGGCTTCAAAGCATCACTTTTCCTACAAAACCAAATATACCCATTGCTTAACTTTGAAAATGTATAACATGGCAGCACAAGAGAATACTAACATCCAAGAACAAAAATATGATCACTATTTTAACAACATAACCATTGCAATCATTACAATGAAGGATAAATTAAGCAAATCTATTGGTAAGCATTAAAATGTGGTGTAAGAGAGATCTCTGAATGTAGGGTGAAGACAGAGAGAGAGAGACAGACAGAGACTGTCCTGGCAGGACTGAGGGAGCTGCAGCAGCAACAGATGGGGTGGTGGCTAAGAGCGTCATTCTGGTTTGAATCTGAACCAGCTTCTACACCAACCCCCTAGAGAGAGGGCAATCCCTGTTCCTGGTGAAACACCAACCAGGAGGGGAATGGACAGCATAATTTCCCTTTTCTAGGCCTGAAACTACTGGTTATGACAGCTCACTCCTGGTGACAATAACATTAAATAATCCATGAATGAAAGTTAAGGACAACATCATCATCACCACCACCATCATCTACAGTCCGTTTTAAAACACACTCTTGCCAAACTGGCCTTAACCCCTTTAATCAATTGCTGTGTACAAAAGGGTATTTGTTTATTCATAACATCATCATCACTGGGTGTAGCCTAATCCTGGAAGGGCCAACAGGAATGACACACACGCTTCAGTACTCCTGGCTGACTGTCCCTGAAGCAATGCTGTACAGCTACACAAGGCAAGCAGAATAAAGCTGACTTTCACAGTCACAAAACAAGCCGCCCTTAGCCTTCTCCCTTGTGTTAACCCTTAAAAACTGAAGCCCCAATGAGTGTATTGTATCTCAGTTTGTTCCCGTTGGCAGTGAACAATGAGTACACAAGTTTACATCAATAGACGCCTCATACATTAGCTACTGCTTGTCTGTGTCCATTTCTCATTAGAGAATCTCACTAAATATCATCTTTGAGAAGATATGTTGTTTGATAGAGAGGAAGGCCTTATTCCAGAAAGTGTCCAATAGCGATTAACCTATCCCACAAAAAACAAAGCCCTTTTAGGACCTCTGGACTTCCCATAGATGCAAGTATTTTATTTATTTGCTCAGTAAACATTAATTACTTAAATCACTTATTTAAATGAACCATAAAGTGCAGTGTACACGCAGGCAGCCCTGACCAGGGTGCATCCTGCTTGCGTTAGTACCCCAGTAGTATTGCTGTAATAAAGCCGGTACCATTAGTGTTAGCTCTTCAGCTAATCTCCGGCTAATGTTGCTATCTATCAAACTAAACCGCTAACGTTAGCTTGGTTGGCTAGCTAGTGTTGGATTGAAATGTAGGCATAGCATGAGCTATGGAAGTTCTTTAAATACACAATAGGGAGCAATGCTAGTATTATACCTTAAACGAAATAATTTCAGTCATCAGACTCTTAAATAAAGCGAGCTAACAAAGGTAAGGGCATATTGAAACGCTTTGGCCGTTGTAAGGCACACCGCCCTGACAGCTAACATTGCCGTTTTCCTGCAGCTAACGTGAAAGTTACGCTCTGCAGGCTGAACAACGGTTGCTGTATTCAACAGCACCGCAGCAACAAAGATCTCGTAACAACTTAACGCTACACAATACGACGGGAAAAGAACAGGCAGGGTGAAACTTACCATCGCTGCGCTTTATCTCCACATAAGTACCGACGACAATCTTCCCAAAACCTGACGCCATTCTACATTACTTAAAACGTTTACTGAAATAGAGCTAAAGACTTATCGTGACCCGGGTGAATGCAGTTTCCAGTGTTTGGTAGTCTTTGGCCGGAGAGGAAGATGCAGGCGGCTGAATGAGCTAGCATTACGTAGCTATGGAAGATAGCTGCAGTACTTCCGGCCCGGCACTTTCAAAATAATCCTGGCAGTTTGTCACGTGCACGTTAAACTCGTGGTTTAATTGAGGAGAGCTGTTTGAAGAGGTGTGGTAATTTAGACTAGATCTGTAGTTCAGTAAACAGTATTACAAAGTAATTTTAAAATAGTCTTTAACATATATATATATATTCCCACTTATCTGAACCACTTCATGTCTGAATGTGGCTCGTTAACGCCCCCGATATAAATGATGATTGTATCATCATCATCATGTACACGCGCGCGCGCACACACACAAACAAACATTCACTCACTCACTCACCCCATACAAGCGACAGAAGACCATACAGGAGAGTGGGTCACAATGAATAATCTGGATATTATGTTGATTGTATCTCAGGAAAGATCAAATCATCTGTGAAGTAGGAGGTCTGTCTGATGGAGCTGTTCATCAAGCAGTGGTTATTTGTTTCCCAACCGAACGAGTAGATCCACAGATAGGCACACATTCACTTCCTATCCCCTCAGATCCACATTTACAAAAACACAACATGCAATGACTTCTGATTCTAAACAGTGTTAAATGCTTCTGTCTTGATGTTTGTAGATGTGGGAACAAGCCCCCAGACCTAATCCATGTTGCCCAAAATACAGTCTCACTCCCAACGCGTCATAAAGTGACTCTTGGTCAGTTTATGACGCGTTGGGAGTCTTGCTCTCTAACCCGAACTGGTCAGGGCACATGTCCATCCTCCAAAAGCCAGGGTCTGCTCAATGTTTCTGTCCATTAAAAGGAAGTTTTTCCTCTCTACTGTCACCAAGTGTTTACTCCTGGAGGATTCTGTTTTATGTCTGTAAATTGGCTCAAGAGTCTAATTTAGACCAGCTCTAAATATAAAGTGTATTGTTTTTAAATAGATAAGGATCTAAAACATATATTTTGTAAATTATTTTGCCTCGAAGAGAACATGGTTGGTCCATTTCTTCTTAAGGTTGATTTCTACTCCTGCATCACACATCTGAAAAATACTGCAAATGACTCCTCATACTTTCCTTTTAAATTGTATTTTTTGCTAATTTTTATGTATCTGTACAACAGCAGAACAAGCACAGGGGCAAACAAAGACATTCAATGAAATCTATAGAGATCATTAACTGTTTCCTAATAGTTTCTAAGTTTTTACAGTATGTATTGTATACACTGTTAACTTTGTTGCAGATGGACATGAACTAAATGCCTATACTCTCCTCCCTCAAGGTTCCAGATTGTTCTCTTTCCAGAAGCTACCAGGTTTCTCTATGTGGTCCTACAGCTGTCAACCCCCCGTCTACTCCCCACCCAGCCGTCGCTTTGGCATCAGGCATTTGCTAGTGAGTTCTCAGCTGTCTATGCCCTAAATAGACCTTATCAGGAGTAAACCATCTTCTGAGGGGGTATAACCAATGGTTTCCTTTGAACAAATTCAAACATTTTATTTCAGAATTTTAAAATTATTCATACAAACTGGAAGGATATGTCTTGAAACTCAAGTAATCATAGTACGTAATGACCTTTGTCATAGAGTTCTTCTGTGTCATTGAGGTTTTGGGTTTTTTTGTGTGAATCCCTTTCTGTGATGGATGGTCCTCCTTGGTCCTATCCCATCTCATTGAGGTTTACTATAAATATAAACTGAAGGGTTGGTGGGGGAACATTACACAAGACAGAAAACTTTGAATCAACTTTCAGTGACGGAAGATCTAGAGTTCCTTCGAGGTTCAGATAGAAGAGGTGAAAGTAGAAAAGTGTTGGACAGGACACAATACACACAACCCTAAAGGTACAGTAAAGCTTCCACAACATCCACTTTTTCTCTTATTTTCTTATTGATAATTTAGGGTATGCAGGGGGTACTTAGGGGCACAGGTGGGGATAGATTGTGCTTATCAGCAGAGCAGAAGGACAGAGTGTCTGTCTATTGGGAAAGAGGCATTTGTTACAAGGGTCTTACTCGGGTACAAGACCATGCCCAAATAAGGCCTGGGGAGAGGCCATTTAAAGTTAGAGATAGCATGTGCATGGCCATTTGTTAAAGGAAACTCAGGCCAGCAGGACACTAATTGATGAAAGTGGTAAGAACATCAGCCTGTAGGTAGTTTAACATAATATTGTAACGTTGACGAAATAACCGGCATTCTTTAGGTTAAATTGAAAATAATCTACAACACTGTTGAACTGCATGTTTTTAATCTTACACATGTTTTAAAAATCAGATACACTAAAGATTGAATGAAATGTGTGATATTTTGTAAAACTTTGATGGTTTATAGTATTAATGTTACAATATATGTAATTTACTAGACATGAACTTGTTAAATAATTTTTACTTACTGAGATGAAGTGTTATCCATCATGTTCCAGAAAAAAATACACTTTCTTGCTGTATTACATTTATTTATCATAATTAACAACCACTTGTTCTGCCAGATGGGAGACCCAGTCCAGTTAAAAGATGAGGGAAATAAGTATTTCCAAGCAGGAGACATTGACAAGGCTATTGATTGCTACACCAAAGCCATCAAGGTTAGCAAGGACAAGAAGGTGCTGGCAGTCATTCACAGGAACAGATCTGCATGCTACTTAAAAAAGGTAAGTTGTCTAGTTTAATCAAATACTACAAGGACCAGATCACATACATAAAGTTTTAGACATTTAGATATATTTTTTTCCTCATAGGAAAATTATAGCAATGCAGCATCTGATGCAAGTAAAGGTAAATACAGAAACATAAAAATGAAACAAAAATATCAGCATTTCTACTGATTGGTTTCAAGCTCATAGAGTTTCTTCCTCCTTTTCAGCAATTGATGTCGATGCATCAGACATTAAAGCATTATATCGGCGCTGTCAGGCTCTGGAGAAACTAGGTAAACTGGACATGGCTTTCAAAGATGTGCAGAGATGTGCAACACTTGAACCAAAGAACAAAACCTTCCTGGAGACTTTACGTCGTCTGGGAGCAGAAATCCAGACCAAGGTGAGAATTGAATAGCAGTTCATATCACTTACAGGAGCTCAGATCTTATAACACAAAGCATTACCTACATAAATTAATCAGAACTGCTACTTGTATTCAACATATTAAAAAAAAAAAGTTAAACACAACTATGAATAAATGTTAATAATTTTTATGCGTTGATATCATACTTAGGATATTTAACATACCATCACTTCTTAATATTTACTTCTAATTGTATTTTTCCACTACAGCTCAAGTCAACCTTCTCTACAGATTCACGAGTAAAAGACATGTTTGAGATTCTCCTAGATGATGAACTGGACAAGGAAAAGAAGGAAAAAGTGGGTATTTTATGTAGTGGGAAATACAAAAATAGAATCAATGATCATAGTCAATATTATTATTATAGTTGTTTGTTGATGTTTACATATTAAACTTCTTTTTTCTCTTCACTATAGGCTGCCAATAATTTAGTAGTGCTGTCCAGGGAGGAAGCTGGAGCAGAAAGAATCTTTGAGAATAATGGTGTGCCTCTGCTGCTCAATTTGATTGAGAAAGGCAAACCTGAGATGATCCTTGCTGCCATCCGTACTTTATCTGGAATGTGCACCGGACACAAAGCTCGGGTAAGAATAAGGATAGAAAACAAAGAAAGACAGACAATTCATTTTATTTTCATATTGCACTGTTTTTTGTTTTTTTTTTACCTGTTGTATATTTCTCTTGACTTGTTTAAAACAGGCAATGGCAATTGTCCACATGGTGGGTGTTGATAAGTTATGCAGCATCATGGCTGTTGATAATGAAGAGATTGCACTGGCTGTTTGCAACCTTTTCCAATGCATCTATGACTCCTTCACTGGTGGGGATAAAAGGGAATTTGGGAAAGACGAAGCTGTGGTTTTGGGTGAGATGAAATCATCAACTGTACCTGTTAAAAAAAACATTCTATTACAAATAATTATAAGTTATTATGAATTAGCATGGATTCTGATTTTAACATTGGTATTATTGCTCATAACTTTCTTTATTACACTTCATCATTTGCAGATGTATCCAAAGATCTGAAAGCCATCCTTCTCTCTCTGTTGGAGATGGTTGGAAGTAAGAAAGTGTCAGGTCACGGAAGAGACCAAGCTTTAAATCTCCTGAGCAAGAATGTACCTCGCAAGGAAAAGAGAAACCCTGACAACTCCAGGTCACTCTTCACTATTGACAATGGTGAGAAGGAAAAGTGCAGTAAAGGCTCCTGACTAACTCTATGTCTGTTAACTCCTGTTGATTTCTCAGTAATAAATATTATCCATGTCCAGGGTTGAAGAAGATCCTCAAGGTTTGCGGTCAGGTGCCTGAATTACCAGATCAACTACCTTTGACAGAAAACACACAACTGATTGCCAGCGTACTTCTCAACAAGATCTATGATGACCTTAAGTGTGACCCAGAGAGAGACAACTACAGGGAAATTTGTGACCAGTACATCAAGTATGTCTGGAGAGCACATATCTACAATATACCCATTTTTTTCATTGAGCCATCACATAGAATACTAATAACACTAACTTTCTGTCTCCTTTTCTACCTGTACAGATCCAAAATCGATCCCAACGACATGGATAAAACAATTCACGCCATCAACACCATCTCAGGACTGCTGCAGGGTCCCTTTGATGTCGGTAATGCTCTGGTTGGACATCAAGGTATCATGGAGATGATGGTAGCGCTGTGTGGCTCAGAGCGTGAGGTAGACCAGATGGTTGCTGTGGAAGCTCTGATCCACTCCTCCTCAAAGATGAGCCGTGCCAGTTTCATCATCACCAATGGCGTGTCACTGCTCAAAGAAATCTACAAGAAAACCAAGAATGAGAAGATTAAAATTCGTTCACTTGTGGTGAGTGTTCTTGGAAGATTGTGCAAGTTTCTATTGATAATGATAAGACAGTAATTAGCAAGAGGAATAAGGAAAAAAAAATCTTAGCAGCCAATGTGATATGTTAAAATAAAGAGCATATACTGTATTTGTTTGGCACGTACTATGAGTGTGTTCTCATGTCCATGCTGTTTCTAGGGTCTCTGTAAACTGGGATCAGCTGGAGGTGATGATTACAGTATGAGGCAGTTTGCTGAAGGCTCCACTGAGAAACTGGCCAAGCAGTGCAGGAAGTGAGTGTTAGTTTGTGGCTTTTTGACCAAACTCTGGAGTTGGATGGTTACTTTCTCAAATGTCATGTTATAAATAACTAATTACCTGGTTAAAATGTAACCTGTAATTTATATCAATTAATGTACTACAATTGTTACTTTTTACCACAATTTTTAAAAACTTGTCAGTATAAACCTCACAACAATACAGTACACTACAGTAGCATTACTGCCACCTACTGGACTGGAGTGTGGAACAGGAGATAAGAAAGAAAGGAAGGAGAGAAAAAAAACCCAATCCTATTCCCTATACCTGTGCCGTGTAAATGTCTAATCAAACCCTGAACACTGTTTGTGACACTTCTTTCCTGTTTTATTTTTGTCACATAGTTTTGGAGCTCCTCCCTGACACTATTGCATTCTATTATTGCATATCTGACAGTCACACCTGGTTCAATTAACAACCAGCTCAACAGTCTCTGCAGAACCCTAATAACGATGTAATGGCTTTCAGGTGTGCTGGAAGAGGAAAATATGTAAAACATGTATAATATTGGGACTACATTTGAATACCTCTGGTTTACATCTTTTCAATAACAATCACGTATCAAGAATCAAATTATTTTTACATTTCACATTTCAACACTGTCACTAAATATTTACTGGGCAGTGGTATAATATCGATGTGCATTATCATTTGTAACTCACTTTCTTCTCTACCCTTCTAGATGGCTCTGCAATCCTCAGATTGACACCAAAACAAGAAAGTGGGCTATTGAGGGTCTGGCTTATCTGACTAATGATGCTGATGTGAAAGATGACTTTGTTGAGGATGAATCTGCCATGAAAGCCATGTTTGAACTGGCCAAGGTATAACATTAACAGACCAAACATGTATGTATATGCATGATACTGTATGTGTTTGCAATGTTGAATGTGAATGATGGGCCTTTTTTCCCCCTGTATTTTTCAGTCTAAAGACAAGACCATCTTATATTCTGTGGCTTGCACCTTAGTTAACTGCACCAACACCTATGAAAAAAAGGAAATCATCCCTGAGCTGGTTCAACTTGCCAAGTTTTCAAAACAGCATGTTCCTGAGCAACACCCAAAGGTAAAACAGGGACCAGAATCATTTTTGGCTTTTCTTCTGAGTATGTAGACCACAATATGGAAAGTGATATTGTTTGTCATGCTTATGGTTGAAACCTATAATGGGCTATGGAGCTGTTTTTACTGGGTTACCATTTGACAGAGGAAAATGTACAATAACTATGTTATATGAATTAAATTATTAGAAGGGTAAAGAGTTCATAAATATACTCTTTACTTACCTCCTATCTTTGCAGATAGGAGGTATGATGTGAAACAAGATGCAAATGATGTAAAAGATGAAATAAAATGTAAAATTTAAGATGTCTTTTTAAATCATGCGTCTAATAAATAAATAGTATATGTATATTTTTGCACAAATTGTCAACAATGGTCTTAATTCATTTTTCAGGACAAGAAGGACTTCATTGACAAGAGAGTGAAACGGCTGTTAAAAGCTGGAGTTACATCAGCACTTGCTGTCATGGTCAAGGCAGACAATTCAATATTGACCGATCAAACCAAGGAACTACTGGCAAGGTGAAAGAATACATCTGATATTTTGCATGACTTTAATCTAAAAAGGACATGACTTTGTCCCACTGGCTATTGTCACCATGATTTGAATTAGCAGTTGTAATCTATACCAGGGATGTCAAACCTGTGGCCTGTGGACCAAAACTGCCTCACCAACAGGTCCAATTTAGCCCCTGGGAAGAATTTATGAAATACAAAATTATAGATATCATTGTGTCAAACTGATTTTAGTTTAGGGGCCATGCTTGGTTAGACAAATAACATACAAAGGGAAAAACATGATCAAACGTGTACAACTTGTCTTTCAAAAAAGTGCAGTTTTATGCCTGTTACTGCCTTACCTATTTGTAGATCCACTGTAATCTGTCATTTGTAATGGACATTAAATTATAAACTGACGTACAATTTTGTTAAAGTGGTAATTATTCTCAAAATGTTTCAGGATATTGTCTTTTTTTTTTTTTTTTTTTAATTTGTAAATGTAAACATTTTCATAATGACACAAAGAAAAAGGTTTGGTGTTGTCATTATTCATAGATTATTGTTATTATTATTCTGGTCTGGCCCATTTGAGATTATAATTGGCTGTGTGTGACCCCTGAAGTGCATTTGACACCCCAGGTCTCATTATTCTAACATTAATTTTGATGATTTATTATGTACTTTTAGGGTTTTCCTGGCATTGTCAGATGATCCCAAAGATCGTGGTACCATTGTAGCCCAAGGTGGAGGAAAGGTAAACAATATTTTATCTGTTCAGACAATCATAACCTCCTCAGAATGAAGGTGGGGCACCATGCTCTAGGATCTATACCTCTCTTAACTGGAAAAACTAGTTGTTGAATGTATTCCCATTCTTAGTTCACCACCTTGTGCTTTGCTCTCAGGCGTTGATACCACTGGCTCTGGAAGGAACAGATCTTGGGAAAGTGAAGGCCAGTCATGCCATCGCTAAGATTGCAGCTATTTCTAACCCAGAAATTGCTTTCCCTGGTGAGAGGGTAAGAAATGCAATAAAACCTGATTTGTTGAACTTCAAAACTGTCCTTTGCAAATATAATTGTTATTATTATTGTTATTATTGTGTTATTATTTAGTGGGCATCACTGTTCATTTAGGTTTAACTAATAGGAATTCAACAAAGTCTTATAAAAGTCCCTTCTGTGTCTCTGTTGTAGGTGTATGAGGTAATTAGGCCTTTAGTCAGCCTTCTAAGCACTGACAGAGATGGGATACAGAACTTTGAAGCTCTTAGAGGCCTCACCAACTTGGCTGGTTTCAGTGAAAAACTCAGGTGATTTTTTTTTTTTTAACCATTCCAAGGCATTATTTGCTGTTAATAGCTCATTTTAATTTGCGGTATGCCAACTTTATTTACTATTACTTTTCTAGAGTCAAGATTGTGAAAGAAAAGGCCCTCCCAGAAATTGAGAACTACATGTTTGAGGAGCATGAAGAAATCAGACAAGCTGCCACTGAATGCATGTGCAACCTCGTGACATGTAAAGAGGTGAGAACAGACATGCAACGTAACATGTATTAATCAGCAATGGAACAGCATGTTTCATCTATATCAGGGGTTTCAAACATGCGGCTCGGGGGCAAATGCGGCCCACCAAATGTTCCAATGCGGCCCTTGGGCTGAAGAGAATATTAACAAAAAAAAGAGACTATATTTTCTTCTCAGATTTTTTTCTCTGTCTATAAATGATGACAACTTCAAATGTATATCTTTGTTTTAGTGGAAAAACTAACATTAATTAATGAAAATATTGACATTTACAAACTATCATGTAACAATAAAAAGTGAATAATTTGAACAAATGTGAACAACTTGAAATGTCTAAAGAAAATTAGACACAATTTAAACCATTTTCTGCTTCTGTTACTAAGAGTTTAGTGTCTTTGTAGAACTGATGCATAATAAAACACACGGACTAATGATAAACTGAGGCAGAATATTTTTTAAAATGGACCTAATTGTTCCTTTTTGTTGCATTTGGATAATTTAGAAAAGTACTTTCATAATTTAATGGGGGGTTTTTTGCACTAAAACAATGACAACAATTTGGAGTTATTATTTTTTATAGGTTATTATGTTTTGGTTATTATGGTTCGGCCCATTGGAGATCAAATCAGGCTGAATGTGGCCCTTGAAAAAAATGAGTTTGAGACCCCTGATTTATATCATCTCTGTCGTAGGTGCAAGAGCGTTATATGGAAGATGGGAATGATAAACTGAAGCTGCTGATTCTGCTTTGTGGTGAAGATGAGGAGTGTCTTCAGATAGCTGCAGCTGGAGCCATAGCTATGCTCACTGCTGCACAGAAGAAGCTCTGCACCAAATTGACTCTAGTGGTACGTGTAACAGCAGTGACTGTTGTTTCTACTACATTTATGAATCGTGACATAAACAACTGCAGATGATCACATACATCTACTAATCCAAAGTGATTAATAACTTTTAAACCGCAAATCCTTTCAATACATTTAAATAATTCTGGAAAAATGCAGTTTCTCAGCTATTCAGCAGCATCAGATATGACCCATTTGGATATTAAGAGGCCCCATAGTGAATCCTGGAAAATTGACTTGCCTTCAAAACCCATGTAGTTTGACAAATGACAGTGGTTATTAACACTTGTTTTTACACCTACATATTGAATATTTTCCCTTCATTTGACTCTTCAAACTTACTCTGACCTCTTACAAACATTTACATGGCCATTAATTAAATATCATTAGCCTCATAGCACAATTACCTAAGTCATATTTTTGCTCAAATTGTGATATCCGTGTACATTTCATTCCTAATGCTGCTGCTTCATTTCACGTCTTTGGCTGTGATTTGAAAAAAAAAATTAAATAAAAAATAAATAAATATATATATATATATATATATATATATATATATATATATATATATATATATATATATATATATATATATATATATATATATATATATATATATATATATATATATATATATATATATATATATATATATATATATATATATATATATATATATAATGGATGGTGATAAAGAAATAAAGTTAAATCTAGAGACATAAACTGACATTTGACTTTGACATTTCACTACAGAAATAGTACAATATCTTTGGCAGTTTATGCATTTAAAGTACTTGAACATGTTTTAAAGCCTAGACATCAGTTTTGTAGTGTCTTAAAACACTTAGACTTTTCTGTAAACTGTAGACAACAGATACCAAAGTATCCTGACAGTAAACAATTTCTCACCCTCAAGCACTTGATAACATTTCTTATAATGCAACCCATCTATGCCTTTAACTTAATGTAATGGAAGCTTTAATCAAACTTTTTTAGATCCACTGATGACCTATCTGTGGATTTTTCCATGTGTAATATCATTTGAAAGTTGAAATTTAAACAAATATTGGCTGTATCAGATTTTTTAAAGCATGTAACTATTCATTTGTCATTCTTACACCGATGAAGTCTAAGTTATTGATCTCTTTCAAACAGACCGCTCAGTGGCTGGAGATTCTGCAGCGTCTGTGCCTTCATCCCAATCCCTACATTGCACACCGAGGCATCGTCATCGTCTTCAACATGCTCAACTCAGATGACGCAGAACTGCCCAAGAAATTGATTGAGACTGAGCTGCTGGAAATCCTGTCAGTGATTGGCAAGGCCGACGACAACCCCAAAAGGCAGGACGCCATCAACGCAGCTCGCACGTGTCTGGTTAAAGCTATGGATTTGGGTCTCATCAAACCATTCTCTTGCCCCTCTTAAAATGTTATCATCAACATTATTTATTATTTCCTGTCAAATAGAGATTTTTACAACTGCTTTTTTTCCACATCACAATATTGTATGGTATTAATTGAACTGTCTTCAGATGTCCCCCAATAATCTGTCATATTATGAGCCAGCAAATATTTTCCTTTTTTTGTTATATAGGCTCCTTGGAGTAATGGTAGTCGATTTATGGTGTGGGAGGAAGGGGATAATTATTATAAAATATTTCTTCTCTTTGAGGAGAGCAATCTACAAATATGGCTAATTGTGTAAAGCTGAAAGGGATTATTAGTGTTTGACGATTTGTTGGTTTCCATGTTTGTTTATACGGTGTTGCCTTTTGCTATTTATTGTACATGGATGAATAAATACACCATTTAAGTAATCCATGTTTCAGTGTTGATTTGGAATATGTTTTGCACGTCTTAGATTTTTAAACCAAAGTACATCCAGTCTCTAAATTTAAGATACAAATACACAGAACCTATCAACAGTACTCACACCCTTTGTTTTCCAGCCAAATTTCTATGATTCATACGCAGTGAACACCTATGTCTTTATAAGTACACACATACTCTGTTTTTATTGTGTAAAATAATGGTCACACAATAAAGTTTGTGTTAAAGTGCAAAGTTTTTCAGCTTTGTGCAACTATATGACAAACTGAGACACCTAAGATCTCACAAGGAGTTGTTTATTTTGTGAAGGTGCATTAGACACCAAGTTAACAACGATAAAAGATGGGGAAAAGCAGGTAAAATGTTTGAGGGGTTTGTTGTGCTTGGTACCATTTGTTTTTTGTTTGTATATTTTTTAAATTCTCTTTTTTGAAAGGAGTTAGGTTTTTCTAAAAACTGCTAAATTAGGCAGATACACACAAACTACATACACCTAAAGAGCCAGTGTAGAGAACAATAACAACATTTACAGCAACTCATCATTGCCTTGGAAATACAGGATTTCAGAGAAGGATAAATAAACAGCGTTGGGTATAATTAATTTTGAAAGTAATCTGTTACGTTACTATGTTATTATCAATTTAAAGTAATCAATCAATCAATCAATCAATCAATCAATCAATCAATCAATCAATCAATAAAAGTAACACGTTAGAGTACTCATCCATTACCAACAATTAAAAATCACTAAATGAGTTGCTTTTTGACACCTGTTTTTGTCCATATATCAGATCCAAGAACAAAAATAACAGTAAAAAAAACTATTTTTTTTTCTGAATATTGAAACTAAACCATCCTTTCAGAATGCGTCATCGCTGACACATCAGGGGTTAAACCAGGGGTGTCCAAATCCGGTCCTTGAGGGCCGGTGTCCTACATGTTTTAGATATTTCCCTCTTGCACATGATTCAGTTTAACCTTTTAACTCCTGAAACTTTAGCAGTTCTACAGTAAAAAAAAAGAATTAAAATAAGCAACAACATGAACCAAAGTCATCAATAAAATGAATAAAAATGAATAATAAACTGACAAAATAATTAGTAACATGAACAAAGTAACACACAAAGTTTTTCTTCATTTTGTTGCTCATTATTTATTTTTCTACATTATATTATTTATTTTTCTTTAATTTTGCTCCATTTGTGTCTTACTTTCTTCATGTTACTAATTATTTTGTCAATTTATTATTCATTTTTAGTCATTTTATTGATGAATTTGGCCACTTTTGGTCATTTTGTTGCTTATTATAATTAATTTTTTACTGTGGACCTGCTAAAGTTTCAGGAGTTAAAGGGTTTTAACCCTTTAACTCCTGAAACTTTAGCAGAATCATGTGGAAGAGGGAAATATCTAAAACATGTAGGACACCGGCCCTTGAGGACTGAATTTGGACACTCCTGGCTAAAAAGGCTTAAGTACAGAATGACCACCTCTGTCCATTATTATGCACTCTTGTCCCTCATCATGCAGCTATGTCCACTGAGGCAGAAATGATGGATGCATTGCTGTGTTTGTCCTGCAGAGGGCATGTTCAGGTTATTTTTCAGCTTCTGTATCCAGTGGCATGGTATAGTGCGTAAAAGAGGCAGGGCAGGGACAGAAACACAGAGCTCTTTGCTGTGACTGGAGTCTCCTCAGTTGTGCACAGACTGTGGTGGAAACAGGCAGTGCGTATATTTTTCATTTATTCATCTGTTGGGGAAAAGGATTTTCAGGGAGGACCGCAGCAGGAGAAAAAAAAAGGAGAGATCACGCAGAGGAAAAGACGATCAGCTGACTGTGAGTTTGATACAAACACCTTTAAACAGTAGAAATCCGGAGATGTTACATGTTAGATATGAACTACACGGACGCGTTTGGCTGTATACTTGAGTGTTTCAAGGTGTCACTTCTTCTTGGGTGTCGCAGACAGGTGAAAAACTGCAGGTGTGACTTGGATTAGTCCAGCTGTTAAGGTTCTGGTAGGTTTACAAAGGTGTCATTATATGATCATGTACCTTACATCAGCTGCCTTTCTGTGTCTTTTCACATTTTATTAGAATAGAAATAGATAGTGTGTTGCTCATGTCAGACAGATCCATAACAGATTTGAATTATGATGTTAAATCTCATACATTTATGTTGCACATAACCAAGAATGGGCCTGTTTGTTTGCTGTTTCAATATTTACTTTGAGCTGATGTTTCCTAATTAATGAGGAAGTTTTATGTTTAATACGTCTGAAGTGTATTAATGAGAAACTGGAAGTCTGTCCAGTTTGATGGGAAATGAGGCAAGCATGTTTAAAGGTTGAGTAAGGTTCAAAACATGAACATGACCTCATAAGCTCTTAATGTGTGTGTTGTGTTTAGATACTACTGTGTGAAACTACATGCCCATGTGTGCCAGGAGACAGATTTGTTACCATTTAGCCGTGTTGAATATTAAATTCAGCTTTCCTCTACTGGCCTCAGCCTCAGTATCTATCACATTAACACTGCACTTTGCAGTCAGGTGTCACATTTCTTCTCTTACTAACTGGCAACTATGAGTCTTTCGTGATTCAACAACCCACCACAGCTGGATGGTCACTGTGAAATAGCTTCAACAGACTAAAGAGAAAAACACGTAACTGACTATTTTGTTTGATGTTGTGAGAATCTGAAAAGAAAGTAGCAGTGTCCAGTGAATGACGAGAACACACTGATGATAATAATAAAGTGACATTGTTAATGTGTTGACATGATTAAACACCTGACTAAATATAAGCATATTCATTGTGTATTTTATTTCATTCACTCCATTAGTTAAAATGACACAAATGTTTACAAAGTCTCGCCAGTTCACACCTCAAATATATCAGGTTACCATTGCCGAGAAGGAAACAAACCAGGAAATAATCACATTTTCAGAAGAAACAGAGAGTTTTTTGTTCTAAAAATATGATATATGCAGTATGACTGATGAATGTCATTGATTATTAATTTGCTAGTTGATAAGTAATCAATCAAATGTTGCATGAAACAATACACTAAATTATCACATAAGTCTAAAACTGGCTTGTCTCATGGTTGATACCAACTTTTGTGTTGTCATAGTGAGGAGGAGGCAGCTGTTTGTTCATTTGAGGACATACAACATGAATGACAAAAGTGTTAACATGTTGGAAACACCAGGGATGAGTCTGGATTCAGGGTCGGTCTCAAAGTTTACAAAGTTTATTCAGATCACAAATTAGATTGAAGCTGTGCAGAGGACTCAACACCAAGAGAGCCACAGACTTTACAATACAAACCTCTACTGTGTATCAAAATTAATTCATCCTAATACTTTAATATCTTAATCAAAATAATATTTCTCTTTTTTTTGGTTGAATTCCCTTCATTTAATTAAGAAAATCATTTGCTGGTATCAGATTATGAGTTTCAGTCTGGACTGTCTACTGTCAGTTAAATGATCTTGTCCTGTTTGTTGTGTGAACAATGTTTCATACTATTTTGTATGTGTTTATCCCCTTAAATAATACTCACATTAATTTAAGATGGGATCATTGTGTGCTGGAGAAAACGAATAATTATGCAAATGTGAATTGTTTAAAGCGAATTGTGGGCAAAGTAGTGAAAGAGAAACACGAGCCTGTGGTTTCCTTTACAAACTTCCTCTGGATTCCTGATTTGACTGTGAGGCAGCGCTTTCTGCCCATGTGGGTCTGGATGGTCAGGGGATTTTTGAAAGGGAAAACGATTCATGCAAATATACGCTGCCTTCTCCTCAGGACTATAACACCTGAGTTGCTGTTGCTGTCTCCTGTCTATGCACAGAAATGTTGCCTGTCAGTGGGAGTAGCATCCATATTATGCAATATTTTCTATCTGCAGAAGCAGCAAAACACTTTACATCCATCACCTGTCAACACATCATATTTATAATGAGGTTCGTCTCAGCTTATTTTCTTGTATTTTTGTTTTGCAGTGGATCCTGCCTCTGAAATAAGTTTCTATTACAATGCTAAATGCCACTGTCTGCATTAATACATAACACTAATTTAAAGCTGAGTGTCTTCTCTTATGCTATTGTTTCTCAGGCCTGTATATTTAGCTCGCCACATCAGCTTACTGTGAAAAGGAAGCACAACAATTAATGGTTGTAAACATTTTTAGTGCAGTCTTGTGATTTTGGGCCAAAGAGCACTCTGTGTACTGTGCTTCAACTGTCCCATGGGATGCCAGTAGTGATTGTATAAATATCAGGCACATGAGGCTCATTTAAGACAGTTGCATAAGTCAATGTCCCAAACGTTCCCAGCTCTCCCTGGCCAGACGATGTGTCTTATGTCCACATTACAGGGCTGAGGTTCAGCGTCACATCCAGTTAAGATGTTGTGATAAAAAATACTTCACCGTACTGTGATAATGAAATCCAGCACCTTGTAATATTTTTGAGGGCACCCACTCAAGTGTAATACTCGGTACTGAAGTGACTTTGTATTTGCAGTTGGTGGGAGTTAAAAGCATAACATGATAAAGTATTTTCTTTTCAGAGCACGTCACCGTATAAGTTAATCAGCACCTTGTCCATTTTTTTCTTCTTTCTTTTCTCAGCTCAGTTGTAGCAACCAGTTGTTTCTGCTTTCAGCTTAATTATAGCCAAGCAACACAAATACTCACTAAGGTTTCCAGACGGACGAAAACTAAACATGATGATAAAATATAACTCCTGTCTTCATGAAATTGATGGAATCAGATTGTTTGGCTTGATATCAATTTTTCATTTCACTTTTACCACAGTTTAAGCTGTTTTAACAGTCAGATGTCCTTTATGGTGTTTGCTTTGTGGTTAATTAGTGTTTGCTGTTTTCAGGAATCACATAGGAATTATGAATAAATGGTTAATCTTATGTTGTTTTAACCCATAAAGACCCAGTGCTACTTGTGTAACATTCACAAATGTTTAACCTTTCTTTATGTTTAACCTTTCTTTAATTATTATAATTTTTTTTTGATTGTTTAGTATGATTGATGTATAAATTATATCCTGTTTATCTGTACAAATCCAGGTATAGTAAAGTTTAATTTAACCAGATAACCCTAATTTAGACTGTGTACATACTATAGAGTAAGTATTCACTTTACATAAATATAGGGTACTTTAACCTGTGTTGTGTTACTCGATCAATATTTTGTGACTAAACTTGATTTTTAATGGACTATGTTGTTGCTGCGAGGTTTTGACCCTCTACATGGTCAGACAGATTAATTACAGTTCTGCTAAATAAGCAGGTTCTTTTGGCATAAACCCTTGACAGGTCAGTGGGCAGAGTGACCCACATACTCTATTGATCGTAACACCTCTGTTGAGTTGTATTGCACCTCTGTCTGTGCACCGCCTGCTCTGCTCTGCTCTCTATGTGTGTTATCTGTTTTATTGTACTCATTCATCTGCCAGCCTGTGCTAATGTCAGCACATGCCATATACGACTGATAGGCACCAGATCTCAGTCAGGACTTCAGAATTTTATTGTCGGTGTGATCGACATCATGGTATAAAATCTGTCTGAAAATGAAAGCTAAACTGAAAGCCTCTTAATTTCGAACAAAATTGGATTTAATCTTCTTATTTTAAAGTCTCACACTCTTAATTCTTAATTTTACGTTATGTGATGGAAAGCCTCTAATGTAATGAATCCCTTTAAGAACTAGTCATAAAGTGGTTATGTATGTTCTGTAAAAAGGATTCAAAGGTGCTGGGAGGATGTTTTACAAACCATCAGTATCAGCAGAATTCAACTCTGTTAGTGACTGATGTCTGCTCTTAGCTTTGTCAAGTGGAATTACTAACTTTCTAGGAAAACAATGTGCTAAGTAAACCAAGAATCAGCAAAAATCTTTACCTGTAGTTTAGGAGGAAGGCAAATAGCAGATTTTATGAGCAGATAAAACCCAATAGTCACTTCATCTGAGAAAGTCATCATACATGTGTAGAGTGAAGAGTTTGTATTTTTTATTAGACATTGGATAAGTGTTAAGTTGGATATAAGTCAAAGTAATGAATACCTATTAGTTTAAATCCCTGAGCATTGCAAATGAACCAAATAATGCAGAACTCAAAGTCAAATAAACCATCAAAAACATATTGGGGAAATTCTAATCCTCTGTGTCAATTTTTCCATTTTAAAAGTCTAATGTTAGGTTAATAGTTAATGAACTAATAATTAATAATTGGTTTCTGTTACTCAGTATACCTCTAGTTATATTATTAAGTGATCCAGATGTATTTGTTGATTTCTTCACTTACTTACATACTTACTTAAATGTACCTTAAAACGCTAAAGTCTGGATGTTCAGTTGATTACCCAGTGTTTTCTAAAGTCAGAATTAGTTCCAATAGTGTCAAAGTTTGACCATGTTAATTATGTTTTTAAAGCCTGTTGTTATTACAACATACAGTATTCATCTCTAGTTTACTAAAATTATATATAACTATCTCTTCAAAAACTCTTTAGCATCCAAATAAAAACCTACTTAATTAAAACAATCCCCCTTAACAGCTTCTTATTTAATTCTTTCCAGGTATAATTCTCATAATGGCTTTATCCTTAATTTCCCATTAGTTCAATGATATGAGAACACTGTCAACAAATTCCAATGTCATGTGCTGTTAAAATGCCCTTCACTTGCTTTGCAGCAGCTGAAGGTGGATGTAGAATTTCCCAGTATTATCGCTTTGATCTTAATGACCTCTACACTACCCTCTTCTCTGGCCTCATGTCGGCTCCGGCTTTTGAGAGGCAGAAAAAAAACCCAAATCCCCCAAAGGAGGCCTGAAGTAGCTCATAATTATGCCTTTCTCTGTCGTGATTGGTCGGTTGGCAAAGCAATTAGTTGGCAGCCTCGTAGGAATTCAGATTATTCAGTCTGTAATGTTTGTTGTTGTTGTTGTTGTTCTGTGTCCCCCTCCCACGTTCCTGAAAAGTTTGCAGAGGCCTAGCCAGGGGAGACACAGCATCTGCAGAAGGAAAACGGAAAAGTGACATGACAAATTGAACGTGTCAAAAAGAGGAGTAGGTGAAAACAACATGACGTGAAGCTGACTACATTCTCTTTTCTTTTAGTATCACAGTGATATGTGTATCCCCCCTGACCTGCCTGTCCATGTGGGCCACAGAAGGGTACATTGGGGCTACATATAAGAGTCCCATGTAGGGTTGTCTGCAGTTTCCACAGTGATCCCATATGTTCTTACCCATATCAAAATCACAATCTGAGATCTAAATATTTCATATTATTTATTTTTCACACTATTTATGCCACACCATTTATCTTTCATGTCCTTTGCTCTGCTCTTTATGTTATTTGCACTACTTCAATTCTATGTTTTACAAATATCTTAGTTTGCATCATTTTAAATTTTTAAATGTAAATAACTATAGCTTCTACTGATATTTGTTGTTTTTTTTTTTTTACTTTTAAATTCTTGAGCTGAACTTGACATATCTTCCTCAATTTCGTTTCACTCGGTTCAATCTCAATAAAGAGGTTCTGATTCTGATATGGGCAAACATGTGGGGTCACCATGGAAATGACCCTTATATGCAGCCCAAATGTAACCCTTCTGGGGCCCACATGGACATGCTGGCTGGGCCATAAACCTGCCTGTTAACCCTTTGGCCTTCAGGAGAATAAGAGGACCTTGGACTCTAGGGAAGGGCTGAGAAAACTTGGCTTTGCTGTGATGATGGTGGGCAGGGCTGTTATATGCTCTGTGTCATGTGATCATCTCTTCCATGGTGTTAAGTGTTGAGACTGGTTTTTGTTTCGCTGCCAGTTGAATACAGTCCATCGTTGGGCTGTCCCCAGTGCTGACCAGACACTGACTGTCTTGTCTATCGCTCAATCAGGGCAACCTCTGCCTTCTTCACTATCATTAGAGAATATAGTCTATGTTTTCCCGTGCCTGTGTTTCGCTCACCCCCTTCTCTTCCTTCAGTTAATCATGTGACTGTTGGACACAGAGGGTGACCTCCACGCTGCTTCTCATGCAGAGCAGGGCTAGTACAGAGACACTCTCTGAATTACAAATATTGTACACAGCTTCTCTGTGGTTTTCTTGAGTTTTACTTACGACACAGAATATACAATTAAGCTGCCACATGCTCGTATCATGTGCTCGTCTACAGACTTACTGTTTGCATTAGTACTGTTGAGAAAATTCCTGTACTTTACTTAGAAACGACACATTTTTCATTCTCTTCTTCATTTTATCTCCTGTCGTCTTCCGTTTGTAACATTTACAGTCTCATTTGAAAGGTCATAGTCGTCCGTTGGCACTCTGCTACCTATTGTGTATTACCCAAAGGTCACATATATACCTAACATGTGATATAAAAAGTTAAAATGTGCATGTAGTTATTAAGGCAAGTGGTGAATCTCACACTACATGCGCAGTGTTTTTCCCTCTAACAGAAATGTGCTGCTATACTTAAACGATATGCATGTGCTGTACACTCTGTACTTCTTTGGGTGATTCGTCAGGACTAGCAGTTATTCTCAGAGCCCATTCTGTTTCATGAGGTTGATCACTCAGTCCGGTACTTTGCTCCAGAATGTAATATCATGACTTAAACAGGATAATATTGGGATTGTTGGGAAATTCTTTGCAAATTCAACTTGGGAAAAAAAACAAAACATATGAAAAGGTTTACAGGTTACATTATGTATATGTTAGTTGTGAAGACATCAGAAGATTATTTTTGATTTAAATATGATTTATTTTCTGTCAGGGGTTAAGCGTGACAAATGTGCTGAAGAACATTAAACAGCTGTTTCAGATCAATACAACAGGTGCATATATTTAAAACTAAACTAAAAGTGTGATCAGCAGGTAAAAGCTTTCAAGTTTCAACATAAACAAAACAGACCATGTTCATCAAATAAGGCACTAAGACAAGCAGATCAAGTTCCATACTAAAAAAAACAACAACAACTTTTAACTATTTTTCTTAGATGTTTAAACTTAAAATGGATCAATTTGGCTCCTAACATAACAGGACAGTTAATTTGGCATTCATCATTATAATTTAACAACACTTCCTGACTTTGTGTCAGGATAGCATTACCAAGCACCATATAATAATATATTCCTCATGGGCCGCGAGTAGGGCATGACGTTTGTTTTGTTTTGTTTTATGCAGATGTACAGTTTCCACACTTGGTTTCCAGTTCTGCCTGGTCTGGTTTACTCCACCACACACCTCTGAAACTGCAGCAGCTTCTGTCTCCAAGGGATGATAAAAAGAAACACACCTCTAGAGGATACAGTGAAATATGGAACAGAATGCACCAAAAACAATCCAAACTAATATCTTCCTGCTGTTTTACTGCTTTATTTATTGTTGGAGCTCAGAAGGGAGAGGAAACAGACAGGGTGTGTGTATATGTGTTTATGAGACATCGAACTGTAAAAGTTTATGGATCTTTACATGTTCAAACTGTGTATTTATGTGCTGTTTGCTTTGGGTAATAATATTTTTTGTCTTTGAAATAAGTGGAATTGAGAGGTGCTCTGCCTTTGGGTTGAGGTAAAACATGTTAGAGATGAATGTGCAGGTATTTGTGTTGTCATTGTCACCTTCACTTAATGCCTCTGTGCTCCATTTCCTTTGTTTCATTGTCATTCTTTACTGAAATGTCAACAACCACACCATGACTGTTTATGACAGTTACCTAATATGTTTACTATTGTCACTTATGGGATTCAGTCTTTGGAAGTGATGCAGTATGATGTCTAACAGATTTAACATGTTTGACAGAAGCAACTATGTTACACATTTGGGGTAAATAAATAAAAAAAAAATGCATTCACAATGTCACACGGAACAGCAAATAAGTGTCAGGAAACTAATTGCTGTCTCCCCACAATAAATAAACAGAGCGATTGATTTTCTTTCTTTACGCTTCGTTTTATCTTAGAATAATCAGTATTTCTAGATATTGGAAAAAGCAAGTAAAATGAATACAAAAATATACATCCCCACAACAGGGAGCTCTTTTCTGTGAGCCATAGTCCATTAAGTTGGAAGCAGATCTCTTGCGGCTGAACTAAACTGACCTCCCCCACCCGCCCCACTCATGCACCTTCCAGATTGTATCCCACCAAATCCAGATATCTGCACTTATCCAACATCTCACACTTGCAGATGGTGAAGGTCATGAAAACCCAGAGGTCCAATATCCAGCCCTGGGCATTGTTAGTCACTTATTGATTCTCCATTATGTCTAAAATCTGCTGCAGTAATCCAATAGTATCAAGGGATTGGAGCAAAGCATAGAAAATAGTAACCTATATGTCGTATTTGTGTGTCCTCCTTTGCAGAGATCCTGGTGATATAAACTGGGAAAGGTGCACTGACCAGGTAGAAAAGCTTGAAAAAGGTACTGCTCTTCTTTAAGAATTG
Source organism: Siphamia tubifer (assembly GCA_020466265.1). Taxonomy (NCBI): domain Eukaryota; kingdom Metazoa; phylum Chordata; class Actinopteri; order Kurtiformes; family Apogonidae; genus Siphamia; species Siphamia tubifer. Next base: position 54,028,849 of record CM035791.1, on the reverse strand, counting down.
CTGCTAATATATCAATGTGTTCCTTTCCTGCAAGAAAACACCAGTTTAATTAGATACCAGTATGCTACTTCTTCTCATAGTTTTATTGTCAGTTTTATAACTACTGCTCAGTAAGATCAGTGAGTTACTCTTTCTGCTGCTAACACATGTCGACATTTCAGATGTACTGAATCTGCATTTTCCTCATACCAGACGGCCAATGTCTGCTCTCACCACCGATATTTTCCTTGCCAAGACTGTTTGGCTGTAGACCGACTATTTTACTTACACAGGGGCTGGCTGGCACCCTTGGCAATTTCCCTGAAGGAGGAGATACTGCCCAAGAGCCACTGTTTGATCTGGACTCAAGAGTGTTTGTTTGAGGGGAGGTAGAGTTTCTGACAAGGGCGTGTTGATGGACTGGAACAGAGTTGGTTTTTCTTTTTCTTTTTTTTTTTTTCTTTTTTTAGAAATAGAGAAACTTGTAAAATATTCTGAAGTTATGAAGAGGTTTATTTATATATCAAGTTTTAGGAATAGAAGACACAATGTTCTCTGCAAATAGGGTAGATGAACTAGAGCAGTGTTTTGTTGACCGAGTTTTGGTTTTCACAATAACCCACTTTCTGTGAGAGTTTCTGTGAGTTTGCAAAGAAACCTGAAGTTGCAGCAATTTTGTCATTTAGATGTTTTTCTTTGTAGAAAACTGACTTGTGCATTTGTTTTGTTTGATATACACTTGACATCTCTGAATTGGAAATGTTCCTGTGGTGGAGTTAATGTCACTCTAGTTTCCAGGTCAGATTTGAGATGAGTTTATTTATTTACTGGCAGTAAATATTAATAAACATCTATAACAATTGCAGCTGTAAATATGCCAAATTGTAGCAACAGTGCCAGTTCCAACTATAGTCCCTAGGCAGGTGACAAGACAGGTCATTGACAAAGACAATGCATCATAAAAACACACAAAACAACACACAAGGTTATAATAGTTTGGGATTTTTCATTATAGTTTAGTTTGACTTAGTTTTGACATCTTTCTCTAATTCAGTTAGTTTTCATTCATTTTTAGAGCAGTTTTGCTACTTTTCATTCGTCACTGTATTTTCCCCTTAATTGTTAGTTTTAATTTAGTTTAGTTTAGTTTAGTTTAGTTTTAGTATTAGTTTCATTCAACTCATACCGTTTATCTTCCTCGTCATTCTATTCAAAGACATAAGTGAGGTGCAGATCAGGAGATTACCCTGGATACTTTATATTGGGGTCAGGTTAGGGGCTGGGTCACTGACTGAGCAGAGACACAAACATATGTACAGGAAATTTCCTATAGCAGTTTGGTGTGTGTGTGTGTGTGTGTGGGGGGGGTGCGGTCCAGTTGTAGCCATTTTTCAGCCTAGGCAAAATATGAATTTTTCCAGCTAAAATCTACTAGAGAGAAATGCATTAATATCAATCTGACATTGACAAAGATGGCAATGAAATACGTTTTTCCATCATTTTTAAATGTTTTCATTAGTTTTGTAAGCACACAATACAGTTGGAGTTTGTTATCTTTTTTTTTATTTTAAGGAAAATGTTTTTTCAATTTCAGTTTTTGTCAAAAAAGAAAGAAAAATTCTAAGGCACTCTCTTATAAGTGAAGATAAAAAAAAAGCCTTTATTAACTTGGCTTGGTTACAAAAACCTATAAAAAATCCTATAAAAACCCCAACGCGTTTCGGCATCATAGACTTCATCAGGGAGTCATAGTTTTTGTCATTTCATTGGTTTTCATTAATGATCATAACCTTGACAACACACTGAGGACAGTACTGATGGTCACAAGCTTGGTTTTCCTACATTCAGTGTTTAAGTTGTGATTTGAAGGAGGCAGAAGGAGTAATCTGCCTTTAACTTTTTCGTTGGAAACAGATAGAGGAACCCCTTACATACATGCAAACACGCTGATATATCTAATTATGAGGCATAAAGGGATTATTTGATAATTTTTCATTCACATTTTAGTGCAAGGTTGACTTTTGTATTGATCACTTATATCATGTTACCCACTTGGTTGTCATCCAAGCCACGAATCATCCCCTATCTGCCAGACACATTGATTTTTGTCAAAGACACATTTCTGAATTTGTAGCACCCAGTAATGTAATTGTAAGCAGTGTGCAAGCTGCCTTTCTTTGTTACGCTCTCCACCCCTGTTTCTGATTATGATAATGCATCCATCACTTTTCACCCTGGTGTCCATCCATCTGTCTGCCTCCCTTTGTTGAGAGGTGAACAACAATCCTGCTGTTGTTGGCTGCAGCTGTGGGCCTCTCATGGATTGTTCTGGAAACAGTCTGTTGGTGCACCGGCTGGGCTCTGGGGTCAGGTGAGAGGGAGAGAGACCAGCTCCAAACAATCCCTTTTAACACTGACACTCGGAGCCAGGACTGTGCACGGAGCCAGACAGGCCTGCAGGCTTATTAAAATTCCTCAGGTTCAGAGCACAGAGCCAGTCTGCAGGCGAACAGCTCAGGTGGATCCGTACCTTACATATCAACTGTGAAGCCAATTCTCATTCATTTCTAATCACACAGGTCATGATTAATAACAGGATATTGTATAATTTATAGTAACTGTATTAGAGTAGGTATAAATGACGAATAGCCCATCAAGACAAGAAGCAGCTTTCATCTCTACATTATGCAAAGTGGTGTTCTTTTAACCAAACTATATCTGTTCTAGTGGTGTCTCTGTTTATAGCAACAGCAGAGTCAGTTCACAGATAAGGACTCAGACTGGAGATAAGAGCTCAGTGTCTGCGACATTCTTTTAACATCTGAATGTGCATGTGTATATCCATCTAAAGATGTCCTCTTGAACGTTATTTTTAAACACAGAGGGAACATATTTTGTGCTTGTTGCTCCCTTCTCAATTGGTAAGTGACATGAGGTTCAGTGCTCTGACGTAATTTCATGGCAGGTGGTGAGTGGAAATAAAACATGTTTTTCTGGGAACTGATGATTTCCTTTCAGGTCAAAGATGTAGGTGTGTAGAGCTGAGTAATATGGACAAAATGTCCTGTCATATATTTACCGTATGTACATCACACATAGCATATGTGTCAGGACACTGGTAAACTGGGTCTTCCAATTTCCACCGCCATTAAAAAACAGATTTACTGAAGATAATTCTCCTATTAATGGTTTTTACCAAGATATTGATGAAGATCTGGAGTTTGTCTGTGAGCACCTTCAATTGTAGCCCACTGCTCTTAATGTATTAATGCTAAATTTATGCCACACTTTCTGTGTGGAGTTTGCATGGTTTTATCCCTGTGTCTGGATGGGTTTCCCTGGTTGCTCCGGTTTCCCCCCATCACCCAAAAACATGTTTGTTAGGGTCAAATCCTCCAGACCATTAGTCTGGCTTTGAATGTGGAGATGGATCTGCGCATGGCTGCCCACTGGTCCTTACAGGTCGCCCTAATGGCATCAAGGATGGGTTAAATGTACAGGACAAATTTCATTGTACAATGTATAATGACAAATAAAGTACTTTACCTCGTACCTTAAATGCTGAGTGTGTTGTAGGGTGAGTGGATTGAGTTAACCTTCAATATAACTTCACTTTATGGTGATATAAAATTGTATGACATGATTTAAAATAGCCATACTGCTTCATCATGTTTGCCTGTTTTCTTCTTTTGTGTTAATTTAAAAGACAACATTTGAGTTTAAAAAGAAAACATGGAAATTTCCTACATTTCCTCGACAAGACAAGCAATAGCGATGTCTGAAAAAAGTACATGTTTAATTTTTAACAACAACATCAACAACAACATAAAAAAAAAAAATAATAATAATAATAATAAGTGCATCAGTGAGTGAGATAACTCCTCTTAAAAACAGATGATTTGGGCTTTTTTGTTTGCTTCATTTTTCTTGTCGTTTTTACTGGTGTTTACAGTGTTGTGATTTTCCTTTTTTCTGTTTTTAACCAAGTTTTGAACATGTGACTACAGTTTCAAAATGTAGTTGGGCTGATTTAGAAAATAACAAACCCAAAATTAGGCCAAAATCCAAATTCTTGTTGAATACTCTTATTGATGTACATTCTGAGTGATTTATGTAGTAAAAACTCGTAGATTTTCCAACTCCTCTCTGTGTCTTTTTCTATTATTCCACCATGTTTTGACCCTAAAACACACAATAAAGCCAAACCACAAAAGAAAAGGAACACAAGCACATTCTTAGCAGCTCATTTCTTTGAATTCATGTCCCAGGGGTTAAAGGGTTAAACAGTCTTCCTATCCAAAACATGTCTGAAACACCTAGTTGTGTGAGATTCTGAAAGATCCCACATGTACGTACTGCCTAATATCTGCTGGTAATATTTGTAGGACCACATAGTATGTAATCATTACTCCAAATATTAGTACTATTTGGTAAGTATGTACCATGTACCATAGTAGACCATGTTCAAGTCAAGTCCAAATTGTATTTCTCTCTCTTCTACCTTTCTTGCCTTCAAAATAAAGTGGAAAACTGCCAGGAAAATATTCTCTGCTGAGCGTCTTAGACTGTGATTTTGTAAGAATATGACACAGCAGCAGAGACAGGGTGTAATACCTGAGTCTCAGAGACCTGCAGGTGAATTTATATGCAGGTGGTGGAGTGACTGCAGGCCTGCCAGAGCTTATCACACAATGTCCAAACTTTTCCTGCTATTTATGTTAAGTCTCTACTCCCTGTAGGCATCCCTGTTTTCTCATTCATTTAAAAATGCACAGACAGAAGCACAGTTACGTCCTCCTGGAGGTGTGAAACAAGAAGAAAACAACTAAGATAAAAATGAAGGAGGGTTAAAAAAAAAACATAGGAGTGGTTCAGTAAAATTCATGGAGAATATAATGAGATAGGTGTTTTTTTTTTTTTATAGCTCACTCAGGACTTGGTTATGCTGTAAACTGGGCAGGGCCAGTAGATCACTTTCTGGCCTCGGGCTACACCTCAGTCACACACCACAGTTCTGCCTTTGTATGAGGTGTTATTAATGCAACACACACTCAATTCCTGCTAAGGAAAGTGGAAAAATTTATAGAAAGTGCAAAGTCAGATGCCAGTAGATTTTAAAGCTCTTAACACCTGCACACCAGCATTTGTTAAGAAAATCTCATTATTCTCTATACAAAGACACTGACCAGAAAGGTTAAGAGAGTTACTGCTCACATTCATGCACATATTACATATTGCATAATTTATTGTGTTTTTCTACAGAATAGTTCAAGAAAAAATGACTAATTTGCCTCAGTAAGGCTTGGACTAACGCAGTGGTTCTCAAGTGTCTCCAGTGTCCTGCATGTTTTAGATATTTCCCTTTTCTTCTTCTTCTTCTTCTTTTTTTTTTAATAAATAAAATAAAATAAAATAAAATAAATACAAATAAAAAAATCAATAAATTAATTAATTATATAAAAAATAAATATGAAAATAAAATAAAAGTAACAAAAAAAATAAAACAATTAAAAATGTACAAATAAAAATAAATACATTGAATTACATTTAAAAAATAATAAGAATATAAAGAATAAACCAATAAAATTAATTTAAAAATTAATTAAATTCAAATAATAATAATAAAAACCCTTAACAAAAATAAAAAAAAGTAATTTTTAAAAAATTACAAATAAAAAATACATTAATAAATTAATTAAATAAAAAAAATTAAGATAAATGTAAAAAAAAAAAAAAAACCTCCCTCTTCTATCACACCTGGAAGCCATTACATAATTATCAGACTTCTAAAGAGTTGATCAATAATTGAACTAGGTGTGATAGGGAAACAGGTAAAACATGCAGGACACTGAGCCACGAGGACGGGATTTGAGAACAACTGGAGCAGCATATAATGGCCTAGAACTGAAAGTACACAAATGTATCAGAAGTTAGATATTTACTGGTGGACATATTCTCTCATATCTTGTTACATCTTATGCTTTGCTTGATGCATATACTGTGAGAAATTTTTTAATGGTAACTTATTACTTATTACTTCTGTTGTCTTGCAGAGGGTTCCCTGATCCAAAACTGACAATCAAAACATGTTACCCTGATTGATGTTCATCTGGCATAGCTTTTCATAAAGCAAGGCAAGTTTATGGTTTTGATTGCTTCGTAAAAGAAATGGAATCAACGGAAGCAATAACCATAACTTAGGTATTTTTATGTTGCTTTATCTTTGTTTCAGATGTCAACCACAACAGAAAATGGGATGGGAGGACCTTGGAGCACAAGTAGAGAGAAAACATACAAGAAGGTAAAACTTTTTATACAACTTCGGACTATTTCTTTTTATTATTATTATGTATTCTTCTTGTGATGCATGCAAACCTGCATGGATAATATTTATTTTGGAATGCCCAATGTTCAGAGCCATCAAGTCCAAACCCCTGTAATTCTTAGTCACATGAGTCCTTATAAATGTCCTTCTAGAGCACATAATGTCCTGACCCTGCTGGGGCAGACTGCCAGCAATCAGTCAAATGCTGGTCACACTTGTTTTTTTTCCCCTTTTTTTTTCTACTTTTACTGTAGACGCCAGTGCTTATCGCAGCATTTCTTGAGATGTCACTGTTACATATGTTTCCATGGTTGTCAAAATTGTTCAGGTTGGGACTAAAACAGGTGCAGTGGCTCCAGTATGACTACTGTTATGTTTCTCAGCCTATTGATGTTTGGTTTTGTGTTTTATGTGCCTGTGTCAAAAAGGCAAAACCAGATTGTACTATGCTTAATAAAAACTTCTACAACTTTTGCTTAAAATAATAAAATACATGTTATCATTGAGTGACTCAATAGGGAAGATTAGTGAAACTCTAACCTAAAAAAAACAACCAATTCTACTTCTTTAGACCATTTCTCACTCTCTGTAGGTATGTTGTGACCTTTCCCCTAATTCCCATTATTTCCACCTGGCCCGCACTGTACGGCTGCAAGACTTCTCTAAGTTGTGAAGCTTAAATAGTGGTGCGGCACTCGAGCATCACAGCAAGAAGGACTCTGGTTTGAATCCAACATAAGACCTTTCTGTGTGGAGTTTGCATGTTCTCCCCATGTCTGTGTGGGTTTACTCCGATTTCTTCCCACCATCCAAACACATGCACTGATAGGTTAATTGGTTAATCTAAATTGCTCATAGGTGTGAATGTGAGAGTGATTGTTTGTCTATATATGTTCAGCCCTGAGATGAACTGGTCACTCATACAGGGTGTACCCCGCCTTCGCCCATTGTAGCTGGATTAGGCCCCCAGTGAGCCCAGTGACCCCAGTGACCCTAGTGAGGATAAAGTAGGTTCAGATGACGAGACGAGCTTGCAGTCATCGTTGTGTGAGGCCGTTCAGAACTGTCACGTTCTATAATCATAATCATTACCACTTCTGCTTGTCAATAACCTGAACATTCATCCATGATCATGGTCTCTGGTGTGATCTACTCCAAGTTTTGTTTGTTTTTGGTTCAGTGTTATTGACTTGTTCTTTCATTGGTTTGTTCTGTCTTTGTCTAATAAATCTGTCTTCCCTTCAACACTGAGCATTTGAATCCTTGCACCACAACCCCCCCCCCCTCTAATAATGTAGCTTCACATTAAGTTGATGTATAGATAACTATATTGCTACATACAGTATTTAGTTGGGAACTTGCATTTAAGGCAGCAACTTAAGTTAAGTTGGACAACTAATAGGAATCTTTTTTATAACCAGTTTGCTGTACGTGTCATTAATTTTGATAACCACATATAACTTAAAACAAATGTCAGAAATTGTACATAAAATGTAAATGAAAATATTGAAGTTTTGAATAGATGCCAATAGTTTTATTTGATGTAATAAAACCCTAGTTTTCATATTAGGAGGGCGATTGTGGATTTAACCCTATAATGCCAAATGTATCATATGCGTTACATGAGATTTGGAGCCCTCTATATGATCAGTGTGATATTTTTTTTTTCTTGTAAATCCTGATGTATACAATTACATAAGGAGGCCTTTTCTAGTCACTGCCCTAATTGTCATTAATGAGGAAGGAGAAAGAACTTTGACAATTTTAGAAAGGAATAATCAATTTGATATGTTTATCTTATGTTTTTGTGCTTCCAAAAATAATAAATGAGCACTGAGACCCGTTGTGTCAAATATTATACAAAATTTAAACTCATATTTGGAAATTGATATTTGAAAAAAAAAAAAGTTTCTTATGGTTGTTCAGAAGAATCATTAAAGGCTCCAGTTTCAAAGAACTGGAGTTTTCTGTCAATGATCGAATGGTTCAGACTTTACAGAATTAATGGTAGGTTTCCAGTCTTGTCAGTTTTTGCTTGTATGTTCTGCTTAAATTTTAATGTAATCCAATCTGTTTTACTCATTAAAATGATGAAGTAACTTTTAAATGCAGGGTTAACTGCATTTAAACTTTTATATTCAGTTTGACAGGAATACAAATGACGTCCATGATGTTTTCTTTTCATATTTTTTCCCATAAAGACCACGTCATCGGCCTTGAAGGGAGCCATTCAGCTTGGTATCGGCTACACAGTGGGTAACCTAACCTCTAAACCTGACAGAGATGTTCTTATGCAAGACTTCTATGTGGTGGAGAGTGTTTTTCTTCCCAGGTTAGTGCTTCTGTTCAGCAGTGCATCCACTACTACAGTACATAATCTATACACACTCTGCAGCATTCAACCATTACAGCTGTTGTTAACTAAGGGTTTACACATTATCTACAAAATAACAAGCAGACTTGTGATTAAAGGCTGTGGTTATTTGTCTACATGTGCCAGGGATAAATAGAAGTGCTAAGTGCTTCATAAAAACGTAACAATCTGCTACATTTTCTTGACTCTGCAAAGGAAATGAATGTAAAAGGAGTAAGTGCTCAGCTGTGCCTGTCTACTGCTTAAAAATTATACGTCTGGACTTTATATTAAAACCATTTGAAACTATTCTGGGTCATTACTCGGTGGAAACTGCTGGCACTTGGCTTTTCTTCCAAATATTTCATGCTTCCACCACAAGCTGCTGCCATCATCAGTTATCAACAAAGTGAATATTGCAAGTCTACATTATGATGCATGGATAAAACTATTCTAGGGGATTATCCTGCCAAGAAGTGTGAAATCAGCTTATAGTGTGGCTCTTACTGCCACAGCGCACACCATACGATAGTTTGTGGCAGCTCTGTCTTTAAACTTACATCATAAGCTTAAAGAAACTGTTTTTTTTTTATCATTTATTAAAGCAGGCAGGGGAAGACTTTCAAAGTACGATTCATGCATCAACACATAGACACTCATTGCATTTGCTCAGTGGAAGTTGCAGTGAGAAAATGTAATTTATAATGCCATATCTGAAACGCATGCAAGGATTAATACAAAATAAATTGGAAAAGGTCTTTATTGATCCGTCATTGATCTGTGGCCAAATATTTGGATCATTCCAGGCTGTCTTTAGTGTCAGAATGAGAACTCAAATGCCTAAAAGGAAATGGCTTGTGGTTTATCTTTGAGATGGTGGACTAGGATATGTAAACTAAGTATTGTTTATGCAAATGTTGTCTTGGCACGCATGTCGACCTTTTACTGTCCTGTTCCTCAGCAACGACTAAATAGCTTTCAGCTTCATTGTTTGCCTGACTCTCCTTGTTCAAAAATATGTAGCTATAGTTTGATTTGTGCTTGTTATATTATTCTCGGTTTTTTTCTAGACAAAAGAAAAAGATGCAAATTCAAACAAATCAAACAATGAAACAAAAGAAACAATGGATGGTTTTATATGTGACGACAGAAAAAAGAAGAGCTGAAATCAACTCAAATTGATTTAAAAAAATGACTTGGTTACAGTTTTTTGCTAATTTTACTACTGCTAAACATTGGTTCAACAGTTGTTTCACATGGACACTTACTGTGATGCACATTAATTTATATATTATAATATAATATTTGGAGCTTAAGTATCTGCCCCTTCTGGGAGGTTAATGCAGCCTGAGATTGGAAAATTATTGAATGGTATTCAATGGGAAATAAAATGCTAAAATCATATCTGGTTTATCATGTGCCCTGAATCACACACATGTTGTACCTCATAATAAATGATAAATATTGATGTGCGTTTCAATTGCTTCAATTGTTAACAAATGGCTGATTCATTTGTGAGTAAAACCTGTTTATAATTTGGACAACACGCCTGGCGTGCATGTGACGTCACCACAGACTCCACACCACAACTGAGCGGAGTGTGACGTTACACACACACACACACACACACACAATGCATTGTAGTCTCTTGCTAATCCCACATAAAACCTAACGTCAAGTTTGCTTCCCACCAAAAACACTAACATATGTGAGTTTCAGAGCACTTGTCAAACAGAATCAAAATTTAGCTTGACTCACTCCATTCACTCCCATTCAAATTTTTTGCGAGCTACGCACCCATGGACCGGAAGAGGAAGGGCGTAACTTAGCCTCCCCATAGCTCAGAAGAGACAATGCGTTGTAATTGAGACGTGTTCCTTTTTCATTGGAACCATCAGTTCTTCCTTTAAACTTTTATACTTTACCACAAACAGTCACAGTATTTGGCTTTTATTTCCTTAAAGTACATGTTAGTTGTTCAATCAATCAATCAAATTGTATTTATATAGCACCTTACAACACCAAAAAGGTACACAAAGTGCTTTCTAAAATGAGATAAAAACAATAAAAACAAGTAACAATTATAAAATTAAGATAAAAACAAAGATAAAACAAGTTATAAAATTATAGCATCAATATAAAACAAACATGGACAGTCGACTACATGTCAAATGCTCATCTAAATAAATATGTTTTTAACTGAGATTTAAAAACAATTAGTATATTTTGGATTTAAATGTGTTAAAGACTGTATTGCATCTATTGTTTATAGATGTAATTTGACTTTGTTGTTATTTATATCCAGATATATATTCAAAATGACTGTATTATCTATTCGTTGCGGTCAAATCCTAAAATTTGGAAAAACAAACATTTCTTTTAGATTAAGGTAGTGATAAATGTGTACAAGTACTTGAGGAGTAGGGTTGAATAGGTTTATACTTGTTCCTCCTCCTTTTCAATCATGTAACATTCAGACTTTCATTTACTTGAAGATAGATTCTGTTCATTTGAATGGGGTTTTTTGTATCTTGTTCTGTCTTTATTTTTTTGCTTTGCATGTTCAAAATAAATAAATAAATATTTTTATTCATACTTTAATGCTGTTTTATATTTTTAAAAATATCATTTTACTTTCATACTTTTTGTTTCAGTTGGTTTTGTCTTTTTCCACATTTTTGCTGTTTTTTCCCACAATTTTTAAATTGTATCAACAAAAATAATCAATAAATTAACTGAATTCACAAAAATCACAACTAATTACAATTAATCCAAAAAAAAATTATCAATAGCTGCAGCTATGGACAAAAGCATTCCTAGTATTATTATTTTTTTTTTACTTTGTGTCTTTACTTCCTTTTCTTTGGTTCCGCTCTGTTATCTAATAGCATAAAAACCCTACTCTTTATTTTCAAAGATAAATGTGTGTTTCCTAAGAGAGCAGCTGAGTGATGGTGATGGCTCTCACAGCCTTTATTGCCTCTCTCCCTCTCACCACTTCTGCCTCTTCTACTGCCCTTGTTGCTGTTCTTCTTTAGAGGGTTTTTCTGCTGTTGTTTGTCCTGTCAGTCCAGTTTTGGATGCAGTCCCTTTGACTCTCACATGCCCACAGGTTTTATTTGGGAGTGCAACTCTGACAACCAACACATGCCTTTGTCACAGCAGATGAGTGTGCGCACACACACACACACACATATATTGGGTTCCATGTCTCATGAGCAGTAATCAAGTAGCCATTTGGTATTGAGTGTAAACGCATCTTTTTTTAATATATAAAATAAAATACACAATCAAAAAATTCAAATTAGAATATTTAATTAAATTTAAAAAAGAATGAATAAATAAATAAATAATAATTAATAAAATAAAAAAATAAATAACATTACTAAAAAATAAATAAAAAATAAAAATGAAAAAATAAAATAAAATAAAGAAATATTTTTCAAAAACACACACACACACACACACACATATATACATATACATATATATATACATATATATATATATATATATATATATATATATATATATATATATATATATATATATATATATATATATATATATATATATATATATATATATATATATATATATATATATATATATATATATAAAGGAAGCATCTTTAAACATTTGAAAAATACATGTTTAACCCATGCTTTATGAGGATTTATAGACTAAAACAAATTAATGTGTTCATAGGGCCAAATCATTTCTATTTTAATAGTGGGGACCTTTATTTATGTTTAACCCTCATGGGGACTTTTGGAATTTTGGTGCCCATAGTGTCAGAGGTCCCCATGGTGTGACTGCAGAAACATATCAATGTCCTAATAAAGATAGGAATACACACACACACACACACACACACACACCTCTCTCTGATTGAATGACACTTTTCCCTGTGTGTGTTGTTTGTTGTTAAACAGTTACCAAGCATATATGGTCATGAAGTGTCCATCACTGACGCCAGCTCTATATTGACCTTGTACACTAAAAACAGAGCAGTCAGATTTCATTGTAGAGTAATCACAGGTATAGAGTTACGCAGCAAACTCAGACCATATCCCATTACTGAATATAACACCAGCTCAAAACAACAACACAGTCGCCACGTTGCCCAGAAAACCGGCCACAATATTAACCCGATTTAGAACTGTCATGGGAAACAAAAACCTTTATTAGCCTACTTTTTGCAAATTTAGACTGAATCCTATGAGAGCTTATTTGATGGAAGAACAATTGGCCAACTCATGCTAACCTTTTTAGTCCTTTTACTCCTGTTGTTCCCCGGGGACGTGTGTTAGGTTTGATACAAATCAGGGTCGGCCTTTGTCAAAGCCGGTCGGAATCAGGTCTCACTGTACAGTCAAGACTGCAAAAATGTAGGTTATTGTGTTTGTGTTTGTTTTTGTATTGCCTTCCTCCCCCCTCCAAGTCAAGGCTCATGTGTTGTGTAATAGTGTTTTGTATTGTTTAAACTAAGTAATCAGATCCATCTTATGTCTTCAGGGGATGAACTCTATACAGGCCAGTTTGTCACTACAATGCAGGTGAATCAGGGTTCCCAAGGATGATTTTAATACAGTCTGTTCATTCATGGGTGGAGCACATTACAAGGGTCCACTGATACAATAACTGCCAGTCAATAGCCCAGATAGTTCTACACAAAGCTTAGGTGTTAAGATGTACCTTCCTCTAATTCCATCATTGTTGAATCTTTAATTATTCTGTCTGTGTTGATGACACTGCAGTGTTTTCCCCAGTGCATTAAAGACCTAGTGGACCACCGGCTTTTGCTTACCCCCCCCCTTAGGCTAAGCATCACTATTTATTTATTTTAAATAAATGTAGACGTTTTACAACTAGTGATACTAATGTCAGAGTCCAGTTCTGGATATAGATTTATATATGTGTGTAATAAAGTGTCAATTTTACATTTCCTTGATATATTTTCTATTAAATAAATCATAATTAAGCCTCTATATGACAAATCATTATCCCACTTATCCCACTTTGTGGATTCTGTCATTGCTATATATTTAATGAATTAATGAATTTATTTATTTATTATTAAAGGAAAATAAAGTGTATTTCAGAGTGTGTATTTTTCTTAGCAGTTGTAAGTATTGTTAATAAATGTTTTACAATAACACAATGGATATAATTTAATATTTCTTTTTAATTTTTAGTTTTTTTTTTTTACAAAACCATGGTGGGCCACTGGTGGACTTCTTTAGTTGTCCTACCACCAAGCTTAGACAGATAACTGAGGGAAACCCTGCACTGATATATATATATATATATATATATATATATATATATGTATGTTGTTTTTTTTTTACCTCTCCCAAGGAGGTTATGTTTTTGGCCAGTTTCTTTGTTTGTTTGTCTGTCTGTTATTTAGCAAGATAACTCAAAAACTAATGGACGGATTTTGTTTTAGCACAAATAAAACCCCATTCAAACATGAAAATACTTTGATAAATTACCCAAATGCAAAACAAGTGAAATTTCCTGAAGAAATAAGGGGAATTTTTTAACAAAATTCTGCCTCAACTTATCATCTTTCCATGTGCTTTATGGATCAGTTCTCGAAAGATACTAAACTCTTAGTAACAGAAGCAGAAAATCATTCAAATTTTGTGTAATATGCACATTTTATTGTTACATGATAGTTTGTGAATGTAAATATTTTCCTAATTTAATATTATTTTATCCAGATAAACAATGACAAAAATTTGAAGTTGTCGACATTTAAAACTGAGAAGAAAATATGAAGTCATTTAATAGATTATTATCCTCTTCATTCCACAGGCCACAATGGAACCGTTGGCAGGCTGCATTTGGTATGTGAGGTAGTATTTGGAAAGTGTGTCTAATGAATCAATGTATGTTTTTGTCTCCTGTTCATGACCCAACACAGTGAGGGAAGCAACTTGACCCCGGCACATCACTATCCTGATTTCCGCTTTAAGACATATGCACCGCTGGCCTTTCGCTACTTCAGAGATCTGTTCGGCATTAAACCGGACGACTACCTGGTAAGATGAATGCATCAGAGCTGTGATCTAGCTGGTCATTAGTTAATTTATTTGCTTAATTGAATCACACACTCTCAGTTTCCTGTAATTATCATCATAAAGTGATCAGTCATACAGTCATACAGCACATCCATGGAGGCTGCAGGTGGAATATGATGCCTTCAGGATTCTTCTTAAGCTTCCAATATTGACGAGTGCCAGCACTTTATTTGTAAGCTGTAATGTCCCCACTTTTCATGCTCTGTTGAGAAATTTTATGTATCATACCCCTCTAGAGCGTTGCGGCAGCTCCCGTTCACTTTGAATGACGTCAGTGGGCGGATTTTTTTCGATAACCGCCCGCAGCCCATGGCAACGGGTTTTGTCACTTCAGATTCACGTTACCATATCACTCCGCAGGTAGTTCGGCCACTTTTAACGTATATATTTGCTTTTTTGTAACTGCTAGCTTATCCAATGTTAACCTATCCTGATGTTATCTTGACCGTAGTCAGGAATTCAGGGGAAATTGCCGTCCTCATCTCGTACAAATTCTCCCGGGTCTTAAGTAAGTATTTTACCCCGGGGTTAACTCCTCTATGCTGGTTTTTAGAAAACAAGGAGCGGTTTCAGTGAGCTTCGTTTTCAGGATTTATTTGCAAGAACGGGACAACACCTGCTCCGGTCGCCGACCTGACTGTGTACATCCGTCTCTCTCTTTTCTCCGTCTAAAACTCTCTGCACCCCCGCATCGTATTGGCTATTTCACAACACTATTCTGTTAGAGTAGTGACAGTATTAAACTGTAATAACCCGTAGATCCCTTGCTTATTCTACGGCCCTCAGGAAAGTTGCGGCAGCTCCCGTTCACTTTGAATTTACGTCCCCAGCCTTCAGCGAGCGGATTTTTTTTTCAATAACAGCCCGCTGCGCCATTAACGCTGCCAATGGCAACGGGTTTTGTCACTTCAGATTCACGTTACCATATCACTCCGCAGGTAGTTCGGCCACTTTGAAAGTAAATATTCGCTACCTTGTAACAGCTATTTTATCAGTCTGTTAGAGTGGTAGCAGTAATAAACCTTCGACGTCAGGGAATATTTTTCTGATAGAAACGCGTGGGCAATACATTATCTCTTGCTAAATTTATGGGTAAACTGGTTGGGTCAAACAATGGTGTTATATCTGCACTTTGTGATACCTGGCAGAGTGATACAAGGTATTTCTCTGAAATGTGGAAACAGTGGCATCAATGTCTGCACATACCTTAAGACATTGAACGTATCTATCTGATGTACCCATCCTTTTTAATGTTTTTTTTTGTATGGAACATATGAGTCTGTAATAAAGTATTCAATTCAATTCATATATAAGTAGGGATGCCCACGTTCATTCCTGTTAAAGGTTAAAAAGCAACAGATAGACGACCAGGGTCCAAAACTAAATATTTATATTATTTATTTTGCTTCTTCTATTCAGTCCTTGCCTTCATAGTTTGAATACATGTAAGCACTGGTTGTAAAGATAGATATTAAAGACAAGCTCTGTCTGAATTTGACGCAATTACTTATATATTTTTTTTAATCTTGTCAGTTATTTTGTAGAAATATACAGCACTTTCTAAACATGAAGAGAAAAAGCACGAGCTTGTCAAGTGTCATGGAAGTGGCCCTGATGTGGCCTATAGAAGCCACCTGCTTTTACAATAAAAAATGCTAATTATAGATTTTTAATGTAAAACTTGTGTCGTTATGATTATGATTTCCTTTAAGTAGCCTACTTATCAATGTCTCTGTCTTATAAAAAGCACATATGTAACTTCAGGTATTCATTTCTTCTCAGTCTGACTTACCGGTTGCCATAAACATTCCAGTCTGTGTTTATTCCTTTATTGTGTCCATGTGAAACACTACACACCAAGATGATAATTAACCTTCCCCCTGTCTTATTTTCCTCCTCACTGCATGACTAATTGCAACAAAATTCAAACTTCCTCTTTTATTGAATAGTGGGTGGGAAATAGTACACCCCATTTGTGCTGAGAAAAGACAGGATGGCAAATGCAGTCAATGAAACAGACTGGGAGGTGGACATATTGAAGGTAATGACAGCTTTAAGCTGCTTCAGTGCCGAGTGAAATCAGCAGATGATGTGTGATGTCCCACCAGACACAGACACACACAGAGAAGAAGAGTAAAGAGTTTGAAGTGTAATTGTACAGAGTAGTGTTTCTCTGTAGAGCCACAGTAGCAGCTCATTATTAACATGCTCTCCAACTGGAGCCCTGCTGTCTAATATCACTTACAAAGCATGTTCAGAGTTCTTCTGTCAAATCATACAGTCTTTATTTATGTGTTGCATGTGCCATCTTGAGAGCAAATTGAATTTGCTGCCCAGCAGAGCGTACCTTGTCTCTGTCCTTATCCTACACTTAGGCATCTTGCTTTATACGTAAATTAGATTTTGTGTAATCATGTTTGGGCTGCATTATGTAATGACACTCATTTTCTTTATTTTCTTTGGGTCTTTTAGCCTTTTAAAACATCACTATGTCCATTTGTGTTTGTAAATGCCAAAAGAGACAAAGATATAATGTAACTTCAAGGCAGTGGAAGGACTGAACAGCAGGTTAGAGACTATGCTAATCATTGATGTCCTTGAGGTAGGGATGAGTTCATTCAGACAGAAGCTACACAGAGACTTAATTAAAACAGAAGACACACACAGTATGTAAAATGCAAATGCAAATGCAGACAGGCAGAACAGATGCCTGTGGTGTTTTACCTTCTACCACATATTGAGTAGCATGTTACTGTCACAAGTTATAACTCACACATTGATTTTTTTTTTCTTTAAACACATACAGTAGCTACTGTATGTGTTTAAACTGTTACCCTCAACCACTTAGCTTATGTTTCTGTCCATGTTAGACAGTTTGTTGTGTGTGAGCCTCAGCCTTTCACAGGCAAACAAGGTTTGGACTGATCTGATCCTCGATTCGGGTGTGACCTTTTTAACAATTACTCTAATTCAGTTTCTTTAACAATGACCCCTCTGTATATTTAGACCAATCACATGATTCTGAACTATGCGAACATTGGAAATAGGTTATTGAAAAACAGATTATACTGGTCCTACTCATATGGGACCAGTATAATCTGTGGACCTTTCATGATTTGGAAAATGGATCCTCCATGTCTGCATTTTCACAGATTAGGTGAAGAGTGTTTTTTTTTTTTTTTTTTTTTTTTTTTTTACTGACATTTACATACAATATTACCCCAGTTCTGATGTCAAGGGCAGGTTGTCCACCCACAGATTACTGCTGAAAGATCGAAAAATAAAAATGTTTGTTTACCTGTCATGGTTTTTATCCATCTTTTCAGATGCCATCCTTCTGAAAGATTTAAGTTTGCTCTTCAAATGAATATCCTTGCTATATTGTGACATAAGCCTCCCGGATTTCCATCAAAAACATGTGGATTTATCACCACTAGTGTGGCCTTCATAATCCTCAACCAGGAAATAAGATACATAAATGCAAGGAGAAAAGAAAAATGTTACATATTCCACCCAATTAGAGATGTTGATTCACACAGGAATAATATTATCACAGGGCTTCTGCGTTTACTCAAACCGGGTAATTAGTGTTAACTGATTCACATGGAGGATTTACAGAAAACCTCTGCAATTGTTAGAAATGACCAGAGATCCACAGGTAATACTAGTCCAGTGTGAATAGGACAAAAGATGAAAATACAGATAAGGTCCTCAAATGTCCCATAAAACATTAAAGATGTTAGCAAAATGATTATTGATCAACAAAATACTAATTATTAATTTAACACTCATCAATTAATGTATTCATTTTTGTAGTTCTGTATGGAAATTAATCTATTGACATACTTCAGAATTGGTTATGGATGCATTTTTATTGACAGAAAAGGCACTTTTCTTACATTTTTCTTCTCCTTACTCACACTTTTGATTTTTCATGCTTTAAACAGAGTAGAAAACTATTTGTTTTTCATCTTAGTTCTAAACAGGAAATTGCAATAACAGTGTTTTCTTCCTCCAAAATTACACATCCAAAAGGCAGTCATTATACATATATTTTTTGTACACAATGGTTTATGTGTTCAGAGCTGTTTATGTTTGGATGTGTAGAAGTTTGACCTCTGTTTCAAGTGAATGTGAAACCAGTTTATTTGTGTTTCTTTTTCGCCCTCAGTACTCGCTTGTCAATGAGCCTCTTATTGAGCTGACCAACCCAGGGGCCAGCGGCTCGCTCTTCTATTTAACCAGTGATGATGAGTTCATCATTAAAACCGTCCAGCACAAAGAGGCCAAGTTTCTCCAGAGACTATTACCTGGATATTATATGGCAAGATGATTTATATATATATTTGCTTTCTAATAAATAACATGGTGTAGTCATTTAAAATAGAGGCTTTATTTAATTCCCTTTGAACACTTGTTTTCTCCTAATGACATAATGTTTTTAACATATTTACTTATTTTACAGAATCTGAACCAGAATCCACGTACACTGCTGCCCAAGTTTTACGGTTTGTACTGTATTCAGTCTGGGGGCATCAACATCCGACTGGTGGTGATGAACAATGTGCTGCCTCGCTCCGTCAAAATGCACTACAAATATGATCTGAAGGGCTCCACCTACAAGAGACGAGCCTCCAGGAAAGAGCGAGAGAAGTCCTGTCCCACATACAAAGACCTGGACTTTCAGGACATGCATGAAGAGGGTCTTTACTTTGACACAGAAACGTACAACAACCTGATGAAGACCCTACAGAGGGACTGTCGGGTAAGTGAGAGGGTTTTCGTCTATGTCTATTTCGACCAAGTGATCAGTTTATCAGAAATTCTTACACTAAAACATCTGACTTGTGCGCCACATGGGTATTATGTCATGTGTTATATGAAAAGCTCAGAGCTGATTGCATTTGGTCTGGGAATTTCCTGAAACAAGGGTCAGTCAGTGGCTTTTTCTTCTTCTAACAGATTATGAGAAACCAAACACAAGCAGATGCGACTATTTGCCAGTCACATCATGTACTGGTTAGAGATAGTGTGTGTATGTGCAATTTTCAATGGCAGAAACTGTTTTGAAAACTGAATTTTCCATCTGTTTGCCATTGGGACTGCAATATGTTTCCATTGTGTGTTCAACTTAAGCTCTCAGTTGCCCCGGGCTTTTCTTCCATCTCTGCACTGCTATGTTTCAATACATGACAGCTCTCCAAACACTGAATGTGATTAAGACATGATCCTGGTAGCGTGAGAGACTCGGAGCTCCATCCAAAGATAGGCCTCTAGTCTAAAGGCTAGCATTCTTCTCTATTTTAGCACAGAGGCCAGGAGACTGTCTGTTAGAGTTAGAGACATGATCTGTGCTCTAATTTTTTATCCTACAGGTTTTAACACAGACAGCGGTACGCAAAATGAATAATCCGAAAGAGCTCAAAGATTTTACTACCACATATAGTTCTTTGTCACACAATAAGGTTATTGTTAAACTGGCTCAAATAGTGAAACAGTAGTGAACAAAAAAGCTCAATGATGGTAAAAAGACTTTTTCATAAGGAAAAAAACCTAAGAATGTTAAAGGCATAATATGAAACATGTGAAGATACAGATATTTTTTAAATTTGATTATTCAGATTGTGATGGAAATATTATATATCACACAGATACAGGTGTAACACTTATTGATTTGTCTCATTTGGACTATTCTATAATGATCAGATCATCTGTCTGTCTCTGCCCAGCACATAATTACTACCAATGCAGATCCACAATTTAAACACACAAAATAGTTTAGATTAAAAAAAAATAATCTGGAACATACAAATAATGGCTAATAATGAAAACCTAAGCTTTTGCACATTAAATGATTGAAAAGAGAATCTCTTTTTAGGGTGAAAGATGGAGTTATTCAATTTACAGGTCGACAGAAGGTTGTTTCATTTAAGACTGATCATGAAAGGACTGCATGAGGTTAGAAAGTGCTGATGAATCCACTCCACCTCCAAAAGATTTAGATAGTGAAATGCATCATAGGTGCATTGTTAAGGTGGCCGACAAGGGCCAAACACATTGGAACAGCCCAATGTGTCTTAGTTAAGAGAAAACAGCTGCTAGTGCAGAAATGATGCAAATTCACAAACACGAGTCTAAACAAGGTGCAAAAAGAGGAACATGGTGCAAATGGAAAAAAAAAAGTGCTGCAAGAAGCAAAAACACATGCATAATCATCAAATGCTCTGCAAATCAAGACACAATGCAAACCAAGTAAACATCTGCAAATAAAAAATCAGTCACTACAACAGAAGTGCTTCAAACGTGCAGCCAGTGTTTACAGATGACAGACTAATGTCAAATATAATCAAATAAAAGTAACATTACCACGCTGCGCCAGAACTTCAATTTGTTCCAACTGTAGTTTGAAACACTGTCAGTCAGGTGTTCTCTGTAGTTCTCTCCATTCTGTGTGTCTCTACATTGAGTTCTTTTGACAGCGCCCCCTACAGGTTTGGAGCACTTCTGTTGTTGTGACTAGTTATGCAGAGTTTTTCATGTGCAGATTTTTTCGTGCTTTGCATCGTTTCTCCATTTACAGAGCATTTGATGATTCTGCTGCAGAAAAGCACTAGACCTCCACCAAGGCAGATTTCCCCCCTTCGAATGAAGAGAGGTCCACCAAGGAGGTTATGTTTTTGCCAGAGTTTGTCTGTTTTTCTGTCTGTCTCTGTAACTCAAAAGGTTATGGACGGATTTTGATGAAATTTATAGGATACGATGGTAATGGGGAGATCTGGGAATGGTTAGATTTTGGTGGTGATCAGGGGGGGGGGGGGGTCAATTTGATGACATTTTCAGGATGTGTTGGGAATGTTGGGAATGGCACAAATGACAATTTTTGTGGTGATTTGGAAGAGATTCTGGAAGACTTTGAAATTTTACATTGCGGTAAATGGAGAATACATTATCCAGAATCCAGGACCTCCTCCGGATCACCACCAAAATGTTTATAATTTTAATTACAAAAATGTAATATCATCCTGAAAATTTCATCCAAATCCGTCCATAAGTCCCCCACCCCCACCACATCACCACCAAACTCTAATCATTTCCAGATCTCTCCATTACCAACCTACCTTTGACAGACAGTCACACAAACTCTGGCAAAAACATAACCTCTTTGGCAGTAGCAATAAATACATACAAAGCTCTGGGTGTATAAGAAATGCCAATACAATAGTAAGGTCAATGTCGTATGAGCACAGATGAATTGATTTAGCCAGTGAGTGGTTTTGCAGAATGTTATTTTCTACTGTTCCTGGATAGTTATAGTCTGATTTTTCAAAGGACCTTTTAAAAGGGAGTTAATTTTTTTTCCCCATGGCCTTGTATCAACCACTGATATGAAGATGTGAGTCACACATTCACATCGTTGACTGGTGAGTCATAATTAATAATTATGAAATCGCTGAAGATTCACACCTTTGGTATTAATGCTTTTTTTCTCCAGTGTGTGAAAAGATTGAACATACCTTAAAAATGACTACTGTCCCTCCCTACCTTCATGATAATAGTGGTGGACATATTGCCTTTTTTCTAGCCCTCTATGAAGCCGTAGCGTCCATTAGCTTAGAATTGGATTCTGCATAAATAAACGAACAGCACGAGCATAAACACTGCATAAACCCACAAAAGCCCTTAAACATTATACCAGAAAAGAATGGAATAATGTTCTTTCCACAGCTAAACATTGGGGCATGAAATTAATCACAAATTACTTTTTAGTTTCAGCGGTGTATATGTATGTATATATATATATATATATATATATATATATATATATATATATATATATATTTGTCTTGGCGAGGGTAAATGGTCTTCTGGGATAAAGTTATGGGAGGTGACAGTTATTTGATGTGATTTGTTCTCATAGAGGCTGGTTAATGATGGGGTTTAGAGCCCAAAGCCCCCTGTGCTGTAATCCCATTAGTTCTGCTTGACATACAGTAACTGCAGCTTCCATATAGCTACACCACCACTGTACACACTGTGACATTCAATCTCAAATGTGACCAGAATGTGACTGTTACTGTGGATCAGTGTATCCGATGAGGTCCAGAGACCAGGAAGAAAGACTTCCTGCCAGACTACCTGCTGGGCTCGGTCAACCTGTCAGACCTGGCAGCCCTGCATGGCACCATTTGTGAACAGCTCCATAAGTTCCATTACACTGGCAGCAGCAGAAATAAATGTTTCAGTTTTTAGTGTGTAGGAAGAGAAGAAGCGTGATAGTTTTATCACCAGACTGTGATTGATGGCGCAGGAATGGCGTTAGGTGTAATGAAGAATGTGATGCTGCATGTAGATTCAGTTAGATAACAAGTCTTTTCTTTTCTTTTCTTTTCTTTTCTTTTCTTTTCTTTTCTTTTCTTTTCTTTTCTTTTCTTTTCTTTTCTTTTCTTTTCTTTTCTTGTCTTTTCTTTTCTTTTCCTCACGTTTTACCTTTTCTGTAATTCTGTTGCTTTTAATGGATGTATGTTTAATATTTTCTAAGACTGTGTGCAAACATATGGAAACAGCTGTTAGTTTCCCAACTTTCAGTAGAATGAAATGTTTGCATCACAAGTTTTAAAGGAAACATGATGCAAGAGGTTTGAAACTGTTTGATTATCAAAAATTCTCAGGAATTTGAAGGTGATCCCTTCTTGGCATCTTTAACCAGTGTACTGACTTTGTCAATGGTAACTGTTTGTTAATCAGACCACCATAGTGCTAGAATAATGACGTGCCTAATTTGCTAAGTCAGTATTTTCTTAAACTTTAACCTGGTAGCGCACACAGTTACACCATTCCCACAAAACACCCTTGACTTGCACTATCGTTGTGTCACTGTGTATGACTTAAAGCTGCGACGCTATGAAATATTTTTAGCATTATAGGGTGTAACAAAATTATAAATTATATTCAACCCATAAGGAGTGAAAACATGATTCATGTTAGCAGTTTTCCTTTTGAAAATAAACAGATTGAAAAAAAAACAAGAAGAAAATAATGAAAAAGTGATCTCTGTTTAGAAATAATTCAATCAAACAACTTTAACAGTCGTGAAAAAAAAAACACTCTACAGGTGAGATTCTCCTTCTTGTTGCATTTTTTTTTTCTAATAAGTCAGAAAAAACTTATGTACATGACAATCATCAGTATGTACCTTGACAGTGAACATACTGTGGTTTGTGGCACAGTCTGTATATAAATATTTGAGTATCTGAGAACAGACACTGTTGGGTACTGTGTTCTGTACAATTTGTTATTGTCATGGCTTCCTGCATTTGCCTCCTGAGCAGGAAGTAAAGTGCCCTCTAAGCAGAATCACTGTCCATTTCCATGAGTAAGCAGCTAACCCCATCACCCCTGGAGAGGCTGTGGACCAAAACATAGAGGAGGGGCCTGCAGACGCCACAAGTAACACCGGGTGAGGGGCGTGGGGAACGAGGAAGTGGAAAAAGCCGGCTGTTTCTGGGTGCCGAAGATCCTGATAAATACATTTTAGCTGTTTTCCAAGAACTAACTCAGTTTCAGAGGAATATGGGAGGTCAGGGGTGAAGTAAAGCAGACAGACAGAGAAGATGGGGAGGTAATATGTCAGCAATGTGCGACACTTGTAGGAAAATGCAGACTGTGCTCTCTTCCTTTTAAGTCTCCTCTCCATTACTCTGCAGCTCCCCCGATACTCCCAAAATGCCAAAACAACACAAAGCATTAATAATTCATAGCAAACTCTACTGTACAGAGAGAGTGAGATAGAGGCAGTGTGTGTTTTAATGCTCCACTGTGGCTGTGTGTATGATCTGGAACAGAGATGAACATCATGTCTCTGTTGCAGAAAAATGACAGTGAAAATGCTGCTGATGTCAGACTCTTAAGGCAATCTTGGGTCTCGGTATGTTTCATCTTAAAATATTAGTTTGTGTTAATAGGAATTTTTTTTACAGTTATGAAACAGTAATAGAAATGTATACAGTTATTCAAGCCTTAATCAAATCCATAATGTTTGCAATAATTAGCCCAAAATAATAGTGTCAATATTAGTGTATAAGCACCACATTGATCACCTGATAAGTAAGGCTTTTGCTATTTATGCTATTGTTTTAACGTAATTTTTATTTAGTTTTGGTCATACAAATATACAAGACATTTAAATACATTTTTCTTTGCTTCAAAAATTAAACACATGTTGTTCACCTGAGTGGACATTTTTTAATTCCAAGAAAAATGGGATCATATAAAAAAAAAAAAAATCAGTCACATTGTGTTTTTCATGCCTAAAGAAGAATAAAAACACTCAGGAAAGAAATCTTGACTAAAGTTCTCCTAATTCCTGCATGAAGGGTTAAAAGGGTAATCATGGGCCTCCATATATTTTAAAAACATCTCCCTGAATTCTAAATACATACGTAATTTACACCATCTCATGCATTTCTCTCACTTTGTCAGTCCAAATGTTATATGTGGGAGGTTTAGTTTTCAACTACTTGATAGTGATGCATTTAATGGCTGCTGTTCTTACAATTTTATAAAATGTCTGGCTGAAGACTGTTCACAACAGCAAATATATCTTAGGAAACATCCAAAATATGTGGGTATGGTTCCCCAAGTGAGCTCCACAATTCAGCTTTTACTATTTTAATATGTTAACAAGTCATTAATGCTTGCTACTCATTAGGGCTGTTAAATGATTACAGTTTTTAATCAGATTAATCACAGGGTTGCTTTGGATTGATTGCAATTGATCACGATCAAAACACTTTATGTTGTTCGACTGCTCAGTCTTTTTTTTCTTGTACGTGTACTCAAATTTCACGCAATATACACAAAAATGCAATAAGAAACACAATAAGTGTGGAGAAAAAAAAAAAGTCCATGCTGTATATTTCCACAGTCCAAACATGTTCAAAAACTCTTCTGAATACTGAAAAATGTGATAAAATATTCAAAACATATGAAAAAATATGAACATATGTACAATTAATATGTTTACTCAACACCTTCAACAAAACAACTTGAAACAACTATTCCATTTAATTGTGTTCAAATATTTAATCTGATTAATCGTGATGATGATGTTCATGTCTTAATTTTGACAGTCCGACGTACTACGAATGAGTCATAAATCCAGTGTTTGTGAATTTATTGGTCCAAAATATAATATTTACCATTAAATTACATTCACTGCAGTTGCGTATCTCACTCAAAATAGAAACTGAATCCAACTGAATATGTCCGGGTGTCTGTTTCCCATAAACTCATGCATGAAAGGGTTACGTGAACACACAAAAGTGCAGAAATAAAATGCTTCAGACACTGCAGACACGCTTGCTCGGTAGGTGGACAAGCATGAGTTGTGCATGAGCCAGTGTAGCCCATTGGTGGTGTCTGCCTCCGCATGCGTTTACAGTATAGTTCACTCTCTCTCCTTACCAATGTGATTCAGTGACAACAATAGCTTCTCTCAGTCTCAGCTGCAGGAAAATCAAGGCTCTGACCTTATAGTGCAAAGACATTCAACAGATTGCTGTGCTACAGTCACAACACTCTGATTTTACTGCCTGTGTGTTACATAAATGCAATCTTTCATCAACAGATTTGTTCACTGCTGCGGTTTATTTATTAAATGTGGAGGCTAGAGAGAGAAAAATGTATTAAATCCAATTAAGTGGGGTAGTTCTATAACAGGAATGAGGAGGAAAACAGAAATCTGGTGCCAAGGAAATGTGTCTGCTTCTGCTACCGTGAATCAACGACGAAATTCAGAGCCACATGTTACGAATTGAGCATGTTGTGTCACATGTGGTGGGTTTGTTCTCATGAATTATCGCTATCTAAAACATTCCTGCGGTTGTGATTAGACTTGGTGTGTAAGCAGACCCCAAAAAGCAGCGTGAAGAAGATCTGTGTTGTGTCTTTGCAGCAGGCAGACTCAGAACTAAGAAAGGTTGTTGTGTGTTAGTGTCATTGTAAAGTGGGGCACTGTTAGCCAGCTCCAGTGGGGAGCTCTGCAGCCCTACTGGCACTGCACTACATGTGTTGAGTGCTTCAGGGTGGAATACAGTAAGATATTTGTTCAAGATGAGGGAAGAGCTGTGACAAAAAGTGCACATCCTACAGGATTGTTAGGATTAGTCTTCTACCAGTCGTCCAACCCAAGAAAATCAGAGAAAAAGGGCACTTTCGCTCACATTTATAGTGTGTTTATTAAATTTTTCACAGCTCTTTTACACAAATAACACCCAAAATGCAGCTGTTTTCTCTCTGTTGTGACAGTTTGATTGTTTGCCTGAGAAAGCCAGGGCCAGGCAGCCTGGTGTGCGTGGCTCTATTCAAAATGGTTGCAGTTTGAATAGGCCGGGGGAGTATGAGTGAAGGGATGCAAATCGTTGATATGGAAAAGGCAAAGCACAAACAAAAGCCCCAGTGTTCATTGCAGCGACCCATTAAGTCTAGTTTGTGTGTATGTGTGTGTGTGTGTGTGTGTGTGTGTGTAAATGTGGATGAATATGGTCCGACATATCAGTAGTTTCTATTATAGATGCAAACTATATTTTCCTCTTGATCTTTTTATAAAACAAAATTCACATGAAGAAAAAGATAAGAGGAAGGTACAGGGCAGGTTTTCTGAGGAGGTCAGCTTTGTTTGGATTATAAGGTCAACTCTCTAATTGTATAATTTTTTCAAGTCTAATATAGTGTTATTAATGAAGTACAAAATCACCAGACCATAAAGGTACTTTTCCACTGGCTTAGGAGATAGGTTTGGTTTGAACAGTTTCCTCTTAAGACAGACTTTTTCTTAACATCTTGATTTTCTCTTTTCGTCGCCCACTCCCCTGCGCACATTAAAGCAGACAATCTGACATAAGGAGTTTCCTGACATGATTTTTACCCCATCCCCAGAAGGCAAGAGTTTAGTTTGAATCAGGCCACGTCCAGACAAGGTCGATGCGGGCTTAGTTTTGAAACACTGTCAAAAAGATATTACTTAAAAATGGAACTGTTTTAGTAAAAATCCACATCAGCATGGGGGCGAAACGCTTGCTGAAAACAATGCAATTCATATGCCACACCCCTATGCACGCTGTAAGTCAGTCCCACTGGATACAAGAGAACAATAGAAGAAGTAGTGCGCCTGCACCCACATCCTTTTTCTACCGGTGCAACACACACACCGGATACAAACAACAACGATAACACTGCTAACACCCTGACGCATTCATCAATGCTACTCTGTCGTTCACCATTGTTGCTGGTTTGCGAGGAGAATGAACGCTACAGGTGCAAGGCTGTGTTTTTTTCCAGTCATGTGATCATGACGTCGGTGTGAAAACACATGGATACTCTTCAAGATGGTTACGGAAACGGCACCGTATCCAGATCTTCCCAAAGAGACCGGTCCCATTTTGACGAAAAGCCAATCTGTTAAGAAAGTACGTAGGCTTCACGTAAACGTGTTTCCGTGCAGCCGGCGTCTTAGGTTGTTTGTTTGTCTGTCTGTATGTTTGTTTGTTTACTGAAAAACAGTTTAAAAAAAGGTATTTTTCTCAAACTTTATGGTTTTTGTTTGATTTTAGGTTTAGTGTGTTGTCAAATGAAAAAAACAACTGTAGTCACATAGGTGAGGCTGTGCTAAAAAATTATACCAAGTAAGTTAAGATAAACACTTGTGTGATGAGAGACATGAAGGCCAAATCAAAAATATTTTAAAAATGGGTAAAATAGACTCAAATACACTTCAGATCCAGGGTAGATCTGAAGTACATTTTCCACCTTTGCATTTACTGGCAACATACTTTCTCTCTTTGTCTTCCTCACTTTTGTAAACAGTTTATTATTCAGCCTGAGAATTATAAACAGCTGCTGAGAATTCTTCCCATTCTGGGTCATATGATAAGAATCACTGTGAATAAATGACAATGACCATGGTCCTATTCTTAGATTAAGATCTTGCCCTAAGACCACTACTACTACGAAGCAGGAGACATGGAGTCGCAGAATCCCTTGGAAACTAGGCGAAAGGCCCCTTATGCAGGTCAATGTGTAACACTTGGCTCTCTGTGGAAAAACACCTTATTTATTTAGCTCAGACCTGGTTTACACAAAGATTTCCTTTAGCTCAGTCTCTGGTCTTTGAGGTACTGAACTCTTCTTGGGTGATGAAAGTGTTTTTGGAGGACAAAAATGTGTTTTTCACAACATTTTCATAATATTACTTAGTTTAGCGTCAGGGTGCTGAAAGTGAAGCATTCAGACGTGTAGACGGAGTTAGAGACGAAGAAGAAACTCATTAGTGTTTTTAGAAAATATGATGTTTCCTGTGAGTAGTCAAAAGGTTTCCAGCCCACGCAATTAATTATCAACAGGGGTGGTAAAAGTTCACACATTCTTTCCTGAGGTAGAAGAACAAATACTTGTGTAAACAAAATATGTTGGTCATTGATTCACCTTCTTAAAAAAAAAAAAAATAAATAAAAAAAAAATAATATATATATATATATATATATATATATATATATATATATATATAAAGTTATTATTATTATGAATGCTGTCTTATTGAACAATGGTTATTTGATCCTAAAGCACTTTTTTGTGTCTGCGAGGCAGATCTTTGTTCCTTTGTTGGGATTGTACAAAAATAATGTTAGTTAATAACAATAAGTTAATAATAATAGGATCTTAAACTGTATCGTCTGTAAAACATAATTAAAATTTTTACAGAGGAGAATTATGGGATATAGCATTAGATCCTGTTCTGAACAAATACAAATGTGTTCAGCATTTATGTATGTTTCTCCTGTAATTCAATTGTTCCAGGGAATATTATTTATTTGTTATTATTATTTTTAAAAAGAAACCTTTTTTTTTTTTTTGCCTAGATAGCAGTATTATGATATACCAGAATCACAAAAAAAAAGAAAAACCCCATCATGGTTTTCCCACGTGTACTGTATGTCTGCTGTCTGTGGATGTTTTATTGTATGTGCTGCATTTCTGTTTCTGTGTTCCATGGAATTCTTTTTTGGTGCCTGTGGTGGACAGCCTGTTACTGCAGCTCTCTTCTGCTGTAGTAACCAAGTCATTTCCTGTAAGGGATCAATAAAATATATATGAATGAATGAATGAATCAATCAATCAATCCCTCATTTATCGTGGGTGTTACGCTCTAACAAAGTCTAACAAAGCCAGCCTACTGTCACCTTTAGAACATCTGAAGGACCTGGAAAAGCTAGTCCATGCATTTGTCTTCAGTCTGCTGGATTACTGGAACACTGTTTTACAAGTCGATCTAAAAAATCTATTAAACAACTGCAGGTCATTCAGAACTCTAAGATCAACTCTCACTAAGATCAATGAACTGGACCACGTTAGTCTGACTACTGGCTGCCTGTCCATCAGAGGATAGACTTTAAAGTTCTGCTGCTGGTCTATAAAGCCCTGAATGGTTCAGGACAGTGGTTCTCAAATCCAGTCCTTGTGGCTCAGTGTCCTACATGTTTTAGTTATTTCTTTCTTCTATCACACCTGTTCTGGTGTTCCGGGCATGTCCATCCGGGAGGAGACCTCGGGGCCGACCCCGGGATGACATCTCTCGGCTGGCCTGGGAACGCCCCGGGATTCCCCTGGAGGAGCTGGCTGAGGTAGCTGGGATGAGGGAAGTCTGGGCCGCTTTGCTGAGGCTGCTGCCCCCACGACCTGGACCTGGATAAAGCGGAAAACGACGAGACAAGATCACACCTAGTTCAATTATTGATCAGCTCTTCAGAAGCCTGATAATGATGTAATGACTTCCAGGTGGAATGGAAGAAGGAAAAAGAAAAAAATAAATAAGTAATTATATATATATATATATATATTAGGGGTGTGACGAGACACTCAGGTCAGAGAGGAGACGAGACACAAGTTTGGGTTCACAAGATCGAGATGAGACTTTAAGAAAACTAAATGACTAATTATATGAATAGACAACAGACTTTTAGTTAAGTGAGTTACACATGGATTTTAGAACTTTTATAACTAAGCATTGACTTTTTATGAACTTCTTCCTTTTAATGAACGTCTTAATGAACGTCTTCATCTATAAATTGAAACAAAAATAAAATGCCTGCACTATTCAGTTATTCTGTATTGACACTTTATCATGACATTTGACCTTACCTTGTTTTGTACCTCACTCTTTGTTTTATTTATATGTCGAATGCTGCTGTTGTCACTGAGCAATTCCCCAATTGTGGGATAAATAACATACTTCTATTCTATTCTGTTCTATTCAGTAATTTTTTTCTTTAAAATATAAATATATACGCAATATATACATTAATATAAATAATTGCATTGTTATTGGATGGTTTATTGCACAGTTTATCTGGAGCACTTTCTGTTGATTTGAAACAATAGAAAATACAGATATTTGTACTAAAATGTAAAGGTCAAAGTAAAAGGTTTGAAATCTCTGCTTCAGTATCATCCGTCATGAGGTCCTTGTTCTTATTTCCTCCTCCTTGTTTTTGTGTTTGTGTAGGTGCTGGAGAGTTTTAAGATCATGGATTATAGCCTGTTACTGGGTGTGCACATCTTGGATCAGAGCCACCGAGAGGGGGGCGAGTCGGGCCAGGCAGGCGGGGACGGGAGGAGACCGGTGGGTCAACGGGTACTTTACTCCACTGCCATGGAGTCCATCCAGGGAGACGGAAAGGCTGCTGAAGCCCTCACCACAGATGACACGTGAGTGGGCTCAGCTGGAGAAAACACATATTATGCACACATATTTGGGCATACACTGTGCTTGTACCCCCCACACAGGACACTCACACGGTGTGCTCACTGTCAGGCTCTCATATAACCATAGCTACACAAATCCAAACACAAGACACCACTCTGTGTATTTACCACAACACAAATCAATCTAAATAAACCCAGTGTCTCTTTTACAAACACTTGTAAAACTTCAGAGGCGTATTGAAGACTTTTTGAACAGTGTTGCAGAAGCAGAGGCAGCTTGTAGATCAGCATTCACACTGCATTTTTACTGACTTCTTTTGTGTTTTACTGTTTTAGGATGGGTGGCATCCCCGCCAAAACACACAAAGAGGAAAAGCTACTCATCTTCCTGGGAATCATAGATATTCTACAATCATACAGGTAAAGATTTTCATGGTGTGATTTTCATGTTGGTGCTTCAAAATGACTGCAAAATGTGAAATTAACTGAAACTGTTGATCACCTTGGTTTGCATGTATTTGATCTGACTGTGTGATCTGTAAAACTGAAAAGTGAATGTGAATTGAGTATAACATGAGCCCCTCAGAGTAAGTGATTTTGATTTAATTTATTGAAACTGAAGCACACTTTTTGCACCTTCTTCTTTGTTTTTACACAGATTGAGAAAAATCAAGTCTTATATCAGTAAAGCACTTTGGCTCATAAGTGTCTGATACTTGATTTGAAAGCAATGTACAAATCTGCAGTTTGAAAAGCAGTGTGAAAGGGTGATCAGATGGGGATAGAAGGATGAATAGAGCCAATTGGTCAGCATTTATACTCTTATTTCTGGTAGTTTTCCTCAGCCAAAGAAAGACCTCAAAGGTTACACGTTATATAATCCAAGGTTGATGCATTTGCTGCTACAATGTTGAAAAATAATTGAATTTTGTGTTCCACCAAGAGGAAAACATCTTAGATTTAATCGTCCATAAAAGTGAAGGAACATTGTTACATAAGTGTATATGACGGTGACACGGCCTTTTCTTGTTTTACTTGTTTCCCCAGATTCATTAAAAAGCTGGAACACTCATGGAAAGCCCTGGTGTACGATGGTGTAAGTCGATATCCTGCTCAAATCGGACAGTGATGAATGAGTCTTTTTATTCGGTCACATTCTCTTAAGTCCACTGTGGCTGACTGATGAAAGCTTGGCATTTTCTCTCTGCCTGTCCTCAGGATACCGTCTCGGTGCATCGACCAGGCTTCTATGCTAGTCGCTTCCTTAAGTTCATGAGCACAAGAGTCTTCAGGAAGATGCAGCGTAAGTTTACAAGTTTATTTTTGACACACTTGCCAGAGCAAACAGCCCCAGTGTTAACCCAATGAAGAGGAAAGAAGGGGCAGAAAAATACAAGAAGAGGGAAATCCTGTAGTGACACACTCAATCTATTCACTCTTTGCTTGCTGGGCTTTTATGTGTCCATCTAGTGTAATTAGATAAGAAGTAATCCCCTCCTTGACTGGAACATCGTTTCCTCTTATTGTTCCCACAGTTACCCATAGATTTATTTTTTTTTTCATTTTAAAGTACATTAACCACTTGAAACACATAATGGTCCTTTTTGATATCTGTTAGCCCATTTATTTTTGTAGCTGTTCCCAAGTGTTTTTTTCAATTCATATTTAACCTTTCTTAAAAAGGTCATATGTTGCTAAAGCCATTTTTATTAACCTTCAGTCCATTTATTTGTGTATTTGGACCCTAAGAGTCCATAAAGTTGGAATTTGAACCCTTCATTTATAATAATAATTATTTTCTTTAATTGACAGGATTTTTCCAATCTGTTTTAATTCCTTCTTAATTGGTTGTGTGTCTATAATCAGTTACATCACAACATTTACACATATAAGGTCTAAAAAAAAAAAAAAAAAAAAAAGATATAAGGGATTAAAAACAACATACTGTATTTTCCGTACTATAGGACACATTGAATTATAAGGTGCACAATCAAAGAATGTTTTTTTTTTTTCATATATAAAGCTGATTAATTAAGCGAAACAAAACAATCAGATAAACTTTATCTGATAAACTTTAACAAACTTTATTAAACGCGTTCACAATAATTGTCACATTTGTTCAAACGTCAATTCACAGTAACTGCCAACCTTGTTGATTTGTAACAAAACACACTCTTATTCTGCTAAATCAAACGTTAGTATATTCACAATAGTTGTTAAAATTGTTCAGTTATAACACCTAAAATATAACACATTACATTAAATTTCCAGTTCTCTCCTTATACACACATTGTAATATTATGGTGAAGTACAGTATGTTGTACTTCATTCTGTGATACAAAATGGCGTCCAAGTCACTAACCAAAACCAGAATTAATCAATATATAAGGTGCTCTGGATTATAAGGCACACAGCTGTTTTTTTGAGAAAACTAAAGGCTGTTAAGTGTGCCTTATAGACTGGAAAATACAGTAACAGTTTTTCAGCAGTAGTGGTTGTAGTTCATACTGAAAATATGTTCTTTGAACCAATGAAGTAAAATATTCAGTTGTTAGTTGTAGTAATGAACACAAGTGGCTGAACAGAACAGAGCACTGTGGTTAGAACCTAGAAAGTGGTGGGGTCATGTGCATGGCCGGCATTAGGAGCAGACTAGGCGGTCACCAAGGGCACCAAATTTCTTGGGGGGTGTCGCCAAATCCCACAGAATCAGAATATTAAGATACCGTATTTTCTGGACTATAAGGCACACTTAAAAGCCTTGAATTTTGACTTTTTATCTCATAATTTTGACTTTTTGTTTCAGAATTTGGCCTTTTTATTGCATAATTTGGCCTTTTTTAAAGTTGATTTAGCAGAATAAGAGTATGTTTTGTTCCATTTTATTGTAACTGTTTAGCTTCACTTAATGTACCTTATAATCCAGTGCACCGTATATATTAAAACAATAAATAAACCATTCATTGACAGTGTGCCTTATAATGTGGAAAATACAGTAAATAAAACATTAAACTTAACATTGACAGTGATTATTCATGGACATTCAGTATGTACTCCATCAGTTGTAGCACACTATGTGCTACAACTATGCACACCATTAAAAACAAAAACAAAAAACAAAACATTACCACCACTATGATCCTCTTTATTTTTTGTTTCTTAATGAAAAACAGGCATTTTTCTATATTTAATTCACTAAACGTGTAAATGTTTGCAAAAGCCCAGGTTAAAGTTGAGGGTTATAATGTTAGAAAAAGAAAAAATAAGAAAATGTGACTTTTTCAGCCAAATATATCATTAACTGAAAATAAAACCAACGCCTCCATCTACTGTCATGTGTTTTAGAGGTGAATTAAGATGCTTTTGATCACAAGTGAATGTTTGGGTCTTTATGGGTTAAATTAGACTGACTTGTCTAATTCAATGGGAAACTTTTATTCTTGGAAAATAAGTGTTTCTTATTGCTCATATAAAAGCAATCATGAGACAAGGTCATCCAAAACACTTTATTATGTGGTGATGCAAACACAGCTACACTGACGTAACCTGTCACACTTGAAGAAATGAACTGAACTGAGTCAAGATCAATATATATGTATTTTTTTTAAATATATTTTTTATATTTACCGTGAATAAGAGGTTTTAAGAGTTTCTCTCGTTTTTCATATTCTCTGTTGTATATTTGTTTGATATTCTGTTCTTGAGCGTTGCAATACCGAAATTTCCCCATTGTAGGACAAATAAAGGATATATCTTATCTTATCTTATCTTATCTTATCTTATCTTATCTTATCTTATCTTATCTTATCTTATCTTATCTTATCTTATCTTATCTTATCTTATCTTATCTTATCTTATCTTATCTTATCTTATCTTATCTTATCTTATCTTTTTTATTCACGAAATACATGTCTATTCCAATGTATTATTATTATTTCTGCTGCTCTTTTCATGGTGGTCTAACTTCACTGTAACTAAGCATGCAGAGCTCATCGATGTACGTGATTTATCCACAGATACACCAAATCATTTATCCACAGACTATTCCTAGTATCGTTTCTGTGGTTGTGGGTAAAGCCAGAACCTGGACACAGATGAATGACTTTCCACTGCTGGATTTGGACTCTGCATTAGCATCAAATATAGTAAAAATGTTACGCAACTATTAGGACCTAACATGATAAGGCAATCATTTATCCGTGCTATTAACCAGTGAAACGGGAGGATTTAATTCAATGTCCTCAGAAGCAGAAAAGATGAGTGAGTGATCATTCTAGGGTTAAAATATGTCATAACGACTTTCATTGTTTGTATGCTTTGGATCCATCAGCATATTTGTGTCTTCTCTTTCTCCTTAAATGATCTTTTCCTCTTTCTTCTCACTGTTTCTGCTTGTGTTTACATCTGTTTTTTTTTTTTTTTAACCTTCCCTGTCTTTCTTTCTTTTCTTTTTTTTTTTCCTGCCCGCTGCAGCAATTCGATTCTCCCCTTCAAAGAGGACTCGTACATCCATCCCGGCTCTGAAGTCGTCCTCACAGGAGATCCTTTCATCGCAGGTGGATGAGAAGAATGAGGAGAAGGACAGGAGGGACAGGCTGGGAGGAGCCCGGAGTCTGGCCAGTTTGGACGGACAAGGTACGCAACAACACACGGCCTTTGAAAGAAATCCTCCCTGTGTGTGTGAACTGTTTTATGTGGAGATCACAGAAATACTTGAATTATTGATGAGATTGTTTGGAATAGAGACGTTTTAAATGATTTTACCATTTCCCTGGCATCAATCTCAGTGATTTTCAATCTTTTGTGGTTTACGAGGGCTTTTTAGGAAAACTTGAGGCCTGTTAACGGGCACTTGGATCTAACCATAAAAGTACTGCTGATGAATCTGTCACTGGTTGATATAGTCTCTGGCCTTTAAGATGAGAAAATAGAAGCTACCTTGTTATTAGTGACCCTCTGAGTATTAAGATACCTATCTGTGTCTACAGGGGTGTGTTCTCACCTGTCCTTTATTTCATATATATATTACTCATCTGTTCTGTATAACTATCCTGATCATGGCCATGGATCATGCAAATCTTTTGCACAACTAGTGTATCCAAGGATTCAAGGAAGGTTTATTGTCATTCAAGTTATTCCCGAGGACCTGTATTTGCCATGTAAAATAAGTAAATATGTAATAAATATTAATTATGATTAAATGTACTAAAATCTCAGACTCGTGATTACAATAATTTAAAAGAAATAAAATACTATAAAATGTACAAAATTCTGTAAAAATATAGAGAAAGAAAATAAATAATAGTAAAGAAATAGTAAATCTAAGGGGAAATCCTCATTTAATATTTTATTTTTCATGTAGTATTTTGAGTACTTTGATATTTATTTTTAAATGCAATTTATTATTATTATTATTATTATTATTATTATTATTATTATTATTATTATTATTATTATTATTATTATTATTATTATTATTATTATTATTACCACCTCTGCCAAGGAGGTTATATTTTTGCCAGATTCGTCTGTCTGTCTGTTAGCAAGATAACTCAAAAAGTTATGGACGGATCCTGATGAGAATTTCATGGCGTGTTGAGGGTGTCTAAAGGAACAGATTATTAGATTTTGGTGATGATCCGGAAGAGATCCTGGATTCTGGATCACTTTGAAATTTTACATTGCGGTAAATGGAGAATACATTTCAAAGTGATCCAGAATCCAGGATCTCTTCCGGATCATCACCCAAATCTAATAATTTATTCCCTGTGACACCCTCAACACATTATGAAAATTCTATGAAAATCCATCCATACATTTTTGAGTTATCTTGACCCCCCCACCACCAAAATCTAATCATTTCCAGATCTCTCCATTACCAACCTACCCTGAAAATGTCACCAAAATCTGTCCATAGGTTTTTGAGTTATCTTGCTAACTAACTAACAGACAGACAGACAAACAGACTCTGGCAAAAACATAACCTCTTTGGCAGAGGTAATAATAGTAGTAGTAGTGTTTTCTGTGGTCATATGTGATCAGGCTGTAGAGGTCCTGGATAATTCCAACTATTTGTGCTTAATATAAATGATAATCTCATGTTGACATTCTCTGGTAAAAAAAAAAAAAAAAAAAAAGCCCGCCAGCATTTTTTGTGGTTTTAATGTTGACTTATTCTTGTTTTATTAAATATGTGACCTGTTGTAAAAGACAGGCATATTATGGCATGATCTCCACCTTTACATGGGCAGGTCATTAGACAAAGCTGACCCAAGTCATTGGCTCCATTTCATGGTCACAGTTTTTCAAAACTAAAAGAGGAAAAACAAACTGAATAATTCCTCTGTCTCTGTTTGAATTTTTAGATGATTCAATGTGATATTTATGTTGTTTATTTATTGTTTTTCCCCATTGTCGCTGCTTGTGAATATTGGTTGCTCATAGTTTTCTCAGTTGGGGATGATAAATATTGAATTGAATGAACTCAGTCAGTGTGTATCAGGGTCAGAGTCCGTGTCTGTTTGATGTAATAATGAAGGGTTCACCAACACCATATACCGGAAGAAACATGGGTGTGAACTTTTGTAGAGGAAAGAGGAGTGATGAGGTCATGTGTCTTCTTTCTCTTTATAACCATGAACAATTGCACCACTCGCTTCAGCTGTGATGCAACATGCCATAAAGAAACGCCATCCTTGACACAGTGTAGATTTACTTACTGTCTCCAGCAGAGGAAATCAGTTTTACTTTAAGTATATGGGGTAATAAAGACAAAAGTGCATCCCATTTATTGGAAGAATTGAATCATTGTCATCGTTGACCTGGTGTCAGCCACTGTTCGATCGTTACACAAAGCTGTATTGATGACATTGATCAATTAATGGGACATTTGTAGTGTTCCAGGAAATCCAGGCTTGTGGATCAATGTGTTTTCTTCTACAAACGGGAGTCTAGACTTACACCAGTGTCATGTGACTGTTCTGTCCTCAGCTGTGTTTGGCTCATACCTGCGTCCTGATCTGGTTCCTGCAAACCTGTCCTTCTACGAGGGCTCGTCCATGGGAACCATCTCCACCTCCTCCATCTTTGTTAATGTGGACAACCAAACAGAAGAAAGGTATGGACTCCACTGGGTCTCCTTTTTAAAAGTATCTGCTTCAGACATTAAATGTGCTAAATTTGACATACTTTAATGAGATGAATCAGAAAACAAATGACAAAAGTGCTGGTTAGCTCATGTTTTTAATATATATGATGGTGTGTTATTCCACATATATAGTGGTTTATACAGTGGATTTATAAATATTTCACTAGAAAGAACTTATAAAGTGAATGTATCATAATGTGCAGACAGTGTTGTGAAGTAGATCTGGTAGATCTGAGACCAATAGTCCTTTTGACTAAAATCTATTCTCTTGTTAATTCTAAGAATTTTGCATTTTTACCCAAGACATACCTTGGAAACTTGAGCCAACCAGCATTTAAGACTTGAGTTTTCTTTATCAGTAACATACATGTAGTAAAATTTCATTAGTTTTATTCCAGAATCATTTTACTTGTAGACCAGTGTTATTCCTGTTCCTGTAACCTCTTATTGAGTATCAAACTGTACCAGTAGTATCTAAAACACACATATCACATCTCTTTCCTTGGCTCTAATCAGAATCTCTATTTGTCATTTGGTGTATCAAAAACATG
Source organism: Siphamia tubifer (assembly GCA_020466265.1). NCBI lineage: Eukaryota > Metazoa > Chordata > Actinopteri > Kurtiformes > Apogonidae > Siphamia > Siphamia tubifer. The sequence goes on along the minus strand of CM035791.1, from coordinate 53,989,647 downwards.
ACGTTTCCTCTTGGACTGAAATGAGTAGATTAACACAACAACTACAGACTAAACTCTTTATGTAACACAAGAAAAAAATGGTTCTCCAATATATCATGATATTTTATTTCATGATAGTGTATTGGTATTAAAAAGTAATGTATTGATATTTAAGGTTTTACTGGTACAACTGCAGATATGGCAGAGGTTGATAATAGTTTATTGGTTTTCTTTTTGGTTTCTATTTTATTTTCTATTCTTGATAAATACTGGTTATTTGAAGCACTTTTTTGTGTCTGAGAGAATATGGACAATTGCCCAGGATCATAACAACAACACACATAATAAAAACACAAATGTAGTGATTACAATACAGTGATTACATTTCCATCAAGAAGGTCAAAGGTTAACTTCACAGAGTTATTGTGATAATGTTCTCTTAATAGACACTATTCAACATCAAAATGGTCTTTTTGGTTGAAATCATACATGTTAATGTGGTGAGAACATCCACTTCATGTACACTTACACACTCCCCTCATGTCACCTGACACTATACACTCATAGATGTAAATTGTAACTTGACTAGTTACCGGGGTGGTAACACTAGTTATGTTGTGATAACCTTTATTCTGTTGTTGACAATGGAATTTGTATCTTATCACTTAAAACCATGACATACAATGAGTGTCAACGGCTGAAACAGGGAGTGTATTTTGTTTCGGCACGCCCATCAGACACATACACTCCAACACATGGTACTAAATGTTTGTCACCTGTACTTTTACGTCACATGAACCTGTTGGTGTGTGAGCGCGTCATGGAGGAGGTGACTCAGCTTGTCTTGGAAATAAACATCCCATAAATATACACAGTACACACAGCGTACTGCAAATATACAGTACAGTCAGTAAATGCATGATGTAACAGAGAGACATCTAATCACCTTTATTTGTCAGATAAGAAGGTAGAAAGGTGGAATATTTTCATTCAGTTATAATGTTTCCAGTGTGAAATTATAAAGTCAACCCATAAAGACCCACTGTTACTTTTGTGGCACTTCCCAAATAGATTTTTTTCTCTAGATTTCACCTTTCTTAAATGATTTATCAGCATTTATTGTAATATTAAAATCTCTATTTTGTGTTTTTCAATGAAAATCCTGTATTTAATTCACTGATCATGTCAATCTTCATAAAATCCTAGATTAAAGTTGAAGCTTATTAATATGAGAAATAGAGAAAAGTAAAAAAAAACATAACTTTTTCAGCAAAGACATCAATAACTGAACATAAAAACAAGTATCTGCAACCCCCCTCATTTATCAAACTACATGGGTTTTATCGGTGAGTCAATGTTGCAGAAGGTGACAGTGTTTCTACGTTCACTATGAAGTGTCTGTGCATCCCAATGAGTCATATGTGATGACGAACAAAAACTGATAAAATGTATTTTACATGAATAAATTTACATGTATGGATAGAATAAATTTTTGTCATTGTTTTAGTGCAACCCCCCCCCCCCAATTATAAAAATACTTTTATAAATTATGCAAATGCAAAAAAAGGTTCCATTTCATAAGGAAAAAAAGGGCAATTTTAACAATATTCTGCCTCAATTTATCATTTGCCCATGTGTTTTTATTGTGGATCAGTTCTACAAAGACACTAAACTTTTAGTAACAGAAGCAGAAAATGGTTCAAATTGTGTCTAATTTTCTTTAGACATTTCAGATTATTCACATTTCATTGTTACAGGATAGTTTATAAATGTAAATATTTTCAGAATTAAATTTTTTTTTGCAGTAAAACAATGGCAAAAAATGTGAAGTTGTCATCATTTATAGGCAAAGAAAAAACTGAGAAGAAAATATGGAGTCATTTAATAGGTGATTATGCTCTTCATCCCAGGGGCCGTATTGGAACCAGTGGCGAACCGCAATTGGCCCCCGGGCCACATGTTTGAGACCCCTGCTATAATACATGACTGGGCAGGAACCATTTTTGCGTCACCTGCCCATGTTTTCCACCTTTCACCTCTGCTTGTGTCTGATAGTGTCAGGTTCAGTTTACTTTCTGAGGCTCCATTGTGTGGCCCCCGTCTGCTCCATCCCCTCATCAGTCACCTGCCGCTGCCCTGACATTGTTCCGTCAACTGTTTTCATAAATATTTAACCAGTAGCTTTGACACGGTCTTAGTTATTGCCATTATGCTGCAGAAAGTCTGTGACAAAAGAGGACAGGCCGTGCAGTGGTGGCTGTGTATCTGTGAATAGTAATCCCTGTCTGACAGCTGCTCGGCCCGTTTCTGTAGTAACACCTTATGTTGTGATGTTTCAGACAAGGCCTGTTTTAAAACAAACCTATTATTTATCTGTCTTTTTCGTCACCTGTTTTTCTCCATGGTGTGATTTCTCTCTTCTCCTCTTGCTACTTGTCTTTCTGGAGCTTTTAAAGCAAAAAGCAAGTCCACATTCCTGAATTTATCAGGGAGTCACCTGATTTTAATGGAGGGAAAACACACTGTTGTTTCCCCCTGGTGGCTGAAAAGAAGAACTGCAGCCTCAATGTGCAAAACTTGGTACATTTTGAGCTTTTTGGTTAGATGAAACATCCAACCCTCATACATTATATTGCCAAAAGTTTTAGCTCACCTGCCTTGACTCGTATATGGACTTGACATCCCATTCTTAATAAATAGTTTTAATCTGATGTGGGTCCTCCCTTTGCAGCTATATAGCTGCTTCAACTCTTCTGGGAAGGTTTTCCGTAAGGTATAGGAGTATCTTTTTTTTTGTTTTTTTTTTTACCATTTCTCTAGAGTTGCATGATATTGATAAAACTTGTGATATGCGATATAGGTGTACAGTATTGCGATAACGATAATATTGCATTATATCCTGTTCACCTAAACCAATTTCATCTACCAAGAAAAATTAACCAATTGTTTGTATGTGGAGTCAATTATTTATAATTTAAGGCAAAATACTGTACTACTAAAATCAATAACACAATTATGTCCAAGAACATGGTGATGCTGCAACTGTCGACCTTCAGACACAAACAAAGTAAAATATTTGTCCTTTTATTCACATATAATAAATGACATGGATGTATTTCATAATAACAAAAGTGCCAGAGTCCCGCCATTTACCTAAGACCTTTAATGAAACAATATTTAATTGTTTGCCTTGCCTTGTCCAGATTTCACACACAAGGTCATGACCTTAGATGAGGAAGTCACAAAATTTCATGAAGGAAAATAAAGGATAACCTGCACTTTGGTCAACTCAAAAACTGAAATGGGTCAAATTGATCCTTAAGATTTAACAAGGGTTAAATCAAATGACCTTACATTATAGGCCAGAAATTATTTAATTATTTTATCTTAAAATATATATCACAGCAAAATCTTGTTTTAGTGATGTAGAAAAATGTCAGTGAGTCTGGACATGTGGTGGAGCATTTGTTCATTTCCTGTCTATCAGACAGTTCAGACCACGAGTGTCTCTGTTGTGGCGTCCACAGGTGTCCTTCTGTACTGATAGTTCATCCATTCACGTCTTTGAAGGAAGCATATCTGCTGCACTGTCTGATTCATTTGATCAGTTCATTTCTTCTCAGCCTCTGTTTATCAGATGCCTCTCTAAGTCATCAGTTCAAGTGAAAATATTTTTATTGTTTCAGAGATGATGTTGCATCTAGTTCCACGTTTACTCTGGAGGACAGTGCGATCTGCCTCACGTCAGAGCAGAGCACCATGGATGTGGATATAGACCGTGATGATGGATCTGTCCTTGACGTCTACTTGGTGAGTTGGTAATTATGTTAATCATAAGTAGTTCTTTGAAACTAGGTTCATTTAGCACTGTGCCAGCAAGAGAGATTTTTTTTTTTTTTTTACATATTTTACCGCCAAAATTTGCCCAATGACGACCTTAGATAATAAAAAATGTATACCGGTGTACAGGTGTTTATTAAGTAGAATAGCGTTGTGTGGACAGGGATGGAATGACTGTCAGACATGCAGATTTCACAAATTGCAATGGTCTGTTAATTTTTTTCACAGCTGTAAATTTACAGTACTAACATGCATAAAATTAATAATACATTTGATTTCTCATCTCATCATCTGAACCCACTTTATCCTCACTAGGGTCCCTGGGGGCCTAATCCATTTACAATGGGCGAAGGCAGGGTACAGACAAACAATCACTCTCATGTTCACACCTATGGGGAATTTAGATTAACCAATTAACCTATCAATGCATGTCTTTGGATGGTGGGAGGAAACTGGAGTAAACATGCAAACTCCACACAGAAAGGTCTGGTGTGGGATTTGAACCAAAGTCCTTCTTGCGGTGAGGCATGAGTGCTAACCACTGCACCACTGTGACGCCCTACATTTGATTTATATAATAATAATGGATTGTTTTGGCTACTCAAAGCACTTTACATCAGTGACCCATTATTCATTCACTCTCACATGCTCCCTCTAGTGGCGATAAACTACATTTGTCGCCACAGTTGCCCTGGGGCAGACTGACAGAAGCCTGGCTGCCATTTTGTACCTACAGCCCCTTTGACCACCACCAAACATTCATACACCAGTGTGAGTAGCACTGGAGGCAAAGAGGGTAAAGTGTCCAAGGACACAACAGCGCATGCCAAGGACAGAACGGGATTCAAACTGCCAACCCTTTAGTTATGAGACAACCCACTCTACCGCTTGAGCCACGGCCACCTCTGTGAAGTGAAATATAATACTTTAAACAAAGAACATAAAAGCTTACATCTACCACACATGCTCACACAATAAAATAAAATAAAATGACAGACAATCCAACTTCAAACATTGTACCTTTTAGCAGTGGGTACTTTCTTGTTTTTGTCAGTCAGTTCAAATCCTTTGCTGTGAATGTTTTACATTTATCACTTTTATACTGATACTGTCCAAATATGTTAGTAACCTTCTCCATCCTGATCATGTTTAGGTCATACTTTGATATTTACTGTAACCCCATCAGCTGAAAAAAAAACCCACCCAGTAATTCATGATCTTCGTTTCTGTCCTGCAGTGAAAGTGCAGCTGTACGACCTTCACCACCTCCTGCTTATCATCAGACAATCTTCATACATCAATGAAAAGGCCAAGCTGACCTTTGACCCCACCTCCAGTGCTGCTACATCCATGTTGCCACTCGTATTTGCCAACACATAAAAGACTGAAACTCTTGCCTGGTTGATGGACTGAAAGTAACCAGGAAATCGATGGGACATTTACAGGAACAATGTGACATTCCATCATGTGATACGATAAACATTGAGCTGAGTGTTGCTTTTAAAGCATGCGTCAACGCAGTGCCATTTATGTATACTGTTTTTACGGCTTACACAAAAATCTGAACATTTACTGTATGTATATATACACAAAAGAGAAGACGGACAACGTATATGTCTTTAAATATTTTTCTTCCTGCTGACCAGAAAGATATGAAAGACACCGACATTTCCAGCCGCTTTAGCTGCTCATCATTGAGAATCGTTTACAGTGAAATGATGCTCATGTTGGTCCTACAGGAAGGATGACAGGATGTTGTTCGTCAGAGGACAGCCACAGCAAATGAGGAAAGGACTCAGTTGATGAATTTTAAAGCTACCGACGCCAAATACTGACTGTGACAAGGTTTCGACGGCTACGTTATGACGACAGAACCCTGAAACCCTGCCACGAGCTGCTGGAAACTGAAGTGAGATAAGACAGTTACTGGATTTTAGATGAACCGCAGAGCAGACGAACCACGCACTTGCTCTTGATTAAAAGGCACTTTTGACGTTGGTTATGATTACTGTAAAAATATTTTTTCTCGAGGACATTGCGAGGCAGTTGGGCTACCTGATTCAGAAGCACAGATTTGGATGTGTGAATATGCACTTTTTTTTTTTTTTTAAACTCTACAAATGCACACCTGTGTAAGTCATTCATAGTACACGTACACAGAGACAATGAAGGAAACATTGTAGATCATTTTGATGTGGCGCTACTAGTTTTGTGAGGTTTGCGTCATAACTGCTTTTACTCAGGATATTCTTTAATACTGAATAAATGTGTCCTCTTTTAAGACGCTATGAGGCGTATTGTCTCATACCTCTTTATCAACACCGTTCACGTTCAACTCCAAAATCATGTCAGTAGATATAATTTATTCTGTAAATCCAAATATTTTACCATTTTCTGAAAAACAACAAAAAAACACTTTAACCTTTGAATGTAAAAGCAATGCATATTTATATATAGAAGATTCTCCTATAAATAAACGGCTCAAACAGTGTCTTAACTCTGCTCGACGTCTTGTCATTGATCGCAATAATAGAGACTGCGCTGGTTCCTGTTGTGTAACAATTTTAATTTACAGAACATTGTCAAATTGCATTACATTTAGTGCAAATAATAACACTTCTGATGTACAACTTAGAAATATACAAAGTGTGTAGATTACTGACAAACAGAATTAAAAACACTAAATGCATTCTTCCGCTGACACTGCTCCTAAATCTTACTTTTGTAATCAAACAGAATAATTATTCCAATCCTTTGATCTTCTGACCCTCTCCCTCCCAAAGATCAAGAATCTGATGGCGACTGTTTAGCCACGCAGACCTGCCGATTGCAAAAATCCCAACATTAGGGGGTAAGACAGAAGAAAAACAATCTAGAGTAAATTTCATTCTTGAGGTATGATGATGTGAAATGCTGACTCTTCCCCCTCCTGTTTCATTTCAGTGTTGATAAATGCACATCTGGTAGCTGTACATACGAGATAACCAGGATTTTTAGGGTCGGACCTGGCGTCTAAGGCATTCTGGGGGTGTGTCATCAGTCAGAGGGTTGAGATGCCACCGCGCTGTAGTGCAGCATGTGAAATGTAATGTTACAGTACGACTGGACAAGCAGAGTTTAGATGATGTCCTTTTCAACATGTTACTTAACTGCATCTCAGTCCCACAAACATCACAATGGGGAATATTTCACAGAGGGAAAAAAAAGAACATGGGGTGTGAAATGTACCTAGAGATCTCTGTAAAAGACAGAAATCTTTAGACAATATGGCTGGTCAGTTGGGAGTACCTGTAGTTTTAAAACAGATACACACCGACTGCGTCACACATACCAGTTAATGGTACTCAGTGAAATCATGTCCAACACAAATATTGCCAAACATGAGTTAATAAGACATCACATATTCTCTTTATCTTCCATTCAGGTTTTTCTTGGTCCATCGCTGTCATCAAATTCAAGCGTTTAACAGTCAAATTCACATTTGTCACATTGATAAACTAACTTATTTTGTTTTCTCTGTACAATACATTGTGTCCATGGTGCTCTCTGAAAGCTAGTTTATAACAATCTAGAAATATAAAGATTTTCAAGAAAAAAAGGGAAGAAAAACAAATCATGTTCAAAGCTGTAGGCTCTGACCCTCCATCAAACTGCAAAGAGAGTCATCACCAGAGGGACAGGAGAAGGCAAGAAAAAGGAGATACGGTACCACGCCTCATTAACGCTTTTCTGGTCGTCCAATCACCTACTGTCCTGACACGGTAGTTACTTTAGCAGCAGCAAAACAAACAGCTGTAATACTAGTGATCAAAGCAAACCCCAAAACTGAGTAAGTGTGTAATCATAACAAATATACAAAACAATTTACAAAAAAAAAAAAGAGCAAATAATTGGTAACATCAAGTCAAAAACCACTTATGAAACTCTTCAATATACATAAAGATGTACCCTCGACCAGCAGATGGGATGGCAACTACTGAAGGATTAAAGCCGTAAAAACCAGTCTCTTCTTTAGACGGCGTCCTACAGGACATGGATGGTACAGTCTCGGACATGTAGTAGTGTGAACACATTCTGATTGGCAGATGAATGGGTCATGTGATCACCACAAGTCCATTCAGTGTTGAACGTTGTAGCGTCTCCACTGAGCAACTTGAGCCCTTGGTGAGCTTAAAAGAAGAGGAAATAAACATGAGTGTTTCTGAATACAATAATATATAATCTAATCTATAAACACAAAACTGAGATGGTACAGAAATGTCTGTGGAAATAGAAAGCAGTCATTTCTAAATTAAATACACATTCAGACTGTAAGTCTTCATGCTCAAATCACATTTTTTATTTTTACTTTTTACATGGTTTACATTATAATTGAAATGTGACTTCCATCAGACTTATGTGTGGACAGTTCTGAAGTTATGTGACATCAGACACCCCCCCTCTGTGCACAATTGTGATCTTTGTTGCATTTGTAAATTATGTAAAAGTTGTAAGAAGTCGACATGACAATTCAGAGTGAAGTCACATTGGTCAGATATGCATCAGATTTCAGACCACATAGAATCACCCTAAAATAATTGTCCAAGTCATTTTTTTTTTATATTTTTCAGGAAACAAACAAAAACAGGCAAATGGGCAAAATAGTCATTTTTGTCAAAAAAAAGAGGGTGATATGAAAGTGCTGTGGGTCTGTTTTGAAAGAGAATCTGATTTATGCTATTCAGACTGTCACAAAAACTCATATGAGGGTAAAAAAAAAGGCAGATTTGAGCCACTTTTGCTTGCAGTATGAATGCAGAAGTTTTACTAAATCTAACAACATTAATGTTTTAACTCAACTCGACCGCTTACCCTGGAGGACGTGTGTCAAGTGTTAACATGTAGGAAAATCTACAATTGTTGTGATAAGAAGCACTGATGACAGGATATGAGGTCAGTTAACAATGAGACTGAGAATGAAGTCATGTCCTTGTTACCTTTTCCTATTCAAAAGAGGATTGGTTTCCCAGCAGTCTTCTCTTGAACGTAGGAGGTGAAGCGTTTGAGGAACTTAGGATACTCTCTTTTGGCCACAGCTCTAAGCACAGAAGCTGGAGCCCAGCCACCTGGGTTTACTGCAGCCACAAAAGGGACAATTATCAGTAAAGTCTGGGTATTATGTAAGAATTACACATTAGGCTGCAGCATAAGGGTTCAGTACACCAGTGTTGGTCTAGGACGCCCTCTACTGAGGGTTTGGGGAGTGATCCTATTTGTACAAATGAACTGCTACGACCAGCCTGACTCATCCAACAATGAAGTGGCTCAGGATTCCTTCTGCTGTGCTGCTTTATGTCACAACACACTTATCTGGAGGAAGTCGGGGGAAGGGGAAGCTACGTACATAGAGTGATGTTTCTGAGACAGGCTTATGCATTGTCTGGCTGTTGTGTCAGCCAAGATTTCCTCAAAATTATTACAGGGGGGAGCATATCTGGCATTTTTGTTTAAACACACCTATGATGTACAAATACTTCTTTGTGGATGAATTTGCTACTTATTTAGCAACTTAAACCAAACCGACTTATTTTCTATTTCTATCAATTACAGTGCAGTGTACATCTACAGAATAAATACATATATGCTGCAACCAAGAGACACTTTTGGTTTGGTACTGTGTAACATGATAGAATTATAGTGTTAACATGTTTAAAAAAGTGTTACCTAAAGCTGCTCACATGTTCACTTCTTTTATCATATATCAAATTATTTTTCTTGTTTTCTTGTTGTTTTGTCCTGATGTTCTTCTGTTCTGGGTTTGACAGACTCCAGATAATAAGGCAGTGAACCAAATTTGCATTGCTATCCACACTGAGTTGAAACAACTGACTCCTGCTCTGTCCCCAAACTGTGTTTTTACAGCAAAGTGAAAACACAGACAAAAATACCTACAAGTGTCTATGTATACACATTTATGTTTTAAAAGCCATACGCTAAACCATACTTTTTGTTAATTTTATTAATTTAATTTTACAAAAATATTCAAAAAGACTATTTATTTTAGTTACTCCTGACCCCAGCCTATGGGTGTTATTATTCACTGTAACATTGTATACACTGACATCAGCCGACGCACTTACCATTGGCAACGTAGGTGATTTTACAGAGGATGTTGTCTCGGCTGATCTCTTTATCTCCCTCTGGTGGGCTGACCAGTGTTTGGCAGATCATGGCCACATTGATTTTGGCACGAACACAACGGTTTGTAGCCTGTAAGTAAAACAAAAGGTATAAAGGCAAAACCACTCGAACGCCTTTCTCTTGTTTAATTTGGCAGAACGTGGAGTCTAAGTGTCAGTCTACAAAAAAAATCTTCATGAGGGAACTGAAAATATTTCTTGCTACCACCCATTCATACATATAAAAAAACACTTCTGAAATAATTTTTCACCATGTCTAGTCAGTCTGAGGAAAACACAGAGGACATGCAGGTGTCTTACAGGGGCTTTGTCATGGTCCACAGAGAAGTTGCAGACCAGCCATGTGTCAGGGTCATTTTCATTTGTTGCCAGGATCTTCCTGATGGCTGACAGATAGAGAACATCCCTCTGAGAAGCAGGCCAGACTCTCTGAAACACAGCCAGATGCATTAGGATGACAGTCCAACAGGACACATACTGTCAAAAATCTAATATAAGGCAGGTTTCAGCCGGTCGGGGGAATTCACCTTGTGTGTCTGGTAAACGATGACGGCATTATCGGACAGGGTTTCCACAACGTTGAAATTTTCAATAGTAGCTGAAGGAGAAGGATTCAGTCAGGTTATGCCATTGCAGTGACAAAACAATGATATATTAGGTACTTATGTGTCTCTGGTGGGAGTCTTACTCTCCCAGTCCATTCGGACAGCTGTGTCCCAAAAGTAGTGGCAGACTTCATGTCCCGTGACCCCTTTCACAGCATGTGTGGCCTTTAATGGATCCAGAACAATACCATTCTCTTCCACTTCTCTCCTGTACACCTGTTAAATCAAACACAAAACAAGTGTGAACAAAGAGGATACTATAAATATTTTCACTACTTTACAAATATAAAATCTGTGAAATGTTGAAATATGTGTAGCGGTAACAGAAAGATAAAGGAACCATGTACATTTACAAGGTAGTAAATAAAAGAATTAAGTAATTTTCCAGATTTAATTCAGTAGAGAAATGATGAACTACTTCTGAGATGTTCCATAATGCATTCTTAATTTGTGAATAACATTTAAGATATTCATCTACAGCACTTAGTGAAAATGAATCATAGGCACCTTAGCCGTTCCACTCACCTTCATCTCTCCTTCCTCTATTACAAGCTGCCAGTTGGCATCTCCACCCACATCCTGAAGAGAGTAAGTCATATGATTCTGCACCATCTCCTCCACCTAAGACACAGATGAATATTAATTAAATTCAAGGTGTTAAAGATGATTTAGCTTCTACATTTCAGCACCAATGACATGCTTTAAACAGGCCACAATATCAGTATGGGAAGATAGGCTGTGTCAAGGTGGATACGAATAATTTATACTCTTACACAACAACAACTCGGGCATATACTGATGGTTTGATAACATTATAGGATGCAAAGAGAAAACAACTGCCCTCTCAGAATGTCAGGAATTTCTTAAGCAAATATATTAGCCACTGAGCAGTAGCTAAATAAATATTTGTTTTGGTGAAACTGAACATTTCAAAACCATTGTGATTAAACACTTTAACCTCCTTGGGAGGATTATTTAACGTCCTAACAACATATTGAGAACACAGTTGGGATCCATGCCTGCTCATGCTGTGGGAGAGAGCGATGTGAAGAAAGAAGGAGGTGGAGGAAACTTTAACTAGTTGCAACTCATGCAGCATTTCATTATGACTTCTGAGAAAAGATATAAATCCCTCCAGGAACTTCTAATGTTGATGTTGTGTATATCACATATCATCTACAAAAGACACTGCACCGCAAAACCTAAATATTACCAAGCGTATTTTTCTCATTTCTTGTCAAAATATTAAATCACCCTTAAAATAAGATATAATCCCCTTAACAGTAAACTTTCAGTGAGATATAAATGGCTTATTTTTAGACACTAGATCATGAAAACCTAATTTAAAGAAATCTTCCCAAGAAAACTGTCATTTGTTCCATTGACAGATTTTTAAAAAAAAAATTTCTTAATTGAAGCAAAAAAAAAAAAAAAAGCCAATGGAACAAGTGAAAATGAACGACTTTCAAGGTTTATTGTCTCAAACTACGTTCTTTTAATCTCACTGAAAACATACTTTTAGGTGATTATGTCTTATTTGAAGTGTGATGAGATATTTTGACTAGAAATGAGAAAAATACACTTGGTAATATTTAGATTTTTTCCCAGTCACAACACATGATTATGAACATGCTTTTCAAGCACAGGGAGCATTTGTAAAATCCTGGAGAGACTGGTTAGTGGATAATTTCATGCTCATGCTCAGTCTAGAAGAACTGGAGGGCAGTGGGTACTTGCACCGCACCTGCAGTGGAAAGGCTCTGTGGTGACCAAATACAATACCTGAGCGCTGAATCTGTGAATGTCATCTGAAGCACTGACTAACTCAACCGAGGACAAGGAGGAAGAATAGCTATTGGGCTAGACAGCAGAGAGGAAGATTGAAAGAGAAAATAAAGAGACAAAACATAAAGAGGCAATACTTCAGCTGTGAAACATTCAAACCTGCTCAACTAGCACATTTAATTCCAGTCTATCCCTACTATTATGAGGATTATGTGGAACTCCCAAACTATTGTGGGCATCACCCATGTCAAAAGGTAAAACATACTGTGATTTTATATATTTTTACTGAAAACTTTTATTTCATTTCTTCTTTCTTCAAACTCCCTGTACATGTGCCTAAATCCTCCACAAATGCAGTGAAAGTGCAGGAATCCAAATGGCATTTATACAATCTGAAAACCTTCAAATAGTGTGAACATGTAAACTCTTCAAAAAACTAAATAAGCACAAAATGTTCGATTTAGTGGACACTCATTATGACAACACGTTATGTAAATGTGAGCACAAAGCAAGTGTGGCTGTACCCCTTTTCCACAAACGCTATTCAGAGTCTACTTTGAACCTGTTCTTCATGTTTAAGAGTCAATGAACAAGCTCTGTGAAAGGAAAACCGGTTCCAGAACAGAGCTCTGTGGCTGTCATTTTAGGGGATGTACTCTATATAGTGATGTGATGAAGTAGCTCCACAGTGGCTCTGGCCCATTCAAAGGTCAACGAGTTCTTGAAAGATTTGAAAACCAACTAAATAAAATACAAGGAGAAGTAGCACCAGGTTTACACTATTGGAACAGGGACAACTGAAGAAAGACTGATTAAACAAAAAGTAGCAAACACTAAAACAGAACTAAATATGATAGATCTAAGATTGACATTAAATGGAGGAAATGTAACTGCTATGATCACCTTGTTGGCAAATCGATGTGTACCGATGGTAGAGTAGACATCTCCAGGAGGAACTGGAGTTAGTCGGGTTATTCTGACCTTCTCCGATTGGCACTGAGGGCGAGAAGAAGTTGTGATATATAAGGGTATGCATCTTTATGTATACTTTGAAGTTTCACACACCCAAACTATATAAATATATAGGTTGTGCAAAATATTGGATCAGATTTTCTGGCGAGTAATATAAACACACAAAAGGAAATTGTATGGAAGCATAACTGTTTCATCAGATTTTGAGTTTTAAAATCCATTGACTTTTTAACACTGAATTTTTTTTTTTGCACTGAAATTAAATATCTGATTTTTTGTCTCTCATATATTTACAATAAAAAAAAAAATTTCAAACAAATTCAGCTGCAAAAAAATTCCGATCCCACATCCGGAACACCAAGGATAAGCAATCAATTTTATCTATTGAAATCAGAAATGAAAAAAAAATTCAGATATTTAATTTCAGTGCAATTTTTTTCACCCATTTAATTTTGGCATTAACAAAAAAAAAAAAAAATCTGTGTTAAAAATTCAATTGCTTTTAAAATTCAACACGTGATGAAACAGATTTGCTTCTATAAAATTGGCTAAATTCAAGAAATATACACATTAATAAACAAACATCACACCTGTTCCTCAATCTTGTCTTGTCTGTCAAGTGCGGCTTCAACTGCATCAAAGAACTCATCCTCATTTATTAGACTATTAGGCCCCTCCTGTTGAAAACAAAAATGGCAGCAACAAAGAAACTATGAGGAAAGAGACCTGATCAAGGTACAGAAAGACACAGATGTGTGTGATGCAACACTTGAAGTGGGTGATTTATCCTGGACTTCCTAAACAATTCAATCGGATCTTGCCTCGTAGTCTGGTCCTCCGTAGTGTGACTTTTTCTTTAGTTCATTCATAGCAGACTTGTAAGCATCTTCTACTCTTCTTCTTTTCTCCAGCTCCTGTATAGACAGTAAGAACAGCGAGGTTTGTTAGTGCTCGATAAATAACAACTACAGTATGTAAATAGAACCACCCCTTAAACCACCTGTGCAGCATTTCAGAGCTATACAGGTCTTCACACAACATCTTGTAAAAACAGAAAACATAAAACCAATGGCTACACTTGTTTCATCAGACCTCAAATTACAGATGATGAAGACTGCACAAAAACAGGTCTGCATGTGCCATCAGGCAAACCCACCACAACATTCACATGTGGGTGGCCTTCAACGGGTTCTACCCAATTCATACTTCCTTGCCAGGGCCATATTGCACCTTCTCTAGAAAATGTATGTAAAATAACAAATTGCTGCAATCCATTACAGAGCTATTATATTTTGTGAGGGAATGTTTGCCACATGAAATCAAAACAACCCCCCCATTAAAATATACAATTATCTGTCCCAGTCACTCTGCACCAACTCATATCACGAGCAAAAACACCGGTCTACAAGTAAAATGCTTCCGGAATAAAGCTAATGAAATGTTACCAGATGTGTGTTACTGATAAAGAAAACTCAAGTCTTAAATGCTGGTTGGCTCAAGTTTCCAAGAAAAGTCTTGGGTCAAAATGTGAAATAGAGAATAGGTTTTACACCAAAGGAATATTAGTCTCAGATATACTTCCAAACACTGTCTGCACATTATGATCCGTTCACTTTACAGGTTCTTTCAAGCCGAATATTTACAAATCCATTGTACACATGTACATATACCAACATGTAATAACACCACCGTATGTATTAAAAACATGAGCTAACCACCACTTGTCATTTGTTTTTTGATTCATCTTATTAAAGTATGAAAGATTTAGCACACTTAGTGTCTGAAGCAGATACAAAAGAAATTTCTAGAGCAGTGTAACAGGAGAGAGCAAATAAACAGAGGCAAGTATGACTGAGACCTATATGAAAAACGATAAGAGAAAAATCTATATATATAAGCAAATAACACAGGTTGAACCAGTGAAACACAGTGTAAAGCAAGCAAAGAAAGGTGTGACCGTGGACTGACAATGCAAAGACAGGAGGAGAATCTGTCATTATCTGAAAAGCCAAACACCTACTATAAAGAACAGGCTGCACGTCTGAAGAGGTATCCAACTCTGTGTCTGGTACTTGAGTAACTCTGTCCTCCATTGTAAAGATGGCTTCCACAATCTACACCCAGAAGTCATTTTCCTTTTTCCGTGCACACGAATATGCGCAGACATGCCTTATTCTATCAGTTCTGTTCTATCAATAATTTGGATTCCTTACTCCATATCAGCAGTTACACGTCACATTCATAACCAACACTGATAAGAGAAAGGCAGTAGCTCTTGTGCTGTTGAACAGAGAGTACTTCCCACCCTTTATGTTTAGGGTTGGGCTGCACACCTTTATACAAAGAAGGAAAAAAAGAAACTGGTTTGGCAACATCAGCTGACCTGATCAGGATGTAAGAATGTGAAGCTCTAAAGCAGAAAGAGTGGATCAGAGGATCAGTATGCACAGAACAGTTCTACAATATTTTTAAGTCAATGACAAGATAACATTAATAACATGGGATTCTAAGAAAATAATACGGGAGACAGGAATTCAAATTTTAAAAGTGAGTTTTGTTCATTGAATTGCGGCCACACATTTCTGTAGTTAAAAAGACAATACTCAATTTGGACTTTGGAGTTTAAAAAATAAAGTGTCTGTAAATTAAATGTCAGGTTTTACAGATGTTTTTTCTACAGAAAAGGTTTACAGAGCCACCACCATTAAAAAAAAAACAAAACATTTTAGTCTGCCTGTAAAAAGCAGACTTTCCATTGTTGATTTAGCAAAATACTGTGACAAATAGCTGACATTTTTCCAACTATAATCATGTCTTCACACTGCAGGATGTTTGATCACACTCTAATCCCCTGGGGACATAGTGAAAAAAACTTCTGATTATAAAAAAAATGCTCTAAATGATGGATTAGAACATGCAGTAAAAATTGCCATTGGGTTGAGACCAGATTTTGGTTAACATACAAATGATTCACATGACATCATAAACGCTGAGAGGTCCTACAGTGGTATACTCTTAAAGGGGAAGAGGGCTTTTAAGAAGATTAGGGACAGATGGATACAAAAGAGTTATTTGCTGAATGATTGTAAGGAAATTTAATTCTACACAATTTGTGTGGGTATAATGTTTGTTGACAGTTATCCAGCAATCACAAAAAGCTGAGTCATTTTTATTTGTCAAATAGATGATTTACTAAAACATCTATCACAATAAATATAGACAAGGATATAAATAAATGTGTGAATAGGCTACTCAACAAGTAGACCAGTTATCAAACATTTTGTAGATTACCTTCAGACTATAGTTTATATAATCAGAGATGGTCATTCTGTTAAATGGCAAACATAATTATACCATGATGTAAGACAGACTAGATTCTAGGATTAGCCTTATTGGCTACACTGTCATTTCTATGTTCATTAGCACATTACGTTTGTCATTTTGTTTTTGTTTTTTTTAATGAGCCAATCGCACTTCTAAAAAGAATCAGTCATAACAAGCGACTACGCCTCCTCACCAAGATAAAAGCTTTTGTCACTTCTTCACTCGGTGCTGCTTGAACAATTTTCCTCTAGGACTCTTGAACTACATGGGCACTACTTGCTGGAAATTTTTAGACCATGTCAGAAGCTCTCAGAAAGTGTTATTAGAAGGCTTTTGAATACACCCCATGAAAAACAAACCCTGCTAACACTTAAAAACCCTTACAGAGACTTAAGGCAGCAAAGACTAATGACAACTACAGTCTGTAACATTTCAACACAGCAGCAGCTGCTGACACACCCCCTGAGGAAAACGGTTGTTTAGTCACTTCACTCAATGTGAGTGACCATTTCTCATCACAATAAGAGATGTCAATATAAGTACCTTGTCCAGTCTCTTCTGCCAGCTGTCTTCTCGTTTGACCATTAGTTCAATACAGTGGGACAAGGTGGATAAGATGCCTGCTGTTGTGGCCTTGAACGTGATGGCTTCACCCTTAAAGTCTATACCATTGATACCTTTGGGACTGGCAGGGGCAAACACTGGCAAAGGAAATGACAAAATATACATTTAAGACTCCTTCTATTAGTCATATTTAAAGTGTAATGGTTTTACCAGAGCTAGTATTTACAAAGAACATTATTTCAAATTCAATACACGGGGGTGGGGGGAAATCAGCAAACGAAAGCCAATAAACTCACATTTCTCTTTGCTGCCATTGTTGTTGTGATTGCATTCACCATCAGTTTTAGTTGTAGTGGGAAAGTCATCTTCATCTTCCTCTACTACTGGAAAGAACCACAGAGTGAGTGTTGTCAATGTAGGTATTAAAAGTAATGAATTATGAAACATCACAAAATCTTTTTAATCTACAATGAGGTAAAAGTAGAAGTGGATAATGTTTTTGCTATCTTTTTCATCTACAATGGCAAATAACATATTGATCTGTTATACAAAAAAAGGCCTATTTCTCAGTCTAAACTAATTCCTCTTTGCCTTGTTTTTGCCAGGGCATGAATTTTAACTTAAAACAACTTTAAATTGTTCAGGCTTTCATGCCACATAACAATAGACCTAATAGAACATTATCATCACACTGTGTCTGTATTGTGGTGTACAGTGTACCTGTGTCTCTCTGAAATTCATCTTTGGAGACAGCATCAGCGCAGGAGTCAAAGTACTTCTGCAGGGTGTCCACTTGTCTGCACAGAATATCCCGGAAGGTCTCCATCTCTGCTAGCTTCTCACGCAACCTATGACCCTTCTGGGCCAAAAAAAGACCCCAAAACAAAACAGAAGCAACACAAGCAGAACTCAGAAGAGAGGTCAGAAAAAAATACTTGTTCCTTGGCTTTTTCCAAGCTAAACACAGTTTCTTATAGTGGTAGTAAAAAAAGAGCCAAAAATGTAATTACTAAATTATATTATTCTTACTCAAGCTACAAATACTCAAAAGAGATGTATTGGATTATGATGGGTGTGGAGAAATGTTATGCTCTAAGCTCTGCAGAAAATATGTGCCTTTATCTTGGCAAAATATGCTATTGTTGATTTTAATATAATATGCTTATAGTCAACATCCACAAACAGTTTGATGATGATAGTTTTACCTTAAAGGAGGATGTGGATGCGGCAGACAAGGCACTGGCTGCTGATGTGAGAGACAACATGGAACCATGACGTCTCAGACTGGTTTCTGAACCATAACCGGACTCAGCCTGCAATTAAGAGGAAGTAACATGAGGAGACAAAAAACAAAGAAACAACTGCCTTTGGAAGTATAGTATATTGAAAAAGCAGGTCAAGAAAGAGGAAAACAAAAGATGTAGGGGTGAAAAGGAAGCCAAGATGAGTGAACAGCAGCTCAGTATGTGCACAAAACACATTAAGCATTGTGCAACATAATATGAGTGTCTGCAGCTCATAAAATCCAGACAGACACACAAATAGAGAGATCAGTTCTTGCAGTCAGCTGCACTGAGTAATGCTGAGCTGGACCAGGGCAGGACCTACACCTACACAGACAAACACTGCTGGGAGGGACAAAGGCTGACAGACAAGACAAATACATCAGCCCAGTCCCTGGAGACAATACACAGAAAAAGCTCCATGGATTACGGATAGCACAACAACAAAGTAGAAATAATTTCAGTTTTTCACCTACAAGCTACATTTATGACTGGATAATATAACTGCCAAAAGCAGCAAGCAGTGAATATGTAACTGTAATTAGCACATTAAGTGATACTGTTGGACAATGGTACAAAAATTAATACAAAGAAGAACACAATATAGTTTTCTCGTAGATTATAAAAAAAGACTGCACTCCAGTACACTATTAACTATACTGAGGTAAGAACATTGAGCATAAACATGATTCATCTAACAAGTTGTCTGAAAATGGTAGCGGTGTGTAGATGGCCCTTAGAAACATTTCTATCTGCTTTCTTGAACATAATTTGCTATACAACAATTTTGGTTTGCAGAGCATTTTACATAGAGATTTACCACAGTAAGATGTAAACCATCTTAATGATGCTTTGTGGTACTGGTCCCAGGTTTCATTTAACAACCCAGATCTAATAACATTTGACATGTAAAAGTTATCAAAATCGTTCCCCTTGCAGATAAATTGTTTTCTGATCAAATGTCATTTTTCCCATGTGAAACACACTTCAATCCTCATTATTATATATTCTATTATATATAGTTTTCCAACTGAAAGCTGAAAAAGGTGAAGAAAATCTAAAGCAGGCATGTCCAAACTATTCCACAAAGGGCTGATTTGGCTGCAGGTTTTTGTTCAAACCAAGCAGCAGCACACCAGACTTGACTCAATTAATCAACTGATCTCAGTCTTCAGAGAGTCGATTGGTCAAACTGTGTACTCTTGGTTCATTGGAACAAAAGCCTGCAGCCACACCAGCCCTTTGTGGAATAGTTTGGACATGCCTGGTCAGACTTTTTCAGACAGTCTTAAGAAACACAAAATAAAGACACGACAACTGATGCTGCATGGCCACATTTCCAACAACTCGCTAGTTACATGCCCCCATGGTGCTTGAAAACACCCTGCAACAAACCTCCTTATCCCTACAACATTATCCATTAAAACAGGATGATTTGACTTATTCAAAACTTTCTGTAGCTTATTAGTAACTTCCTCATTGTGTGTGACATCTGAAATCATCAATACTAAATGGCTGCTTCTGGTAAAAGGATAAAGGGAGGTAAAGAGATGCACCATCTCTGATGCCTCTGATACTGTCATCTTCATGCACCTGGTCAGCTGCATTACACAGCCATGCAAATTAAAACACCCACTCCTACACAACACATGAGATAACACTTTGTGCCCACAACTTTGTGCTGGCAATGAGATGAGTGCACAGTAAATGACCATGGCAAACCACTGAGTGATACACACAGTGAGGCTCAATTTTGAAAATATAGTTACCATTTCTAACACATCTGCCATGCAGTGGAGAAGCTAATCTCTCAGTGTTACTTACTTGAGCAATATAGCACATGCAAACATAAAATAATCAATGTGCTGTTCATACAAGAGCAAAGACAGGTCAGGAATTATTCATGTCAGAACATTAGCAGAGTAATTAAATACTTTGGTTATCTGTAACAGTGAGCAAGCAGCATGCCAACATGCTATGAGCCCACCATTCGGCCATTCCAACAGCCAAAGCAGAGCAGGACACTGCTGCAGTCCTGGCGGATTGCTGGGCCAAACATGGCCCAGTCGCTCCCACAACACTGCTCTGACAATTCAGAGGCTTAAATCCAGTATTCACGTTTCCCTGGACACACCTCACTGAGGAACAAAAGGGAAGAAAAGAATTGGAAGAGAAGCCATACAGGCTAAGCTGATCCCATCAACAAAAATCACTTATAGCATAGACACAGGTGGAAAAGGCAAAAGTAGTCAATTGGTTTGAAGCAGTCAGAAGAAAGGAAGCTACTGGTTCTTCCGTGCAGCAGGAGAGAGGCTGAGTCAAAAGGAGGAGTCTTTTAATTCTCAGCAGAGTGGAGGACATCTGCTTCCAGTCACACACATGGACTTGAAATACACACACATACATGCACTTCAGTCCTGCTGCAAACATACATCAACAGACCACACACCCTGATATGTGAAACCTTTTCATCTTGTCGATCTTTATGTCCAGTATCCATCTCTGAGCGAGGAAATGTGGCCGTGTGCATTTGTAAGAGAGTGAGGGATAAAAGGGAAGGGTGCACACATGTATGCATTAGAGGGAGAGACTATGGCTGTCTGGAGCTGTTTGCGAAAAATCCAGTCAAGTACTAAATGGGTGGGTGAAACAAGCAGTCTACTGTGTTATGACAGAGAAACACACAGAGAGAGAGAGAGAGAGAGAGAGAGACAGAGAGAGAGAGAGAGACAGCCAGAGAGAGAGAGAGAGACAGCCAGAGAGAAAGAGAGAGAGAGACAGAGAGAGGGAGAGAGTGGGAGGTATTGAGCATTATTGAACTGGTTCTTCAGCTTCACTTCTATCTGTCCAACTCCACTTTTATCTTTTCTTCTTCTGATTTGCTGACATCTATTTATAATGTTCAATCTTGGCCAACAGTGTTCAACCTGATGCTAAAAATGTGCCTGTAGAAGATGAGGGAAAATGAAAAATAAATACAGACGTTTCCCCCACTCCCTCCCACGTCACCCCTCTGAATCTGGCAGAATGGAACAGCCTCCTCACATGATCAAGAGTTTTATGGGTCTCTCTTGATTTTTGTTGCTGTCAGAATGGCCGATTCAAAAAAATGTATTATTCATCAAGAGGTGCATTTAAAATCCCGACATTTAGCATGACTTTTTCCACCACCAACAAATACACCCACACGTACTCCCCCCCCCCAAAAAAAACATAAAAATAAAATGGCCTTTAATAAAAACAGGGATTTTTTCCTGTGAACAGCCTTATTAGATAATATTTACAAGATGGCTCATCATTCACATTTAAAAGCAGTAATGATGAGCACAGTTGAAAAAATATGACATACTGAAAACATTGCTCAAGATATATGAAAGAACATTCTTATTTTTCTGTCATCCATATGAATCCAGTTGCTACTATAGAGAAAGTATCAGTTAAGCAATGCATGACTAAAATATGTTACAATTGTTAACACAATTTTAGGTAATGCATAAAAAAAGTAAATCTGGTGTTCAAGACTGTTGAATGCAAGTCCTTTTTTGTCCAGATGGGAGCAGTGCAGATATACTTAACTGCTGCAGTGATGCAGGTAGTGCTGCATTACCGTTAATAAGGTTACTGTAGGTCACACTCCACACATAACCCTAAAAAAACTCTCACACTGTTAATGGAAAAGAGACGAGTGGTCACTTGCACTCAATTGGCAAATTAATGTCCACTGTCACTAACTAAATTGACGATTGCACCATTTACCAGAAGTCCAATGAGAAATCACTGTTGCAACCTCTGCTGAGAAAAGCTCTACATTTTACAGTTCAAATTAAGTGCAACCCACACTAAAATTATGCTGAAGAAAATGTACCTGGGTGTTTCACACATTTACTTAAGATATTAAAAAATACAGTGAAAACTAGATCAATGTTGTGGCATACTCGTGCAAACTATGCTTCAGCTAAAAATCTGCACCACTCCTATTATGAGTATATGTGCAACATGATGTACGTACATAGATCATGAGAAGTTTTCTTCCTTGAACTATTCATCTTGTAAAGGCAACCTGACAAAGCTAGAACAAAATACAACACATCGTCATTTGTTTAATAACTGCATGTGGTGACATTGTGTCATCAACTGTCAGCCTTAACTCAATGACTACGCTGTTACAGATACAATGATAACTATATTTGAGGTAAGTCAGATCTTTATGTGCAACTCAGCACCATGTTTGTAGCAGCCCAAAGGTATTACAGAGTGATCCAGCTTAAACTTGAGAATGAAGAGTTTACCAAAGACATGACGAATGAATGCACACATAAACCATAATACACAGTTTGACAGCAGCTCACCACAGTACCACTCCAGTAAGCCACAACACCATGTACTGTATAGTGTGCTTTATAGACATCCAAACCATCGATATACATATATAACTATGTAGATGTACAGCAGAGCAAGCAGCTGCCTGCTATCTGATGACAGGGGATACCCCACCTAATCACCTCACTTCTCAGATTCCTCGCATTCCCAGAGTGAAGGGCTGCGAGTGTGTGTATGCGACTTTGAATCACTGTCCGACCACACCCGGCTAACTCAACAAAACTGGTAACTCCCCGTCTGTTCTGAACAACACAACGGCCCCAGAGTGGACTTGTATATCTGTAAAATGTGTATAATGAAGCACAGCAATATCTATGTTCAGCATTCAGTGATCATGCAACACAAATAAACTGCGAAAAAATGTGGTAGCTTCCTACAGATAAACAGCAATCACACAGACGGGGCTGGATTCAGGCAAATCATGGATCTGTAGTTTCATCAAATCTAATAGAAGAACAACAGCTAACTTGCTTATAGTTAAGCAAATTAACTGTAAATAAAAAAGAGAGGAAAATAGGTAAAGCAAGGCATAGAAAGAAGTACTACTTTGAAAAGACAGAATTTTCACTCACCTTATGCAACTCTATTGACTCTATCCACTGGAGTCTGTGCTCAGGATCCTCAGCTCTGAGGTACCAGACACTGTCATTCACACTGATGTCAAAACGACACTCATCGAACTCATGAGGCTGTAGGACAGAAGAAAAGTAATATAAACAAATACATACTGCTCAGTCTTTCAGCCACTTTAGGATAATATTGATATATAAACTTTAGGAAAATTAAACTAATATAGCATTTACTGCATTTCGCCAAAATCATTGAAAAATGATAGCAAACAGCTTGCAACATCTTCCTTGTTTATTTTTTTGACAAAAACTGACTAGTGATGACATATTCTGGACACACATGGATTTCATCAGTCACAGAAAAGCTTCTACCACACAATAAACAGGAATCTTAATTAGAAACTGATGTTCGAGGACTGCAAGCTCCATCCAAAATGTCTGCAGCAGTGGAGCTTGCAAGAAAAAAAAATCCAGAATAGCTTCTCCTGAACCTAGGTCATCATAACCTTTCCTCCTACCGCTGGACAAATCTCTAAACTATTTGCCTCCCCCGTGTTACAATGCACCCCACCCAGCTACAATCACTGACTGCCTAAGGCACCCAAACACGTGCACTCAGAATTCCCCCCTTTCTTCTAAGGTTGGAATTTAACCAGAACACTCACATGAGGAACGATCTGCTCTGCAGAGGATAGCAAAAAGAAATTTTAGGTTTGACTTGGATCTCCTGCCTACTTTTCCTTACCAACACTAATACTAGAGCCTCCGTCAGCTGACATACCTCATGTTATTCACGTTTAATTAGATTTGCTGAATGACGCTCATGTGCCATTTTATTTGCTACTGCTGACAACAGCAACTTAAACTCCAACTCTGAACACAAAGTGTCCAGACTACCTTAATGCAACTTTGTTTTTACTCTTTATAGGTTACAAATTACATATGTGGGATTCCAACAGGTATTCATTCACCAACAATCACAGAGTGAATACCCCCCCCCCCCATTGGACACCAGTGTCAAAATACTCCCCAGTTGAAAGGTTGATCCATGAGAAAAATGTAAGATCCCAAGTGCATCCAGCCATGATACCATTACTAGTCAGAAAAATCCAGTCCACCCAACCGTGCTGTATCAGACACAGCCCATAAACTTCTGCTTTACAATCTAGTTTATGCTTCTTGCCTTCTGCTTGGAACACTCTCCTTTTACTTGCGTAAGCACTAGCGTATCTGTGCTGCATTGGCTGTTCTCTGTGCACAGAACTGTGGCATCTTCAATGTTAGAAAAGAGAATTTTATAAGTCAAACACTGGTAGTTTTAAAGGTGTCTAAAATTCAGATTTTTCTCTAAAATTAGCCTTTATTACCTGCACCAAAGAGGTTATGTTTTCATCAGGATTTGGCAAGATAACTCAAATAGTTATGAAAGGATTTTGATTACATTTTCAGGAAATATTGATACTGGCACAATGAAGAAATAAAATTTTGGTGTGATGGGTAGAGGTCTGCACTTTCCAAGTGCTTTTCTAGTTGAGCTATTATTTCTGCTTTTATCAATTTATTTTCATAAAGAATATTGTACAGCTAGTGATTAGTTTCTTGATTAATTGAACACGCAATCACTCCTATAGTACTAGCAACGTTTCAACAGCTAGCCCTCAGTCAGAAATCTAAAGATGTTAAACTAATGACATAGGGAGAAATGATCAGCTTTGAGACACAACTCTGTCATTTTTGCATGAAAAAAAAAAGAATTAAACAGGTAATAATTTAGTTGCTGCTCCAGAAAAAACAACAACATTCAATTCCATTCATGTTATTTTGGGTTGAAACATACAAATGAAACACAGTTACTTTGAACTTAAAAACAAAAGCTTTCCAAAAGATATAATAATGAGAAAAAATGACAGTGGAGTCATGCTGATGTGAGACTTTGAAAATGGATCATAGAGCACAGGAATTTTCAGACAGTAATATTTCCTGCATATTTAGCTACTATAAGAGCAGTCTGGTGTGTGTGTCTGTGTCTACACATTAATAGGCCAGTGTTAAGCGAGAGGCAGAAGCTTGTTTCTACATTCCTGAGACATCATACCAATGTCTCCTTAGAAAGCACTGGCTATAGATATTTGGGATGAAGGAGAGGCAATAAAACCTGGCCATTTGGGTCACACTACTTTGATTATGACAGAGTGTGCATTACAAAACTGTGTACCCTCTTAATTAGTCTACAATAACACAATTACAAAACACCGTAAACCCTGTGTGGCATTCCATTCAGACTAAACACGTGGATTGATGTAATGCTTCTGTCAAATGACCGCTTTCACTAGGAAAACTAACTGTAACCTTTCATGTTGTAGTTTTAATCTAGTTTTGAGGTCTGTAATCCTGTTACACAAATCACAGCACAGCATTTGTTTGGCCTCTGTACTGGGAGGTGGTATGCTCAGAGAGAAAAGTGAATATTTAACCAGTGTGAGATTTGTGTTTATCTGACTAAAGTGAGGCCTAGATCTGGAGAATACAACCCTAATCTTTATAGCATATAGCCAAAATGTATACAAAATGGGTGTGTACTGATTTTAAGTAGCCTCTAAGAAAATGTATGGTGTTAAATGTTTCAGTGTGGACTCGAGCACTAATGCAAGAATGTCTTGTGCTAAAGAGATCTCCATCCTATCCGTTTTAATAGCAGCCTCATTACAAGTTAATATTTAGCTATCCGTCATTCAAGAAGCATGAAATGACCAAGTTGCCTGATGACAGGGAAAATGACTGGGAAAAACATGATCAAAACACATGCGAGACTGGCAGAGAGGTAACCATACTCCAGCCAGTGATGCAGAAAATGAAGCCTTTCATGGTGCCCCATCTTATGTGTCCTCACTCCCAGACATAATGAACAGGTGTTTTGCTTTCTACTTGCTACGGTGGTGGCGTAGTATTCCTTCCTCATACCAGTGAAGATACTTACTGTGATGACCGCTTTACTGAGGCACAAAGACCCCCTGCATCCGTATTCCCGTTCATCTTGTGACTTGTAATAGCTCAGAGTATTGTTTTTCAATACAACCCATCGGTCCTGCCATCCGTGTATGTAGTTTGTCCACTGTAAACACACAATAAGGGCAAATCAAAAGGTCAACATAACAGCACAATTAAATCTTTATATCCCTCAATTATATGTCTGCAATAACTAATCAAAGTTGTGCACCATGCAATTTAATGATCAAGTGAGTGTTACTTGGAAGCCTTTGAAATGCAGTATAAATAAAAGCAGCACTACAATCTCACATTACCTTGCTTAAAACACCTCCCAGCTCCAGAGGCTGCCCAGATTCCGGGTCCACATCCTCATCTGAACCCGACGATGAACTCTTTTCAGACATTTAAGTCCAAGCTTTAAAGAAAACTTAAATCTGATTTTACAAGCAGAGCCACGCTAGCTGATCAGCTCCAATTGAACAGAGCTAAACCTGCTGACAGCTTCTTCAACTTCGCTTTACCGTCAGCAAAATAACATTAATTAAGACATTAAGTGGATGTATTTTACAGTGGCTGGCTAGCGTAATTTATCTTCCGTGTTTTGAGAGACTTCAACTTCGCAAGCTTTCCTGTAGCAAGCTTCTCCGACAGGTGACAGCTCAGTCCAAACTTCTCCGTTTTGCGGGCTTTGTTTTGAAACTGACGTCGAATACCAATGAGACTAGCTAGTTAGCATTAGCCTTAGCTGTCAAACGACGCAACAAACGCAAGCTAACGGTAACATAACCAGCAAATTATGACTGTAGTCGTCTGTTGCTTTGGCTAAACTCGAAGAGATACTAAAAGGGGCTATCGGTAAGAACGGGCTCCGTGTTAACGCTGCACTGAAACTTTAAGCTACAAATGTCGAGCAGGAACGGCTGCTTAGTTCCGCAGTTTAGTTAGCACAAGCGGAGGTCTGACTAGCTTGTCTTCATTCAGGTCGGGGGGAGGAGCCGCCGCCACGCTTTACTGTGTACCTAAAGAGAGCGACGTCAAGTCAACGTATTTACAGCCACACCGGAAGTTAATGTCCCTGTATTCATAGAATTGGTATCACACCTCTCATATAGATAAAGCAATTCAGCTCAAACTACATCAAATTACTAACAAAGACCTGTGAATATTTTCAGACAAAATGTAACCCACCCGTGTCTAAAATGTAGAATTAAATAAACATATAAAAAATAGACCGGAAGTTGCATTTATTTTGGCTAGATAAACGATATCTAGAGAGCAGTACTAAACTTGACTCTCTAGTGATTTGGATTTTTTTAATATTAACCCTACAAGTCCTATACATTCGCCAGTGACCAAAAAAAATTCTTCAGTAACATTTTAATCAATGCATAATCAATATATATTCAAATAATTCAGGGACAATGCAGTTTTTCAGATTGTCATTGTATTCATTGTATTGTATTAAATTGTTTGTGTTTATTTGTTTATTGTAACCCTAAAATTGTGTGCAACACTGAATTAAACCTCATATTGTGTTTCAACTTTATCATCTGCACTCAATTAGCTTAGCTGTAATGTCATTCAACATCTATGTGATCTGTTATTATTGATAATATTATTAACCCATCTTACTGATCTAGTTAACGTTTACATCCAAGTTTTTTTTAACTCAAGACACTGCACATCTACATAGCGATTATTTTCTTCATGTTGATAAATTTCCTCTGTTTTTTCTACAATATTCTATTTTTCCTTTTTTTTTTTTTATTTTATAATAATGTCAATAGTGAGTTGATGGGTTCTTCTTCCCCACAACATTTGATTACGTCTTCATTTGAAAAATTCCCTATTAAATGAATACATGACAAACATTCAAAAATATAAGAGGTGACTTTGGAAAATTAAGCTGTTGGCAATTTATCTTATGCACTGCCTTTGGCCAAAGTATGTCAAAGGTTACATTTTGCAATCTTTTTTGTGTGACATGTGACAGGTTATTCACGTACTTTAGACCTTTAGGCATATCATACTGATAGCGTTTCGTCCACAGTTCACTTCATATCAGAAAAAAACTGTATCTATATTTAAAGTAGAGGTCTGATACTTCAATGGATCATAGTTTTTCCGTTTTCAAACAAATTAATTCTCATGTAAACTCCTCCTCATTCATAACTCACGTGAAATACATTTAATCTCCAACCTGTCGCCCTATGAACACATGAGGGCGACATAGGACGGGTACTCTCTTCTTTGTTATCAACTCAATTAAAATAAATTCTCATATACTTTTCATTCGTAAATAAATACAAATGAGCCAAAGAAACCTAACATTATATATTTTTTTTGTATTTTGCTTACTCAATGGTTGATCAAGGGTTTTCTGTCCAAACCAGACACAGAAAAACTCATTCATTCATTCATTCATTTTCAGTAAGTTAGATTATTGTAATGGTGTCTTCACTGGTCTAAACAAAAAAATCAATCAATCAAAGGCAGCTACAGCTGATCCAAAACGCAGCTGCCAGAGTCCTGACCAGTACCAGGAAACTGGACCACATCACACCCGTACTCAAATCCTTACATTGGTTTCCTGCGGGTAAAATGATAGAATTCAAAATCATACTCCTGGTCTATAAAGCACTAAACGGCCTTGGACCCAAATACATCCTAGACCTACTGGTTCCCTATGAAGCATCCAGAGCCCTGAGGTCATCAGGAACAGGTTTACTGTGTTCCAAAGATAAGAACGAAACAAAGTGAGGCATCATTCAGTTACTCTGCTCCTCAACTGTGGAACAAACTACCTGGATACCTGAGGTCTGCTCAAACTGTCAGTTCATTTAAATCAGGCCGGAAAACATTATTGTTCACTGGAGCTTTTACTTAGATTCTTATTTGCTTTAAAATGTTTTTATGTCTTGATTTTATTTGTCTTTAAATGCATCGTTATCATTTTAATTTTCTTCTGTTCTGTTTCTATTTTTGTGTAAAGCACCTTGAATTGTCCTGTACATGAAATGTGCTATACAAATAAATTTGCCTTGCCTTGCCTTGCTATGGTCATTAGTCTGGCATTTATCATTATGGAGATAATACCCTCTTTTGTCAGTTGCGAAAATGAAAGTATTGCCTTTCGTGAGTGGCATAACTTATTTTATTTTTTGAAATATTCATTATTATTTGCTAAAGACTAATAATTATTTCGTATTAATTATTTAGTACATAATATTTAAATAACATAAATATATAAGCCCCGCCCATTCCGGTGACGAAATGATGCGGAAGTGCCACTAAAAACTATCAGTGTTGCGTCACTGTTTTCAAAACATGTAGCGACGTGAATGTTAGACAGTTGAGTAAATAAGGTCGATTTGGAAAAGGCTAATTTATCTTAGAACCGTTGGTTGTGTGACCAGTCGGGGAAATCGATTTATATACTGTAATGGATCATACAGCTAATTTTGATCCATTTTTATAAGACGTAATTAGCATAGTCGCCTGTACATAATTATACTGTTCGATCAAGGAACCTTTCTTCGGGATGGAAAATGGGACTGAATCTAATACAGGAGAGAGTTTTCTCTCCAGAATGGCCCTCAATGACAACAAAGCTGGAATGGAGGGTCTTGACAAGGACAAGATCAACAAGATCATCATCGAGACATCCAAGGTACTGTCAAACAAATCGACCATTCATCTTTACAGGACTACAGCAGTTATTTGCTCATATTAGTTTAAATGTGTGAACTAATGAGTTCAGAAATGTGTAGGAAACTTCAAATGAGTCTGAAAAGTGAGATTCAGTTTTTCAGCCTTGTGTGAAAGTTATTTCCTGGTGTGATTAATTGTCCTGAAGTGATGGTGTCCTGTTGTAACATCTTCAAAACCCCATATTTGTCCTTATCTTTGCTCTGCAGGGATCAAGGTTTTATGAGAATGAGTTAAAGAGAGAGCAGCAAGTGAACCAGCGAATTGAGAAGATGATGCTGCAGAAGGCAAAGATTACAGAAGAAGAGTTAAAGAAAGCACAAGCTCAGGTAAAATGTACTAGAGACTTGTGAGTACTGAAACTGAGCAGATCTTTTGTCTTAACTAAACTGTTGAAATTCTTTGTGTAGGTGGAGAGGGTCACCTCTGAGCTGGAGAGAACACGAGATCTTAGTCGTGTGCTTGTACATGTGGACATGGATGCTTTTTATGCTGCTGTGGAGATGAGGGACTGTCCTGAGCTCAAGGACAAACCAATGGCTGTGGGAAGCATGAGCATGCTGGTAAGCAGCAGAATCTGGACATATTTTTAAACAATTCATATATAATATACTTAACACACACAAAGTAATTGCAGGTTAGGGTAGAAATTTGAAGTAGAAACTACATTATATGACATTATAATGCATTAGACATCATACAGAACAAAGTGCTACATAATCACAACATAATCTAAATACCTAAGAGTTGACCCTTAGTCATGAAATAGACATGCTTTTCAATCCAAACCCCCCCAAAATATCATATTGTTGTAAGTTAGTTCCATGCTCATAATTTTTTTTATCTAAGTATTTGATCTAGATGTCATGATTCCTTTTCAGTCAACATCTAACTACCATGCCAGGAAGTTTGGTGTTCGAGCTGGTATGCCTGGCTTTATTGGAAAAAAACTCTGCCCGGACTTAGTGATTGTTCCAACCAACTTTGACAAATATAGAGCTGTCAGTGGAGAGGTAAGAGTGAAGGCAGTATGTTTACAGAAATGCTTTTTGCTTAGACTTAAATGCCCATAAATTTGTTTTTTCTATGTTAGATCCGGGAGATTTTTGCTGAGTATGACCCTCACTTCCAGCCAATGAGTCTGGATGAAGCCTATCTGGATTTTACAGATCACCTGGAACAGAGGAAGAGCTGGCCAGAGTCATCACGTACACACCACTTCTGTGCCAGTCAGACCTCTACAGGCAGGATTTAATTATACATGTAGAATTATAGAATGATTACAAGGTTTGATGTGTTGTGTTTTTGGACCTGCCACCTTTGTCATATTGGTTTTGTACCACCTGTTGGATGGTAACATAGGAGGACATATTTCATCACAAAATAATGGCTTTTATTTCTCTGAAGACTTTTTGATGAATAATGTCACCTAATTTCCTTATCTTTAAAGGTGATGCACAGGAGGAAGTTCATCAGAATACAGTAAAAGACATGAAGGACTTCTCTCCTGTTCTGTTCGAGGACAGTCCAAGCTCCTCTCCTGTCTTACCCAGTTCTGGCGTTTTGGCTACTGCTACTGAGGCATTTGAAGTGTTTGGGATATCTGTGGAGGAGGCTGTAAGAGAGATGCGCTTCCGTATTGAGCAGAAGACCAGGCTAACTGCAAGTGCAGGTCAGGAAAAATAATCCCCCAGAAATAAATTCAAGTTACAATTGGTGTCAAAGAATGTTGTTATGAATAATACACTTCCAGTGTTGTGAAAAAAATAACACTTTCAACTTAGAATGTAGAATGGTTTCCAGTCATTCAAAATTTGAATGGAATAAGGATGGTACAATTACTATGTGACTTTTTGCATTTTCTCCACTATTAAAAATGTAATAATCTTGTCAAGCCTTTTGTTTTTGGAATTTGCACCATGCAGTTATTCTGAGTTCGGCTTGCTTCTTCACTATCCATGATGTGAACATGTATCCTATAATGTTGGAATATTTACGAAATAGGAACATGTTTTTATCGGAGGACAGAAAATATGATACCTCTTATTATACATGAAAAGTTTAGAATGTGTTCCATAATAACAACACTTTGCAAATAAGTAATCTGGTTATACCTAATTAATTAAAAAAAAATCCATTATGTTCATGTACATGCATATGCTGTATATACTGTCAATTGAGAAATGTGAAGTTCATTATTACTTATTACTCTTCTAGGCATTGCTCCAAATATGATGCTTGCCAAGGTGTGCAGTGACAAGAACAAGCCTAACGGCCAATACAGACTCCCCTCCACCAGAGAGGCAGTAATGGACTTCATCCAGAACCTCCCAGTTCGCAAAGTACAGTTCACAATGGCTAAGCTAAAACTGACCTGATTAGTGGTACGCTGCCGACAATGAGGAGAAAACTGAAGTAAAAGCGTGTCTGTGTGTCCTTCCAGGTGTCTGGCATAGGGAAAGTGAGTGAGAAGATGCTAAATGCACTGGGCATCAGTACGTGTTCTCATCTTGGTCAGCAGATGGCATTGTTGTCATTGTTGTTCTCCGAGACATCATGGACTCATTTCATGCAAATTTCCTTGGGTTTGGGCTCAGTATACATCCAAAGGTACTCTGTCTTTAATGACACATAATGTAGATGAGTAAAAAAGTCAATTAATAGCCAAATTAATCCTGTCTTTGATTTCATACAGGCATGAAGAAAGAAAAAGTATGAGCACAGAAAGGTAGAATTATTAAGATTTTAAGTGTTAATCTATTGAATTTTTCTTATTTCCATGTCTGTATCTAAGAATTTTCTAACATTTTATCTTTACAGGACATTTAAAGAATTGAGTAGAGCTGAGGAACAGTTTGCTTTATGTAAGACTCTCTGTGAAGACTTAGCTGAAGACATGAAGAAAGAAGGCCTGAAGGTACAACACGATAGACATGTCTGCTTAATTTATTATCCAGACTGCTGTAACACTGGCTAATATGTATGAACATACTGTTAGAAATAGTTTGACTTCACAGAACATAGAGTTTAAATCAAATGTTTTCAATAATATGCAATTTTATTTCATTTGCATTTTAACTGTATTTCTGCTTGATTCGACCTTGCTTTGAATGTCTGGAGGATTTTTTCCAAGCAATCTGTAACAGCTTCAGGGCTACAGAATTTTGGCAGAAATATTATGATATTGTGAATCCATTTCTGTGATTATTAAGGAAAGTTCACTGGTAAATTATTTTTCCCACTCAAACATACTAATGTAAAAACAAGAAGAAGTTTGAAACAGTAAAAAGTAATATGGAAACTTATTTGACATTTTTATGCAGTACTTCTCTGCTAATGTTGCTGAATCCAACGTACCACTATACTTGTTCAGAACCTTTAATTTGCACAAGCAGACATGCAATGAAACTAAAGTGTACTTTTCCTCTTTTTTGAGTCTGCTTATTTTAAGGTGTCATAAAGGAATGTTCAAAGATGACTTCAGTGGCTAAACTAAGATAGAAAAAGAAAAAATGTGTAAAATGCATACATATCTCTTTATTCTGGTCTTTTTGGAAATCACTATGACTCCACACCGAATGTTATAGAATTACCTCAACCTGTTCGTTCCTTTTCAAATCGATAGCAAAAGGACTGCATGGCTCGGCATGGCCATCACCCCCCTGCCTGGGTGCCGATGTGGCCTTAATAGCAGAAGGAAATGGAAGGCTATTAAGGGGACAGCAGGGACTACTATCAACCTTGGAAATGTCTTCCCTTGGAAATGATCACATTACTATGAAAGCTTTTTTTGTGGCGTGTTACTTGCAAAATGCATTCTGACAAATCAATCAGTGAAATGACAAAGTATTGACTTTCCACTGTATGTTCTATTTATGTGTCTGTAATTAAGAGGTTGTTCAAAATTCTATCACTTCAACTGTGTGTGTTTTTGTTTTTTTACATTTTCCTGTAGGGTAAGACAGTCACACTGAAGCTGAAGAATGTGAACTTTGAGGTGAAAACAAGAGCTTTGACAGTACCGTATGCTGTTGCCACAGTGGATGAGATTTTTGCTGCTGCTAAGGACCTCCTAAAAACTGAAATAGAAAATGAAACACCCCAACCACTCCGGCTGAGGCTCATGGGTAATTAGAAAATGCTATATAACTGGTTGCTCAGTTCATTTAACAACTTTAAAACTTTTCTAACTGATCAGCATCACTTGGTATGCAGAAATTGTTGGGATTGATTCTTTTCTAAACAGATAATTTATTTTTTGTTCTTGTAGGTGTTCGGGTTTCTGCTTTTGTCAGTTCAGATGACAAAAAGCCACTGCAGAGGA
Organism: Siphamia tubifer; assembly: GCA_020466265.1. Classification (NCBI taxonomy): domain Eukaryota; kingdom Metazoa; phylum Chordata; class Actinopteri; order Kurtiformes; family Apogonidae; genus Siphamia; species Siphamia tubifer. The sequence continues at coordinate 53,955,147 of CM035791.1, read as the reverse complement.
GTATAATTGGCTTCCTTCAGTCAGGCAAGATGGACTGTATTGACAGTGGGCCATCTGAAAGAATACGTGAAAAATTGGAGAAAGACCATCTACCTAGTCAGCCCATCCAAACATTGTCTCTCACAGGTCTCCCCCCTGTGCAGAATTGCTTTGAATTACCCTGGCAGACTAAGCAGGGAGGTGGAAAGACCACCAAGGCACCTCAGCAGTCTTTCTTTCAATTGGCCCAGGCTAAGAGACTGCAACTCCAGGCAGTAAATTCAACCACACAGGAGGTGGAGCACAGGGAAAAGGCTCCTGTGATTACTTCCTCAGGCAATCACGCAGATAAGAGCGTGGAGACATCAACAGCAGTGCAAGAGTCAAACAGTAACACAGCCTCTTATGTATCACAGAAGGACATTTCCCCTTCACCAGAGCCCTGTGCGTCCACTTCAGGCTGTGGGGGCCCAGTCACCAAGAGCCTCACCTGTCCTGTATGTTTCAGTCAGATTAAAACAAGTGACTTAAATATTTTCAACAGACATATAGACCTTTGTCTCACAATTGGCAGGAGCAAGTCAAACAAAAACACATATCCTGACTCTGAGTCAGATTTGGACTCAGAGAACAGCAAGAGTGAATGGGTAATGATAGACACATGGGGGGGGGCTATTGATTACAAAAAGGAGGAAACAGGAAGCATTGAAGTGAACAGAGATGATCAGCAGCAGAGGTTAGAACACAGTGACTCTAATCAAACTGTTGTCAATGGTGACAGTAGTGCAGTGACCCCAAAGCAGCCTCAGGCTTGTAATGATGAATGTCCCGTCCTCATCTGCCCGGTGTGTCACATGAAACAGGACACAACCGACCTCACTATCTTTAACCACCACGTTGACCTCTGCTTGAACCAGGAAGTGCTACACCAGCTTCAGGGACAGACATCAACTTCCATGAACCCACCTTCAGTTGCAGTTGTAAACAACAAGGTGATAGGTGAGTTCATATATGAAATGAGGTAATCCAACATTTCATTTGTGAAAGGAGCTCCATAGTAGGGGTTAAAACGTTGTAAGAAGTAAAGATGAATAGCTAGTGTTTGGGAGCAAGCTAGAGTATTTTTGCTGGAAAAATGAGAATCTTAGTGTCAACATTTAAAATAACTCAAAACTTGCTGAAATGCTTTTTTTTTTATTATTATTATTTGATTTGTCAAATCAAATGGAAAAAGCAAGATCTGATAATATTCCCACTACAGTATATTTATTGTCAGTTTTCACATTGAGCTAGAGAAAGAATAAAAAATAAATAAATGTTCTCATTTCAGTGTTCAGAGGGTATTACTTGTGACATGTAACCAGCCAGATTGCACTGTCAGCCGGGTGTTGCTCTGAGAGTGATAGAGGAGTGACTACAAAGAGAGGGGGAAAGCTGAATCAGCGCATTTTATAACTCATTTATTAAAGAAATAGAGATGAATATTGCATCCACCACATGGTTATGGCTGATAACCTCTTCTATGCCTACTGCTACTTTGTACTGTAATGAATAATCATACAGGGTGTCTGTTTTTCCTTTTCTACTGTAAGGTGTTTGAAATGTTTCTTGCATGGATCTAAAGTCCCATAAAGCAGCTGCTGATGACAGGCAGTCCTGACAGTATAGTCTATAAACTGTGACTGCTCAGCATCCTCAGAGTTAGAGGAGGAATGTTTATTTGGGAGTCTGCGGTTGCCCTATGACCCTTTTTTTTTTTTTTTTTACAGTGACACTGTGTACGATTTGTATTGATTCCTGCAGAGAAAAGACATCTCATTTCACCCCAGATTCCTCTGCCCTGGTCAAGGAAATGGCTAAATCACTTTCCCACCTATTTATTTCTTACAATAAACTGCACCCTGGTTTCCCCTTAAACAAGGCAGCTTCAGAAATTACACCCTTTATGTCCCTGGGGAGGTGGTGCAATTGAGTGTCTTCTCAATAGATGTCATTTTTTTTGTCACATCAGATAATGATGCAGTTTTCTGTATGTGCCCACAAGTGTTTTTTCTTTCTATTCACAGCCAGTAGTCATCTCCTGTTAAAGCAAGCAAGCAAAGGCAAAACCAAAAGGTGAGACTGCTCTATTACAGTGTATTGCATCACTAAATCTTTGCATATTTTACATCATTAAATTGGTACAAACAAATTAAATTGTCAAGATAATGATCATCTCGTATATAATAGACGTATCATGACTTTCAGACGGGACTCTCCTTCTTCTCCTCCATCTAAAAAGACTAAAGGACTCACTCCTCGCAACACCATTGACAAGTTCTTCAGGTGATAGTCATGCCTACAGAGTATTCCTCCCATTTCTAACCTGGAGATGTGCAGAAAGTGTACCACAGTAAATGGAACATTTCTGTTGCTTTCATGTGCTTCATTTATGCTTAGCCTCTTCTACTGAAATTGTTTGCATAGTGCACACACTTCCATATTCAGGCTTGGATGAGTATTTGCAGTATAATTGCCTCTTTTTAAGCCATAAGAAATCAAAGACTAAAGCTGAATTCATGATAATGATTTCATGCAAATATTTATGAACCCATTGTCTGTTTTTCGTATCTGCCAATTTTGATTGCAGTAACTGAAGATACCCCTACTGGTTTATTATTATTAATATTATTATGCTCTGTGGAACATGAAGTATTTATATACTGGTGTTAATGATTTGATTTTGTTGGAGTTTGTTTGGTCCTCATGAAGATTATGTACTCTGCTATACTTGTTTTATTTATTGCAAATTGTAGGAATACTATAAGTTTAATAATGAAGGTAAGAGAACTGGTCTATCATGTAAATCACATGAAATAAATTGTTATTTCACTGAATTTTAAACTGGGGTGAAAATAATTCATTGCAGTTCTAACTTTATCCAACACAGTGGATTCAGTCAGTAAAATAAATATGTAATTTGAGAAGCAAATGTTCAATTTGAGTTTAACAAAAGCCTGGAGAAGATTATGTAACACAAGTGAAGATTACGTAACACAAGTGAAACATCCTTTGACAAACAAATTAAAACTGCTATTAAAGCGTTCTTAAAATCTTTGCAAACATTACACAGTGTAGGTAGAAAATGAAATCAAACAAATGACCATAACATACTAATATTGACATATTTAATAAGACAATCCATACTTCCCTATAGGTATTATAACACAGGTGAAGTGTAACAAGGTAAATATTCTCAGTGAGTACGAGCATTTTTCTCAGGGGTGTGAGCTAATAAAGTAAACACGGATAAGCTCTGTACAGTAGTAACCACAAAATAGGAGTATACCTCCAGTGTAACCGTTTTAGGACAGGAGCTGCTTCAACCTAAGGTAGTCACTTCATTTAATGTCTTCTCAGAAATTTGAGTCAGTTTACTTCAGACAAGTAATGGGAAACACCAATGTTCAGTGTTTTATGTGAAGGTATTACTTAACTCCAGGCCCACCGTAGTTCCATATACACAGGAAGTTACTTAAAGATTCCCAATGGAGAGAAAGGCTTCAGCTGTGAAGGCAATGATTATGAAGCATCGTCCAAAGAAGGAGAATCTAGATCCTCGGACGTGGATTAAACAGGAGAGAATGAAGGGATTTGCTGATTTTGTTCTGAACAAGCACTCGGACAAAGAGACGGACAAAAGTTTTGACAACAAAGAAATGTGTGAGTATGAAATTAAATGCAAATAAATACAGGAACAACACAGAAGATGACGGGAAGTAAATATATCTACTAAAACAGTACATTATAAAGCAACATTTTAATATAAATGTGTTTTCTTTGTTTGAGGTGATATTTTGGGATTGTTCTGTTGAAGGTATAGTTAATCATTAGTTACTTAGTCACTCATTGTAATGTACACCCTTAATATATATTTGACAACTGATTTCAATACACAGACTTTCTATTAAATGTGCATCAGTTTTTACCTTCCTGTTTGTATATGGATTTACTGCATTATTTAATACATGCAACAATAAATGTATTTCCTGTTATGTGTAGTGCTTGATGCAGAAAAACAATTCATCGAAGCAGCCAAGAACAATGATGTAGAGACCATGAAGATATTAGGAAAGGGGTTAAATCCAAATGCAAAAAATGTGGTGGGTCTTTTTGTACATAACCCCAACTCTGGGTTATGCATTAATTTTGTCATGCAAACAAATTCAAAGCCTGATAATTTCTGACCTTGGAGAATATTTCCTGATAAGATAATATTAAATTATTTGTCACAGCATCACAGGGCTGCCCTTCATTATGCAGTAGCTGGAAAGAATATAGAGGCTGTTCAGTTTCTTCTACAGCGTAGGGTCAAGGTGGATCAGATGGACAAGGTGAATGACAAATTGAGCCACAGACACTAGTAGTTTATATCATATATTTAAGAAAACACAACTTTCAATTTTGTGCTTTGTCTCTGACAGTGTGGTGTGACACCCATTCATTTGGCTGCCTGGTTTGGCAGTTTAGAGATCCTGAAATTATTAGTGCAGGCCGGGGCTGAACAGAAGATTGAAAATGAGGTAGGAACAGTTTGTTCTGCTCTTTCTCATTAGCCAGCAGAGAAAAATACACAGGCCATCTCTGTGAGTCACATTTCTTTTCAAGGATGTACTGATTTTATCTGTATTTGAAGGCACCATTTGTATGCTTCTCTTGCTACTTGACAGAATTTGACTCTATATTTGCCAAATATCTTATCCTGATGAAAGTTATATTTTTTGGGGTTCAATTTCAGCTTAACACTTGCACTTCTCTTTGTCAACTTTTCTGCCTCAGGATGGATTGAACATTATGCACTGTGCTGCTGTCAACAACCACACAGAAATTCTAGAGTACATCGTCAATGACCTGCAAATGAAGGAACTAGACAAAGATGACAGGGTACCTCATTGCAAACTTAAACTGTTCTCAGATAAACAGCTGGTGCACACAAATGAGCCATCACATTATGACCAATGGCAGGCAAGGAGCGGTAATAATTTGGATTATCTCATTATAATTGGATCTGTCAGTGGTTAAATTGATGTTTTAGAAACAGCAAAAGAGGCAAGAGGATCTGAGCTATACTGACAAGGTAGAAACTGATGGTCACTGGGTCAGAGCATCCCCAGATGTGGGTAGAACCTTCCAAAAGTAAAGCAGTGCTCCTCAAGTCCAGTCTTTGTGACCCAGTGTCTGCATGTTTTAGATGTTTCCCTCTTCCAGCACACCTGGTTTAGTTAATGATCAGCTCATCATCAGGCTCTGCAGAAGCCTGATAATGATGTAATGATTCCAGGGGCAGCCATGGCTCAGTTGGTAGAGCAGGTGGTCCATTAACCAAAAGGGTTGGCAGTTCGATTCCTGCTCTGTCCTAGTCAGTCTTTTGTGTCCTTGGGCAAGACACTTCACCCTCCTTGCCTCCAGTGTCACTCACACTGGTATATGAATGAGTATGAATGTTTGGTGGAAGCGTGAAATGGCAGCCACGCTTCTGTCAGTCTGCCCCAGGGCAACTGTGACTACATATGTAGTTTACCACCACCAGAGCGAGCATGTGAGAGTGAATAAATAATGGAACACTAATGTGAAGTGCTCTGGTTGCCTTGAAAAAAAGCATGATATATATCTAATCCATTATTATAGATGTGATAGAAGAGGGAAACGTCTAAAACAGGGGTCTCAAACATGCGGCCCATGAGATTAATTTGCAAAACTACCACAGTCAAGGCTGTGGAACTCATTTTAGTTCAAGTTCCAGATACAGACCAATGTGACCTACAGTCAAATTATAACAGAATAACCTACAAAAAAAAAAAATGACGCCAAATTTTCTTCTCATTTCGATGTGAATATAATTTACATTATGCCCATAATGACAACTTCAAATTTCTGTATTTGTTATAGTGCAAAATAGTAACATTAAATTAGGAAAATATTTATACTTGTGAACTATCCTGTAACAATAAAATATAGAAAACCTGAAAGAAATATGGACAGCCTGAAATGTCTAAAGAAAATTAAGCACAATTTTAACAATTTAGTGGCTCTGTATTAGATCTGATCCATCATGCATGTGCATAAATGATAAATTGAGGCATAATATTATTAGAATTGCACATATTTTTCTTGAGATATTTCAGATTTTTGAGGTAATTCAAACCTTTCTTGTTGGATAGTTTATCTTAAAAAAAAGGAAGTATTTTCCTAAGATAATGGGGCATATTTGCAAAGAAAAAAAAATCTGAATTGTCTTTTTTTTCTGGGTTATTATGCTATTATTTTACTGGTTTGACCCACTGGTTATCAAATCGGGCTGAATGTGGCCCCTAGAAGGAATGAGTTTGAGACCCCTGATCTAAACTGGGTCTTGAGAAATGCTGATCTAAAGAACTGGATCTCAATTAGTCAAGCATCTATGGCAAGCATGTCTAAGTCCGGTCCTAGGCGACTGGTGTTGTGCATGTTTTAGACATTTCCCTCTTCCATCACACCTGGAAACCATTACATCATTATCAGGCTTCTGCAAAGCTGGGTGATGAGCTGATCAGTAACTGAGGCAGGTGTGATGAAAGAGGGAAACATCCAAAACATGCAGGATACTGGCTCTTGAGGACCGGAGTTTGACACCTGTGATTTATGAGAGCAGAATATTATTATCACCTTTTAAATATTTTTTGGAACTATATTTTTATTATACATTGAACAACACAGTACGGAACATTCTCTGAGTACACCACAGAGCATGTATGACAGTGTAACAAAACAAGGCAAAACATTAGGGTCCAGAAGTTGAACCGCCGTTCTAATATTGTGTAAGTTTCCCTTTTCCACAAAAACAGCTCTGACCCAAGTCCAAGACTCCACGAGAACTCTGAAGGCGTGCTGTTGTATCTGGACCAAGATATTAGCTGTAGATCCCTGAAGTGTTTGAAATAGAAAGGTAGATCAGGTTTATTTATCCAATACCTCCCATAGATGATTAATAGTTCTGAGATTAGCATGTGTTTCTTTAGTCCATTTTTGGACATGCAGACCTGGAACATCTGATGAGATCTGTAATTGTAGAGATGCCCTGACACTGTCATCACCATTACAATATGGACTTGGTCACTTACTGCCTAATATATCCAATCCAGTGAAAGCTCACCTTGTCATGAAATAATAATAATAATAATAATAATAATAATAATAATAATAATAATAATAATAATAATAATAATAATAATAATAATAATAATAATTTCTCCTGTCATTGTTCAGAATGTTATGGCTGATCAGTGTTCACATTCTGGAAGTATTTATGCTGACACTTTAATGTAGATGAAAGTCTTATCTTACAGGCTGGACACTCTGTGTTTGCTCTGGCAGCAGAACATGGCTGTGTTGAAATGTTAGAGATGCTGATGGAGCCCTCATACAACATGGCCACCATGAAGCCCAATGAGGTACACATTACAGAACTATTCACATGTTTCTAGTGCATTTGTGTTGCATATCTGTTTAGGATCATCTGTCTGACTGTGCATTTGTGATTCACACCTGCAACAAAGTTCAAAGTCAAACATTCTTTGATGTGAGTTGTTTCCCTCCCTCCCTTCTGCCAGAGAGGGGACACGCCCCTGCACTTAGCTGCCAGGAACGGCCGCCTGGATGCGGTCCAACTGCTGCTGCAGAGCTTTGATACTCGTGATGAAGTCAATATGGTAGACAATCAGTGTAAACACCTTCTCTATCACAGTTTGGTTTCTGACAGTATGTATTCATTGGCTAATCCACTGTTGGACAGTGAGTCCACGTTGGATTAACATAAGTGAAACAGGCAGGATTATTACTCTCAATGATGGAAAGTAACGAAGTACATTTGCATAAGCACTACACTAACAATGTATGGTTTCCCTTTACTTGAGTATTTTAATTTCTTCTACTTCAACAGATTTCTTTGCTTTTAGTAAAATACTACAACATAACCTTAAACTAGTAGCTTCCAATGTTTTTGTATTATGAGTTACTTTAGTTGTACAGTTTCCAAAGGTCCAGCTTTTGTAACTAAACATCAAACATAATTTGATTTTAGTCAAGATCAGATCCTAACAAAAATCAAGGATTAGAGAATAAATCCAAAACTGTAAGCACGTCTGTGTATTACAAATTATTTTTTTCATCTTTCCCTTAAACCCTTTAAACTTCCAAGGGCTCACATACAGTATCGGCGTCAAGTAGTCGCTCAAAAATGTTAATCAAACCACTCAAACCTGTCCCAAATGTCACATGACCTAATGTAGGTTGACAATGGAGATTCTCACACATCAGAAGATATATAATAAGCCACTTTCAGATAAAATATCCGCACTCATTTGTTCAAAATACAAATGTGAAACAGCTGACCTGAAACTTTATGTCTCATAATTATCCACAGAGGAACCATATTCCAACAAACACAGTCATAGTCCAACAACAACATCCAAAACAAACCAAAAAAATGTCCATATGTAGTCCAAAACTCATCAAAACATCAATAAATATTCACAAATGTTTTATATATTGCATCATTTAACAGGATTTATCCCAGTTTTCATCTTAATATGTTCATTTGTAATGTAATCCAACACCAACTGCATGTTATCAAAATGGTTCAAGAACAGCATTCAATTGACTTTATTAAGAAATTGAGGTGAAATTGAGTGGAAGTTTAAAGGATTAATTGTGATGAGCAGTTGTAAATACAATTGTCCATAAAGTAGTCAATTAACTAGTTGTACCTCCAATAGCAACTTGCTGCTCTAACATTGATGCTTTTAATGATGTCATACAGTATATACACTACTGTCCAAAAAGTTGGAATTAAATATTTTTGCCTCTTCCAGTGAAATCATTGTGACAATGTGATTTATTCTTGATGAAGTGTAACTAATACCATTACTGATGTGTATAAGTCTAAAAAGAAGAATACGTCTGAAAACTAATTTATTCCAACTTTTTAGGTAATGGTGTACAAAATATAAGTTATGACCAAACTGACACATTTGCATTAATCCCTCTAACTAGATCTAAGCACTTTTAAATGTATACTTTCATTTATGGTTCAATGTTATATTACTTATGTAGAAAGTATGGATACTTCTACCACTGACTATGATTGAGAACTAAAACATACAGTAAACTAAACCTCTGTAAATGTAGTAAAATCTGCTCCATGTATTCTGTTTCAGTGATTATCCAGTACCACTTGTATTGACTAATGAATGTATTGCAGGATGGTGAGACAGCTCTTTATCAGGCTGCAGAGAATGGGCAGGAAGAGTGTACCCTGATCCTGCTGGAGGCCGGCTGTGACCCCAATATCATCACAACAGTAAATTAAATACACTCTCACTGCTTCTTTTTTTGTAACTCACTACCTTAAAGTACATAACAATTGTGGTATCATCTAATTTACATAGATTTTTTTTTTTTTCATTTTTGCAATCCTGCACTTAAACCCCCCTTCTTTTGTAGACCCAATGCAGTCCTTTGCATCCAGTTTCAGAGAGAGGTGACACATCACTGGTTCAAGTCCTCTTAGACAATGAAGCCCAGACAGACTTTCAGGATCAGGTAGGAAAACATAAACTAGATGGCAGTAGCACACAGGATCTCTTCTGACAACTCTCTCCCTGGATCTACTGTATATTGCTGCAATTTCACACATCTTCTCCAAAAACAGCAGTTCATTTTTGGGTTTCTGTTGAGTAACAAGATATTTTTGCTCACAGAACCAAGAGACTCCTCTCCACCTAGCAGTGAAGAACAGTCACATCCCTGTCATCAACGCTCTACTGCAGGCTGGCTGCAATATTAATGCCACTGATAAGGTAAGAATATCCCCAGTAAAATAAGGTGTCAGCCAGTACATAAAAAAAACTAAATTAGGTTTTCTGTAATGCGCTGTCTTGTCTCCATGAATCGTTAAGAGGTCCCAGACTGCTATGCACATTGCTGCAGAGGTGGCCAAAGCAGAAGTTGTGGAAATGCTTCTTAAGACTGGGTTGGATCTAACACTGCAGGATAGAGTAAGACTTTCAGATAAACACACTTAACTGTAATTTAATCCTAACTTTCCTTCTGAATTCACATCTTTCTATCTTGTTGTACATGTTTTCATTTGGAGTAGCAAGGTAAAACATCTTTGGATGTTGCAGCCAGAGCAGATGAAGTAATCATTGTTGACATGATCATCAAAGCAGAAAGATACTATGCACAGATAGAGGTGAGAAACTGGAATTAATTATTTTTTTTTTTTTTTACTGTATTCACATGCCCCGTAATATGCTAACAATGATTAAAGAATCTCCTAATGGCATTTATATTACCTGAATGCAATTATAGCAGCTATCGTTAAAATGACTTATGATCCAAAAACATCTGACAACAAATTTACAATCATTCACATTTTAATGTTTAATTCTGGCATTCATATTGCTAATTACAGGTGTAAGCAATATCTCGTCTCATGTTCCTGAGCTATCCGTGACTCGTGGCCTTTATCAATTAACTGACATGATTCAATTGCCCTTTCAGGCCAATCCTGAACTTAATGAAACCGTTCGCAGTGAGTTTCCGCTAACATTTAAGCTCGACCATCGCTATGACACCAAACAGCTGCGTTCAGTAGCTTGGCGTTTAGCGTACAAGCTTCTAAAACCAGGGGACTGGAAGAAACTGGCAGAACACTGGGGCTTCACTAAGAAACAAATGGCAGCCATTGAGGAACAATGGACAGGTATCACACCTCAAACTAATGGTTGTCCTGCAAGATATGTAGTAAAAGACAGAACAGATTTCAACAGTTTTAAATGTCTTTATTGCGAATGTTAAAACAATCTGTTGGCATTAAAGTATTTAGTTAGCCCATGTTAAACTGTAGAGCAGGGGTGTCCCATCCTCGTCCTCAAGAGCTACTAACCTGCATGTTTTAGGTGTATCCCTGTTCCAACACACCAGATTCAAATGAAAAACCTTTCATCAAGCTCTGCAGAAGGCTGATAATGACCGTCAGGGACTGTACATCTAAAACATGCACGACAGTAGCTCTTGGGGACCAGGATTGTGCACCCCTGCTGTAGAGGTTTGTGCGATATGTTTAAGGGACACTGTAAAGTCATTTTGTGTATATTTGGCTCATAAGTGGAAAATTAACCCACTTTCTTCAAATGTTGAAATACCCAGTATATCATAAATTGTTATTTAGGAAAGATACATCAAAATGTGATTCGTTTGTCAAACCCACTAGACAGAATTCACCTTTTAAATCTTCAGAAAATCACATATCAGAATTGCTACAAAGTAAAGTCTCTGATTCTGTGAGAAAATCTAGCTGTGAAAAGACTTTCTTCAGATAATAAACATTTCAACCAGATTGGTATAATTACACTTTCACTTGGGACATTTTTCTGATTACTGGTACTGACTGAATCGTTTTCCTGACTGGTTGAGGCTGTGTTCTTTTGTTCACAGGTCAGCACAGCTATCAGGAGCATGGAAACAGAATGCTGCTGATCTGGCTCCACGGGGAGGAGTTGGCTAATAACAATCCGACTAAAGGACTCTTCCAGAGTCTCATTGTCACAGGCAACACAAAAGCTGCAGGTACATTAAGTATAATAAATATTCCATTATATGTGCTGTTCTAAAGGTCTGAGGATGTGTGGCAAATGTGTTATTACAGAAAATAATTGTGTCTTACAGATCAAATTCGAATTGAGGGAGAAAGTTCCAACAAGAGTTGCACCATTTCCTGATGATGGACACAGAAATATATATACATATATATATATATACATATATATATATATATATATATACATATATATATATATACATATATATATATATATACATATATATATATATATATATATATATATATATATATATACATATATATATATACATATATATATATATATATATATATATATATATATACATATATATACATATATATATATATATATATATATATGTATATATATACATATATATATATATATATATATATATATATATATATATATATATATATATATATATATATATATATATATATATATATATATATGTATATATATATACATATATATATATATATATATACATATATATATATATACATATATATATATATATATATACATATATATATATATACATATATATATATATACATATATATATACATATATATATATACATATATATATACATATATATATATATACATATATATATACATATATATATACATATATATATACATACATATATATATACATACATATATATATACATACATATATATATACATACATATATATATATATATATATATATATACATATATATACATAT
>CM035791.1:53940051-53942657 GCA_020466265.1 Siphamia tubifer | reverse complement strand
GGTCTATATAGTGAACTATAGAAGTGTCTATATAGTGACTAATAGAGGGTCTATATAGTGACTATAGAGGGTCTATTATAGTGACTATAGAGGGTCTATATAGTGACTATAGAGGGTCTATATAGTGACTATAGAGGGGTCTATATAGTGACTATAGAGGGTCTATATAGTGACTATAGAGGGTCTATATAGTGACTATAGAGGGTCTATATAGTGACTATAGAGGGTCTATATAGTGACTATAGAGGGTCTATATAGTGACTATAGAGGGTCTATATAGTGACTATAGAGGGTCTATATAGTGACTATAGAGGGGTCTATATAGTGACTATAGAGGGTCTATATAGTGACTATAGAGGGTCTATATAGTGACTATAGAGGGTCTATATAGTGACTATAGAGGGTCTATATAGTGACTATAGAGGGTCTATATAGTGACTATAGAGGGTCTATTAGTGACTATAGAGGGTCTATATAGTGACTATAGAGGGTCTATATAGTGACTATAGAGGGGTCTATATAGTGACTATAGAGGGTCTATATAGTGACTATAGAGGGTCTATATAGTGACTATAGAGGGTCTATATAGTGAACTATAGAGGGTCTATATAGTGACTATAGAGGGTCTATATAGTGACTATAGAGGGTCTATATAGTGACTATAGAGGGTCTATATAGTGACTATAGAGGGTCTATATAGTGACTATAGAGGGTCTATATAGAGGACTATAGAGGGTCTATATAGTGACTATAGAGGGTCTATATAGTGACTATAGAGGGTCTATATAGTGACTATAGAGGGTCTATATAGTGACTATAGAGGGTCTATATAGTGACTATAGAGGGTCTATATAGTGACTATAGAGGGTCTATATAGTGACTATAGAGGGTCTATATAGTGACTATAGAGGGGTCTATATAGTGACTTATAGAGGGTCTATATAGTGAACTATAGAGGGTCTATATAGTGACTATAGAGGGTCTATATAGTGACTATAGAGGGTCTATATAGTGACTATAGAGGGGTCTATATAGTGACTATAGAGGGTCTATATAGTGACTATAGAGGGTCTATATAGTGACTATAGAGGGTCTATATAGTGACTATAGAGGGTCTATATAGTGACTATAGAGGGTCTATATAGTGACTATAGAGGGTCTATATAGTGACTATAGAGGGTCTATATAGTGACTATAGAGGGTCTATATAGTGACTATAGAGGGTCTATATAGTGACTATAGAGGGTCTATATAGTGACTATAGAGGGTCTATATAGTGACTATAGAGGGTCTATATAGTGACTATAGAGGGTCTATATAGTGACTATAGAGGGTCTATATAGTGACTATAGAGGGTCTATATAGTGACTATAGAGGGTCTATATAGTGACTATAGAGGGGTCTATATAGTGACTATAGAGGGTCTATATAGTGACTATAGAGGGTCTATATAGTGACTATAGAGGGTCTATATAGTGACTATAGAGGGTCTATATAGTGACTATAGAGGGTCTATATAGTGACTATAGAGGGTCTATATAGTGACTATAGAGGGTCTATATAGTGACTATAGAGGGTCTATATAGTGACTATAGAGGGTCTATATAGTGACTATAGAGGGTCTATATAGTGACTATAGAGGGTCTATATAGTGACTATAGAGGGTCTATATAGTGACTATAGAGGGTCTATATAGTGAACTATAGAGGGTCTATATAGTGACTATAGAGGGTCTATATAGTGACTATAGAGGGTCTATATAGTGACTATAGAGGGTCTATATAGTGACTATAGAGGGTCTATATAGTGACTATAGAGGGTCTATATAGTGACTATAGAGGGGTCTATATAGTGAACTATAGAGGGTCTATATAGTGACTATAGAGGGTCTATATAGTGACTATAGAGGGTCTATATAGTGACTATAGAGGGTCTATATAGTGACTTAGAGGGTCTATATAGTGACTATAGAGGGTCTATATAGTGACTATAGAGGGTCTATATAGTGACTATAGAGGGTCTATATAGTGACTATAGAGGGTCTATATAGTGACTATAGAGGGTCTATAGTGACTATAGAGGGTCTATAGAGGGGCTAGAGGAGGTCTAGGGAGAGGGTGTCTAGAGGGGAGGGCTATAGAGGGGGTCTTGAATAGGAGGGGGGTCTATATAGTGACTATAGAGGGTCTATAGGGCAGAGGGTCTAGAGATAGGACTTAGAGGGGGCTATATAGTGACTATAGAGGGTCTATATAGTGGACTATAGGAGGGGTCTATATAGTGACTATAGAGGGGTCTATATAGTGAACTATAGAGGGTCTATATAGTGACTTAGAGGGTCTATATAGTGACTAGGGTATAGTGACTATAGAGGGTCTATATAGTGAACTATAGAGGGTCTATATAGTGACTATAGAGGGTCTATATAGTGACTATAGAGGGTCTATATAGTGACTATAGAGGGTCTATATAGTGACTATAGAGGGTCTATATAGTGAACTATAGAGGGTCTATATAGTGACTATAGAGGGTCTATATAGTGACTATAGAGGGTCTATATAGTGACTATAGAGGGTCTATATAGTGACTATAGAGGGTCTATATAG
>CM035791.1:53872551-53935051 GCA_020466265.1 Siphamia tubifer | reverse complement strand
TTTATTCCAGTTATCCAGCCCCGCCGGAGGTACATCCATCGCAGGTCCCGTCAGCATTTCCCCCACAACAGCTCAACAGCAATTAGATCCATCTGGTCTACTTCTTGTCACCATCCATGCTCAACCAGCAGGTCTGTTAACCACAGTATGTTAGCCCACCTAGCCCGGTCTGCTCACACCTCCACCTGCTCTGACAGCTCCTCACTCAACTTCGCTCTTATCCGCTCACTGACCAACAAGGGACAACTCATCCAGGACATCATCACTGACAATAAACTGGTGTCACTCCCTCTCATCTCACAGCCAATGAACTCCCCATAACTGACCACTTTCTCATATCATTTACAGTACAACTCAACTTTTCCATCTCAAAAAAACATGTCACATCTCATTCCGGAATATAAAGAACATTAACCCTGCCATTCTCACTTCAAGTATCCAGTGCTCCTGCGTCCCTGACATCCAAAATCTATCCACCCCTGATGATCTGGTTTCTCACTACAACACTGGACTTCTTAATATCCTCAATACCCTTGCCCCGTTAAAAACCAGATCCGTCTCCTTCACTGTCTCCGCCCCCTGGTTCACCCCCGCTCTCCGTCTCTTGAAGGCTAAAGGTCGACAACTGGAACGCCTCTACAGGAGAACAGGTCTCACAATTCACCAGGAAATGTACAACAACCACATCTCACTTTATAAGGACTCCATCACCAGCACCAAAACACACTACTATTCCGGAATAATCTCTGCCAATCAAGGAAACTCCAGAACACTCTTCTCCCTCCTCAACAATATCAACCAACCCCAAGACTCTCTCCCCTCTCACTGCTACACAACCTCCTTCTGCAACTCTCTCATGTCATTTTTCACCGAAAGAATAAAGAACAATCACCAGCACCTCGGATCAACCACTCACCCCAGTATCTCAGCCAACTGGCGCCCACCCTCACACCCATTCTCCTCCTTCCATCTCCCCTCCCCCTCTGAGATCACAGAACTTATCCAGAAATCCAAACCATCCACCTGCCAACTGGACCCCCTCCCCACACAACTTGTTAAAGCCTGCTCCCCCTCCCTGGTCCCCTTCATCTCTGCTATCATCCACTCGTCTCTTACCACTGGAACTGTCCCTACATCCTTCAAAACTGCTGCCATTACCCCAATTTTGAAAAAACCTGGTGCCGACAGCTCTAACTTCAACAACTTCCGTCCTATATCCAATCTACTTTTCATCTCCAAAATCCTTGGAAGAACAGTTGCCTTCCAACTACATTCCCACCTATCCCACAATAACCTCTACGAACAATTCCAGTCTGGATTCCGCCCACTCCACAGCACTGAAACAGCACTCGTCAAAATAACCAATGACCTCATGATGGCAGCTGATTCTAGACTCCTCACCATCCTCATCCAGTGAGAGAGAGAGAGGTGCAGAGAGTTTTTGGGAGCGGAGAAAAATAATTAAATGTACAGAGTGTGACCGGTGACCGGAGCAGGTGTTGTCCCGTTCTTGGAAATAAACATTGAAAACGAAACTCACTGAAACCACTCCTTGTGTTCTAAGAACCTGCAGAGGGAAGTTAACCCTGAGAGGAGGACGACATTTTCCCCTGATTTCCTGACTACGGTCAGGATAACGTCAGGAATGGTTAATAATAAGTTTACAATAATAACACAAAAAAGAACAAAAAAAAGAACGAAAAAGTTCATTTTGGGATCCATGAACTTCTAGTTCATAATTTGGAAGAATGAACGATGAACTGAACTAATTCATATTGAGTAACTTGAACTGAACTTTGAACTAGTTCCTAATCAAGGTGAACTTTCCCATCACTACTGGTACCACTGTTGCCTTCACACTCCACATTTTCTCTAACTCCTCTTTCAGCCCTTGGTATTTCTCTTCTCTTCTCATGTTCTTTCTTTCTCATGTTGCTATCACTGGGGACTGCTACATCTATCACCACCACTGTCTTCTCATGTTTATCCACCACCACTATGTCAGGCTGATTGGCCATCACCATCTTGTCAGTCTGGATCTGGAAGTCCCACAGGATCTTGGCCTGTTTGTTCTCTGTCACCTTTTGGGGGGGTTCTCCCATCTTGACCCTTGACCTCCAGTCCATACTCTTTACAGATGTTCCTGTACAGTATGCCCGCTACCTGGTTATGCCTCTCCATGTATGCCTTACCTGCCAGCATCTTACACCCTGCTGTGATGTGCTGGACTGTTTCAGGGGCTTCTCTACACAGCCTACACCTGGGGTCCTGTCTGATGTGGTAGACCCCGGCCTCTATTGCTCTGGTGTTCAGGGCTTGTTCTTGTGCAGCCATGAGTAGTGTCTCTGTGCTGTCCTTTAGTCCAGCCTTTTCCAGACACTGGTATGTCTTTTCCATATCAGCCACTTCCTCCATTTGCTGATGGTACACGCCATGCAAGGGTTTGTCCTTCCATGATAGCCCCTCTGGTTCCTGGTCTTTACTGGGCTTTTGTTGCCTGAGGCATTCACTTAGCAGTTGGTCATTGGGGGCCATTTTCTTGATGTATTCCTGGAGGTTCGCCGTTTCCTCCTGGACAGTAGTTCTGACACTTACTAGTCCTCGGCCCCCTTCCTTTCGCTTAGTGTACAGCCTCAGGACACTGGACTTGGGGTGGAACCCTCCATGCATGGTAAGGAGTTTCCTTGTCTTGATATCAGTGGCTTGTATATCTTCCAGTGGCCAGGATATTATCCCAGCTGGGTATCTGATTACTGGCAGGGCATAGGTGTTAATGGCCTGGATCTTATTTTTACCGTTCAGCTGACTTTTCAGGACCTGTCTTACCCTCTGTAGGTATTTGGCTGTGGCTGACTTCCGAGCTGCCTCCTCATGATTACCATTTGTCTGTGGGATCCCTAGGTATTTGTAACTTTCCTGCACATCTGTGATATTCCCTTCAGGTAGGTCAACCCCTTCAGTTGTGATCATCTTTCCTCTTCTAGATATCATCCGCCCACATTTATCTAGTCCCAATGACATCCCAATGTCTTTGCTGTAGATCCGGGTGAGGTGAATTAGGGAATCAATGTCACGCTCATTCTTGGCATACAGCTTGATGTCATCCATGTAGAGGAGGTGGTTGATGGATGTTCCACTTCGGAACTGGTATCCGAAGCCACTCTTTGAGATGATCTGGCTGAGGGGGTTTAGGCCTATGCAGAACAGCAGGGGGGACAGAGCATCTCCTTGGTAAATGCCGCATCTGATGCTCACCTGTGCAATTGGCTTTGAGTTGGCCTCCAGAGTTGTCTTCCACAGCCTCATTGAGTTCTGGATGAACTCTCTTAGTGTCCTGTTGATGTTATACAGTTTTAAGCATTCCACTATCCATGTATGTGGCATTGAGTCATAGGCTTTCTTGTAATCAATCCAGGCAGTGCACAGGTTGGTGTTCCTCGTCTTGCAATCTCGGGCAATTGCCCTGTCAACCAGTAGCTGGTGTTTGGCTCCCCTGGTGTTGTTGCCTATTCCTTTCTGTGCTCTGCTCATATATTGCTCCATGTGCCTACTCATCTTAGTTGCTATGGGTTAGGGTTATGTAAATCAACAATCATCCCAACGTTCTAGAGTAAAATATGGCGTCCTGCAGGGTTCAGGGCTTGGGCCTATATTGTTTTTACTGTATATGCTGCCACTGGGTAATATAATTCAAAAGCACAATATTAATTTCCATTGCTATGCAGATGATACCCAACTATATCTATCATTGAAGCCTGGTCAAACTGGTCAAATAGATAAACTCAATACTTGTGTTTGCGCTATACAGACCTGGATGGCTACTAATTATCTTCTCTTGAACGCAGACAAGACTGAGATTTTATTGATTGGTTCTCAATCTGCCAGAGTGTCTATTTCTTCCCATGTTGGTTCAATGAATAATTGAACTAACAAAGAGACTTGTAGCCTGGAGTTCAGCAAACAATCACCACCTGAGCCCAGAGACTGCACTTTCTGCATCTACTGAAAAAATGCCACCTGGTTTGGAATCTGCTGCAGACATTCTACCGCTCCACGGTGGAAAGTGCGCTAACATACTGTGTCACGGTGTGGTATGTCGGCTGCACGGCCAAGGACAGAGCAGCCCTGCAGGGGGTTATAAAATCAGCCCAGAAAATTATTGGCCGCCCCCTGCCCTCCCTGGAGGACATTGCCAACTCTAGGGGGTTAAAGAGGGCAAGGAACATCCTGCTGGACACATCCCACCCTGGACGGGGCCTCTTTGACCCCCTGCCTTCAGGGAGGAGGTATCGGGTTCTGGAGAGCCGGACAAACCGGTTCAGAGACACTTTTTACCGCTGGGCAATTAGGCTTTTAAATACAAACAAGGAAACTTGGGGAACTTTTAAAAATTCTTACTTCTTATGCTTTTAAACCAGAGAAACTATATATATATTTATTTTTACTGTTTTGAATGTTTTTATTTCTGCCATATTTTAAGTATTATTTATAACCTACCGTAATAGCATATTGTTGATGCTGCATCTGCACTGGGGGGGGGGGGCTGTACAATTTCATTGTAACATGAGTACAATGACAATAAAGTCTCTTCTATTCTATTCTATGTTTCTGTGTCGGCCAGTCCAACTGTTCGTAACTTAGGTGTGATTTTTGATGAGGAACTCTCCTTCAAACCCCATTTGCGACAAATTTGTACAAATTCAACATTACTAAAGTTAGAAACTCTCTAAATCGGATGCAGAAAAACGTATTCATGCATTTGTGTCTTCGAGAATAGATGACTGCAACTCTTTGTTCACAGGCTGTCCAAACAATTCTATTAATATCCTTCAACTTGTCCAGAACTCAGCTCCACGGACACTGACAGGAAGTCGACGTAGCGAGCACATAACTCCAGTGCTGACGTCTCTCCACTGGAGTTTAGAATTAGATTTAAAATATTATTATTAATTTATAAGTGCCTAAAAGATTTGGCACCTGTTTATCTTCAAGATTTAATTGTGTGCTATGTTCCACCCAGATCACTTCGGTCACAACATTTAGAACTTCTGGACCCCCCACAAATCAATAAGCGTACCGCAGGTGGCAGATGGTTTTGTTACCAGGGTTCAATTCTTTGGAACAAACTTCCTATCAATGTTAAACAGGCTGACGCAGTTCATTCTTTCAAATCACTGTTAAAAACTTAACTCTTCCTTCAAGCTTTTGAATAATTACTGCTCAGTTTGTTGTTGATGGTCTCCTTTTAAATTATGTTTGTTAATTTTGTTAATTTTCTGTTTTATTTATCATTTTTGTTGTGAAATGTTATGTTAAAATGGACTTTCAATTTACAGTCCTTTGGGGCAGCGGTGGCTGTGATATTGTGTTTTAAAAAAATAAAATGATTTGATTTGATTTGACAGTAAGTTGTCACTAAACCAAAGGTACTTATTCTGACACAGATACGTAAAGTGTACGTATACGGCAGCAGTAACAGACTAACAGCTGACATCTTTCGCTAGAGTCTTACTCAGCTCAACGTCGTAAATTCATTCTTCATCGAAGGCTAACGTTCCCTTTCAGATTTCCCCCTGACAGTAAACATACCTTTACAACTCTATTGGAGTTGGAAGAGTTTACGCCTGTTTCACTGACTTTGTGAAGTCGGCACAGTAGGATGCCACATAAAATAAGTCACTGGTTCCTTCGCTATGGCCATTGTTTTTAATTAGCACTGCGGCAACGGGGACACGGAAGCGATGTTGTGACGTCACACTAGCCACCCCCATTGGTTATATGCCCAACACTTTACAGATGTTTACTAAATGTTGAAAAAACAAGTGTATAATGTCAGTTTTTTTCATAAAATCACAAATACGATGACAAGAAGTCATTGTATAAACATGGAGATGAAGGTAAACATCCTGTTGTTTTACAGACATATTTTATTATCATTATTATTAATCTCTTTACTATTACTACATTTAAAATGATGTGGTTTCCTGGTGTGTGCACCAGTGCTGGATCTAGACGGCTATTTTTAGATGGGCCTAAGTGAAGTCGGGGTGGGCAAGACCCCCTACCCCCAGCGCGCCATTCCATAATAGTACTAGTGCTATCACCAATAATGACAGCACCTGACGCCGAAGGTGGAGGGGTGTTGTTGGGCCCGCCCATAGATCCGCCCCTGGTGTGCACATCCAGTGTCAGATTGACTTGGACCCGAAGTCACATTTGTGCAGGATGACAACCTGAACACCATGACATGGGACTCGTACAGTTAGATTGCAACAGGGCTCTCTGACGCCCCCTGCAGTTTTTGAAAGTCCACATTTGATTTCAAAATTTATTCTTGACATTTAATGATTAAAGTCAAAATGTCCACTTTAATCTCGTTAATATAAAAAAAAAAAAAATTCTTCATACGTGGCCCTAATACTTCGTCATATGTAAGTCTAAGTCCTATAGATGATTTTCAACAGTAACAGGGGGTGCACCGTTCCTGGAGATACTGCAGTACCAGGCCAATGCGTGGAGTAGACGGAGTAAGCCCCTGTTCCAAAAATCAAGTTAATATATAGTCCCCAGGTAGGGGACGTATCAGATATTAAACTGAGAAGAACAGATACTACACTTGATCTGAGCCAAAAGGCAGAGAAGCGATAAAACGAAAACAGAAAAGGTTTGACACTCATTCTGTTGACTGGAGTTGTGACTCATAGTCCAAACGTGTTGGTGTGAAACAGCTGATTAGAAGAGTTTTAAAAGAAACATGGTGCTGTATGTGCACACACCAGAAACTACATCATTTTAAATGTAGTAATAGTAAAGAGATTAATAATAATGATAATAAAATATGTCTGTAAAACAACAGAATGTTTACCTTCATTTCCATGTTTATACAATGACTTCTTGTCATCATTCTGTATGTAGAAAAAAAAAAAAAAAAAAAAAAATATATATATATATATATATATATGACACAGTCTTGACCTATATGATCCACCCTCTCAATGATAGCAGTTTTCTTGGAGGTAATCATTGATTGAGGTTAAGGCGAGGGTTTGATTCCCTTACATGTTCACCTACATCATGGTGACAGAAAATAAGTTGCAATTGTATTTGAGAAAATAATACATAATACTGGATAACATAAATATTATTCATTCATTTATATGGATCCATTTGTACACAACATACTTTAGTTTTACTGTCAACGATTATATATCCCATCATGCTTTGCTACACTATATTCTGACGTCACGTTGAGGGTTACTTCTCTTTACATGAACTGTCAGATATAACATACCGTGTTTAAAACTGTTTAACTGTCTCTCTATTGGCTGATATTGTAGACTCCCAGCCAATGACAGAGCTGTATATAAATGCGTTCAATAATCCACAATTAAAGTTGAACATTTCTCTAACTAATCTCTCCAAAGGGATGAAGTGGACCTTTGAAGGAAGGAGGTTGTTCTTGTTCATATTTTCCACTAAATTTTGTCAGACATGTTGAACACGAACACACCGTTTTAAATAATCTACCTACATATTCACTGTTTTTATTAACACTTTATAATCTGAAAGGCTGATAATATATTTTTAAGAGTTAAACCAGTATCAACACCTTAAAATGATTTTGTGCTTTTCAAAACTGTAGTTTTTAATCTTATTTTAATTTATTATTTAACACATAGAGGGGGTGCACCGTGCCTGGAAGTACTGCAATACCAGGTCGATGCGTGGAGTGGACGGAGCAAGCCCCTATTCCATCTCCCTGTTCCAAAAATCAATTTAATATATGGTCCCCGGGTAGGGGACGTATCAGATATTAAACTGATAAGAACAGATACTACACTTGATCTTAGCCAAAAGGCCGAGAAGCGATGGTGTGGAAAAGCTGAAGCAGGGGAGTGATTTTATTCCTTACATTTGTCAGTTATGGTTTAAAAAATTAAAAAAGTGGATATAAATCGCAATTGCAGTCCACTAAACATGCCTTATTGTAAAATCGGAAAAATGCGAGTCTTTAGTTAAAATATGTAACAAAATGATTGAAGCGAAGCTGAGTTTGGGCACTTCCGGTCATGTGATACGCTACTGTCCAATCGCTGATCGTTATTTTCGCACTACTTTCTTTATGAATATTTATTTCTAAATACAGAATGAAGAAAGCAGAACGAGACATAGATGAGTTGACGTTTAAAAAGGTTTTGATTGTACTTTAGTCCCGTTTGTCAGGAATGAGAAAAATCTGTAAATATATTATTTATAACGTGGATTGTCCCTTTGATAAAATACATATTATTAAACATGCACTACAGGAACATTAAAAAAATCACCTATATGTAAATAACTGAACAGAACACAGTGGACTCTCACCATATAAACCAATGAATCAAAGGTAAATAATAAATAAAAACCAACGCTGAAAACATTAACGATATGACTAGTAAAACATTAAGCTAATTATATTCACAACACTAGCCTTAAAATGACTACAAAAAGACACGTTGTTCCTACGTTTTCCTCAACAAACATCACACCAGGTTCACATAATTAAGACTTAAAAAGTGGTTTAACAATACAATAAAAAATTAAATACAAAAACAAAGATAAACCTATATATCACAAAAGGTTGGAAAGGTATCACCACCTGCTTCTACTGATGCTAATTAATGTTCTGTGTCCTCATTACTGTGATATGCAATAAGAGTGACACTTACATTTAGTAATATATGCTGACAACATACACTAAAACAATGTGAATCTTGGCCAAGAGATGAAAATAGTGAAATTAAAGTGATATTTTATCAAGTAATTCAATTTTAAGGCATCACCTCATGCTCTTTAGCTTTGACACAACAACTTTATGGAGAAAAAAAAGAGAGAAATAAACTACTGCTGAGCAATGAGGCAGAATACCAAAGTATTTAACAAGCAAATATTATGTTTAATATTATATTTAACTAACATGTTAGTGATACCTGTTAAAAAAGGCAAAAGGACGTGATCTACCATTAGGTTACATGTTTGAACACGTGATCAGCAGGGGCCAGACTTTAACTATTCATTATTTATGAATGTTGAAGTCGTAGAATGTCTCCCAGAAAATACAAGTTGACACATGGTTGTTAAATATAAACAAACAACAATTGATGGATGGTTGAATTACATACAATACTGTCCTGTAAAGGTATGACTCACTTAGTTGTGCTCCTGTGCTTTACAACGGCATAAAATACAGAAGGAAAAAAATCCATACATTGAAATTACTATGAAAAAGAAAAAGAAAAAGAATAAGAATAAAAATAAGAATAAACATAAGAATAAGAATAAAAATAAGAATAAAAATAAAAATAAGAATAAGAATAAGAATAAAAATAAAAATAAGAATAAGAATAAGAATAAGAATAAGAATAAAAATAAGAATAAGAATAAGAATAAAAATAAGAATAAGAATAAAAATAAGAATAAGAATAAGAATAAGAATGAGAATAAAAATAAGAATAAAAATAAGAATAAAAATAAGAATAAGAATAAGAATAAGAATAAGAATAAAAATAAAAAATAAAAATAAGAATAAAAATAAAAATAAAAATAAAAATAAAAATAAGAATAAAAATAAGAATAAGAATAAAAATAAGAATAAGAATAAAAATAAGAATAAGAATAAAAATAAGAATAAGAATAAAAATAAGAATAAGAATAAAAATAAGAATAAGAATATGAATGAGAATAAAAATAAGAATAAAAATAAGAATAAGAATAAGAATAAGAATAAAAATAAAAATAAGAATAAAAATAAAAATAAAAATAAAAATAAAAATAAAAATAAGAATAAAAATAAGAATAAGAATAAAAATAAGAATAAGAATAAGAATAAAAATAAGAATAAGAATAAGAATGAGAATAAAAATAAGAATAAAAATAAGAATAAAAATAAGAATAAGAATAAGAATAAGAATAAAAATAAAAATAAAAATAAGAATAAAAATAAAAATAAAAATAAAAATAAAAATAAGAATAAAAATAAGAATAAGAATAAAAATAAGAATAAGAATAAAAATAAGAATAAGAATAAAAATAAGAATAAGAATAAAAATAAGAATAAGAATAAGAATAAGAATAAAAATAAAAATAAAAATAAAAATAAAAATAAGAATAAAAATAAGAATAAGAATAAGAATAAAAATAAGAATAAGAATAAAAATAAGAATAAGAATAAGAATAAGAATAAGAATAAAAATAAGAATAAGAATAAGAATAAAAATAAGAATAAGAATAAAAATAAGAATAAGAATAAGAATAAGAATGAGAATAAAAATAAGAATAAAAATAAGAATAAAAATAAGAATAAGAATAAGAATAAGAATAAGAATAAAAATAAAAATAAAAATAAAAATAAAAATAAAAATAAAAATAAGAATAAAAATAAAAATAAAAATAAAAATAAAAATAAAAATAAGAATAAAAATAAGAATAAGAATAAGAATAAGAATAAAAATAAAAATAAAAACAAAAATAAAAATAAAAATAAAAATAAAAATAAGAAGCACTTTTAATAGGGAATGTGCAATTAATGGGCAGGGGCATTTGTATTTATATGTGCAATAATTATTATCTCTTTATGTTCCTGGTTTTAAAGCAGTTCAGGCCATGAGGTGCACTGTCTTTTATATCAGTATTTTACTATTTAATCTGTTTTTAATCATGTTGACTCTGCATTGATATTTTGTTTCTGCGTCCATGATGTTTCATGTGAAATGACAATAAATACATTCTACCTACCTACATGTGCCTGCCTACCTACTTACTTACTTACCTACCTACTTACTTACATACCTACTTACCTACCTACTTACTTACTTACCTACCTACTTACTTACATACCTACCTACTTACTTACATACCTACTTACCTACCTACTTACTTACTTACCTACCTACTTACTTACATACCTACTTACCTACCTACTTACTTACTTACCTACCTACTTACGTACTTACTTACCTACTCGCGTACTTACTTACTTACCTACTTACCTACCTACTTACTTACGTACTTATTTACCTACTCACTTACTTACTTATTTACTTACTTACTTACCTACCTACTCACGTACTTACTTACTTACTTACCTACCTACTTACTTACTTACCTACCTACTTACATACTTACTTACTTACCTACTTACGTACTTACTTACCTACCTACCTACTTACCTACCTACTCACGTACTTACTTACTTACTTACCTACCTACCTACTTACGTACTTACTTACTTACCTACTTACTTACATACCTACTTACCTACCTACTTACTTACTTACTTACCTACCTACTTACTTACTTACCTACCTACTTACGTACTTACTTACCTACTTGCGTACTTACTTACTTACCTACTTACCTACCTACTTACTTACGTACTTACTCACTTACTTACTTATTTACTTACTTACTTACCTACCTACCTACTTACCTACCTACTTACTTACCTACTTATTTACCTACTCACTTACTTACTTATTTACTTACTTACTTACCTACCTACCTACTTACCTACCTACTCACGTACTTACTTACTTACTTACTTACCTACCTACTTACTTACCTACCTACTTACGTACTTACTTACCTACCTACCTACTTACGTACTTACTTACTTACCTACTTACGTACTTACTTACCTACCTACTTACCTACCTACTCACGTACTTACTTACGTACTTACTTACCTACCTACTTACGTACTTACTTACTTACCTACTTACTTACATACCTACTTACCTACCTACTTACTTACATACCTACTTACCTACCTACTTACTTACTTACCTACCTACTTACATACTTACTTACCTACCTACCTACTTACGTACTTACTTACTTACTTACCTACTTACGTACTTACTTACCTACCTACCTACCTACCTACCTACTTACTTACCTACTTATTTACCTACTCACTTACTTACTTATTTACTTACTTACTTACCTACCTACCTACTTACCTACCTACTCACGTACTTACTTACTTACTTACTTACCTACCTACTTACTTACTTACTTACCTACCTACCTACTTACGTACTTACCTACTTACTTACTTACTTACCTACCTACTTACTTACTTACTTACCTACCTACTTACTTACTTACCTACCTACTTACGTACTTACTTACCTACTCGCGTACTTACTTACTTACCTACTTACCTACCTACTTACTTACGTACTTATTTACCTACTCACTTACTTACTTATTTACTTACTTACTTACCTACCTACCTACTTACCTACCTACTCACGTACTTACTTACTTACTTACTTACTTACCTACCTACTTACTTACTTACCTACCTACTTACGTACTTACTTACTTACCTACTTACGTACTTACTTACCTACCTACCTACTTACCTACCTACTCACGTACTTACTTACTTACTTACTTACCTACCTACTTACTTACTTACTTACCTACCTACCTACTTACGTACTTACCTACTTACTTACTTACTTACCTACCTACTTACTTACTTACTTACCTACCTACTTACTTACTTACCTACCTACTTACGTACTTACTTACCTACTCGCGTACTTACTTACTTACCTACTTACCTACCTACTTACTTACGTACTTATTTACCTACTCACTTACTTACTTATTTACTTACTTACTTACCTACCTACCTACTTACCTACCTACTCACGTACTTACTTACTTACTTACTTACTTACCTACCTACTTACTTACTTACCTACCTACTTACGTACTTACTTACTTACCTACTTACGTACTTACTTACTTACCTACCTACTTACCTACCTACTCACGTACTTACTTACGTACTTACTTACCTACCTACTTACGTACTTACTTACCTACCTACTTACGTACTTACTTACTTACCTACTTACTTACATACCTACTTACCTACCTACTTACTTACTTACTTACCTACCTACCTACCTACCTACCTATCTTAAAATCAAAGCAGGGGAAAAGACATTAAAACCATCAGAGATAGAAGTTAATTCCTTTCACCAAAGAGGTTATATTTTATTTTTGGTGTTTTTGCGTTGGTTGGTTTGGATATTTGTTTGTGTACAAGATAACTCAAAAACTTATGGACGGATTTTGATGAAATATTCAGGGTAGATTGGTATTGGGGAGATCTGAAAATTATTAGATTTTAGTGGTGATCGGGGGGTGTTGGGGGGGGGGCGGGCTTCCTTGTGCTTGTGCTCTCAGAGTGCTTTTCTAGTTTTCATCATCTGAACAACGACTGAAGTGAAGTTGTTTCAAATAAAACAACAGAATGTTCTGGAACCGTTGTCTGTGCCGTGATGAACTTAACCAGACGTCCCTTAAGTGACAGACAGTAGCTAATAGTTGTCCAATCACACTGGACTGATACATATAAACTGTCATATCATTGGCCTGGGGCGCAGAGGCTCCGCCCCCCAACACCATTACGTAGTGATGCTGATAGGACACATAGTAACTGTACATAATTGGTTTAGGGTTAGGGTTAGGGTTACATGCTTTGGCAGCACATTTTCTGTCCAGTTCTATCACAGTCTATAGTCTACGTATTAGTCTAATGTGATTGGAGGAGAAGGAACGTGGAGTCTGTCGGTGAAAATTCACTGCTTAATGAGCACCAGTTGGTGGAAATATTGTTAAAATAATTCAGACTGCATGTAGGCATATTATTTTTAGATTTTTACCCATCTACGTCTGGGAGGGCGACGCCCTAGCGCCCCTATGGGCCAGCTGCCACTGATAATACCAGAGTATTTTACTTTTACCAGAGTATTTTAGCTGTACCTCTAAAGTACAGAATGTGAGTACTTTTACCACCTCTGTCAATGATGCATGTACTTCTAGAATATATCAGCGTTTTCCCTTTGTCATCAAGTGTGGCTCATAAAGACAACATCTGTCTGGAAAGTGTTGTTGATTCAAGACACTCGTGACAACACCTGAGAATATTGGCAGGAGTTCAGCTGTGAACTCACGCATGTTTTCACCCTCGTACTCCAGATTTACTGTCATACTTTGGCACAGATATCACAGAGGTTGTCTTTTTCACACTTTTAACCACTGGTTTGCTAGTTTATGCTTTAATGGTTAATTAAAAAACACTAAAATGGTTGTAAAACATCTGTGTGACACTGGGGTTCATAACAGGATGTTTTGTGCTGTTAAAGCCCAAGAACAAAAACCCTAAAGGGCTCTTTTGACCAATGTTTCATACTTTTATAGTCTGTAACCAATCAAAGATACTAATAATAATAATTATTATTATTATTAATAATTAGTAATAATTATTATTATTATTGTTATTATTATTATTATTATCCCCCCCTCCGTTAGGGGGTGGGTGGGGGTGGGGGGTTGGTGGGTTGGTGGGGGCTGGTGTGGGCGGGGTTGGGGTTGGGTTGGCAGGTGGGTCCTCGTGCCCCGGGCCACCTGGATCGGTCTTGGTGCACTGCAGGGGTCTATACCTGCTCCCTCTTGTTTTCCGGGTTTGCGTCGTTCACAGTGTCTCTCTAGGGGTGGTGCCCTGTGGCTCCTACAGCCTGACGTGGGGGGTGCCCTGTTGGCTTGGCCCTGCCTTGTCGTGATTGCTGTTCTGGGCTTCGGGGTCCTTCACACTTGCATGTTTGATCGGGTCTCGCCAGCTACTGCCGAGTCCCATTTCAGTGAATGATGGGACCCCCCAGAATGTGCTGAGAATCTCTCCACAATCTCTACCCTAAACTCCTTCTCTTTTGCACTAGTGTTCTCTTCTGGCCTGTTCTATTCTATTCTATTCTATTCTATTGCATTCTATTTTATACTATCAGGACATAAACGGTTGTGTTGCTCAGTGCCGATTGTTTAATTGTTTGTCCGCATGTCGAGGTGTGCTTGGGCAAGACACTGAACCCTGACGTAGGCCCCCAGTAGGACTGACAACAACTTTAGAAACCTACTAGTGAATGGGTGAATGTGAAGCTAATGTAAAGAGCTTTGAACCATGAAAAGAACCATATAATTGCAGAACATTTACCATTTGATGAAGGATCTATATAATCATATTAAACTTTTGGCTTCCGTTGCACTGTTATATTTTATTTATATTTCTACTTGTTTATGTCATATTTTAAAGTGTGAAATAAACTAAAATAAACTATTCCATATTTCTGAAACTGTAGGTCCTAAAGAGACAAAATATGATTGATTGTTGGAAGCTGGTGTTTTACGAGAATGATGAGAGAATTTTCCCAGTAGGACGTCAAAGATGGATAGATTTGAAGTGGATTGGGTTGTATTGGACTATTCTGGATAAGACTGGACTGAACTAGACAGGATTGTATTGGACTGAAACGACAAAAGCATGTGGATATTACAGACGTACGCTGACAGATGACTGTCATGTTGACACTTGCACACAGACTGTTGTAATGTTTGAACGTTGCTCATTTGTACTCTACTAACTTTGGCAAAAAAAAGAGCTGCGTCTGTCACCAGGATTATAGAACAACTGATGCATGGACTTTCCAGAACTTTGCTGAAAGACTGGGTATGACTAGATTTTGGAGCAGGTCCAGTGAAAGAGGGAGGAACCTTTTTTTTTTTTTTTTTTTTTTACATTACGAAACAGAGAAGGGGGTTGAATGACGGGACCGTGGAGTCATGATGTGTAACTGTAGGAAATACTTCACTTACATGTCAGCCTTTAACCTTTGACCTTAACACTTCAGTTTTACAAATGGACATCCATTAGTCCTGGTTTCATCCATGGCAGTGGATCTGTGTCACTGTAAGGTTTGTCTTTTCCCAGTGGGTTTTTGGAATTTTCGTTGCTGAAAAATAAGGTCAAAGACCTGAGACATAAATCCACTTTCTGTATTTACCATCTTTTCTGGATGATAGGACATACTGGATCATGATACGTAGATAATACCCATACTGGATATGGGTTCCTGGTAGAGCAGGTTGTCCAATGACCAAAAGGTTTGGTGGTTCGAATCCTGGCTCTGACTGCCCACATGTCAAAGTGCCCTTGGGCAAGACACTGAATCCCACTTCACCCCTTGGCCCTACCCCTTCAAACAGAGCTATAAGGGGTAGGGCTTGAACTGGGACACCCCTTCAACACTCACCTCCGTCATCAGTTCACTCCAACAGTTGTTGCGGAACCAAAAACCACAGCTTTAACCACAACTAAACTAACATGTCTGCTGCTGTAGTTGTGTGGTTCTCCTGGATAAAAACAGATTTTTAATAATATCTGCATCCAATCACACAAGTGCTATGGATCCACCCATTACTACACCTTTATGTAAATAGTGATTGTTTTCATGTGCGTTTTATGTAGAAAATGACCATTACACATTACGATAATGTCAAACTTTATACAACAGTTATCACAACAGAAAAACTTAATTACAGTTTAAATACTACATTTATGTACTTCTTTTGTATATTTTAAAATGATTCACATTGTATTCTGGGAAATTTATCGTACCCCTCTGTTTGGAGTCTGCCTCTGGAAAATCTGTGTTTGAAGGAGTTTGAAACCCTACCCGTTCCCCTGTGCCTTAACCCGACCAGTGGCAGCTAGTCATTAAAAATGTAGGGAGTGCACATTTGGGAGGGCATGGTGGGTAATAATAATAATATTATTATTATTATTATTATATTATTATTATTGTGCTGTCGACACAGAAATATTAGACAGATTCAGTTGTTAATTTTTAAAGGCTGTTAATAAAACAGTTAAGTGTTAATTTTAAATGTTTTAAAGCGTCTTTTACACAAAACAACATCATTAATAGTACAGACGTAGTTTAAATTATTATCCAGTGTCGTCAGCTGCTCTGCTGTGTGTTTACATTTATCTCTAATGTGTTTTAAGTCTTTCACTCCTCACGTCCCCACAACATGTCTGTGTGGGGACTTTCAAACACTTGAAGAAACAAAGTGGTTCCTCCCTGGGCATCCATCTAGAATATTCCAACGCTCAAACTCCTGCTGTAGCTTCTGCCACCATCACAGGTTTGTTGTTGAAGTTTTAGTCCAGGACGGTCAGGTCTAAAGTGTGTCACTCTCTGTTTTCATCATCTGAACAACGACTGAAGTGAAGTTGTTTCAAATAAAACAACAGAATGTTCTGGAACCGTTGTCTGTGCCGTGATGAACTTAACCAGACGTCCCTTAAGTGACAGACAGTAGCTAATAGTTGTCCAATCACACTGGACTGATACATATAAACTGTCATATCATTGGCCTGGGGCGCAGAGGCTCCGCCCCCCAACACCATTACGTAGTGATGCTGATAGGACACATAGTAACTGTACATAATTGGTTTAGGGTTAGGGTTAGGGTTACATGCTTTGGCAGCACATTTTCTGTCCAGTTCTATCACAGTCTATAGTCTACGTATTAGTCTAATGTGATTGGAGGAGAAGGAACGTGGAGTCTGTCGGTGAAAATTCACTGCTTAATGAGCACCAGTTGGTGGAAATATTGTTAAAATAATTCAGACTGCATGTAGGCATATTATTTTTAGATTTTTACCCATCTACGTCTGGGAGGGCGGCGCCCTAGCGCCCCTATGGGCCAGCTGCCACTGGATATGGCACAGAGGGTAAGGGGTAGGGCTATGGGTAAGGGGTAGGGCTAAGAGGTGAAATGGGATTCAGCTCAAGTGTGTCCAATTAGGGATAGGCAGTGGTGTGTATGGCAGCAGCCATGAACAGGTGTGTGAATGGGTGAATGTGAGTAATTGTAAAGTGCTTTGGGCACCATGGGTGCGTAAAATATACTTTATAAACTGAGTCTATTTTGCATCAGTCCATAAGGCGCACTGTCAATTAAATTACATTACATTACATTGATTCTGTTTATCTGTTATCAGGATTATGCAAAAAGTTCTGAACAGATTTTGATGAAAATTGAATATTTCTTAGTTTTCTATGTTTTGGATAAAAAAAAAATTAAACTTGAATCTGAGCTTTAATCAACATCTATATGATCGGTGAATTAAAGATAGGAAAACACTGGACTTTCACAGAAAAATGGACAATAGAGAACATACTAAGAGTAAATGTTGATAGGAACGGTTAAAAATAAAGAAATACGACAAAAGCAGGACTGTCTTTTACATATTCGTGTCTATATTTTTATAATGTCATATTATTGGATTTTTATCTTGCTTTATCTTATGCTGCACTGTGGAGTGTGTGTGTGTGTGTAGGGGTTGGGGGGTTGGGAGGTTGGGGGGTTGGGGGGCTGCAGACATTTCATGTAACATGAGCACAGTGACAATAAAGGATATTCACATTGAAATATTTTTTGTTTCTCTGTAGTATTTTGTGATTCCACTGAATGAAAAGTATATTACAAAGACCATGTATTATTCTAAGAGGGATACAATCAACACAGAGTTTCTTTTGGTTATATTTTATTTAAGTGTAACAACCTCAATAAGTGACACTTTACCTGAAAGTTGAGAGGTTGCACCAGTCATGAAGGTGCATAACATGCAACGCTAATAAAAAATACAACAACAAACAATGACTATAAAATATTCAAAGGGCTGATAAAGGCACATAAATGAGTGGCAGCAGTAAACACTTCATTATATAGTAGATGTCGTCAACTTTGAAATTAAATCAAATAAAAAATGAGTTCAAAACTTTCTAGCAGTTTTTAATAGTATTTTTCTTTTGTTGTAAATTCAATTTTTGGAGACTAGTCATGTTGCAGGACAGAATAAGCTCAGGAATTTGACAAGACTGAACAAAGAAAATACTTTGACAGTCTCATATAAACACATATACGGCTGAATTTGCCGTACTTTGGGAACATATTTGAGCTCCAATTGCTTTTCCGGACAAACTCTGATATATTTACAGTCATGGTCAAAAGTTTACATACACTAGTACAGAACATCTGGACTTTCCAATCATCCTTACAACTCTTATTTTTCTGTGATAGTGGTTGAAACACTTTTTGTCACAACATTCATGTAGTTTGGTTCTTTTATTAGTTATGGCTCTACTAAAAATGTGACCACATTTACTGGGTCAAAAAAATACATACAGCAATAACAATTATGAAGTTTGATGAACTGCATCCATTCTATCAAAAGCAACTGTCAAACATTCAATCAGGAGCTTGTGGATGGTTATGAAAAGCATCTTATTGCAGTGATATTGGCTGTGTGTGTGTGTGTATATATATATATATATATATATATATATATATATATATATATATATATATATATATATATATATTTATTTATTTATTTTTTACCCAGTAAATTTGGTCACATTTATAGTAAATCCATAATAAATTCGTAAAAGAACCAAACTTCTTTCATAGTTTTTTGTGACAAAAATGTGTTTCAATCAGTCCATCACAGAAAAATGAGAGGAATTATTGGAAACTCAAGACAGTCATGTTCTTTACAAGTGTATGCAAACTTCTGACCCACCACTGTAGCTACATTACCAATAACTAGAAAAGCACTCAGAGCGAAGACCTCTGCCAAGGTGCCCCCCCTCACATCACCACCAAAATCTATTCATTTCCAGATCTCCCCATTACCAACCTACCCTGAAAATTACATCAAGATCCGTCCACAGGTTTTTGAGTTATCTTGTACAAAAACAAACAAATGCCTGCAAAAACAAACTCCTTGGTGGAAGAAAAAATAAAACGTGTGAAAAATTAGAGCTACTTTACTGTAAAAGCTGTTGAAAATATTTGATACGCAGTACAACTAGACCTGTTAAGGCATATTTTGTAATAAGGTGTAGCCAATTTTGTAATAAATGTCCAAAATGTAATAGTTTTTTAAATTTCATTTGGTGTTACAGCCGCATTTTGTAATAAATGTTGCTGCATTACATAAGTTATTACATTATGAGACAATAAAACAAGTTACAAGAACACTTTGTAACAATCTTCTCCAAATGTAATAAGGTATTATTTAATGCAGCAAAAATGTGTCATATAATGCCACGGTTCTCAAACTGGGGTCCGCGGACCCCTAGGGGGACATGGTGCATGTCCAGGGGGTACGCGAAATTATTCACGGTTTTGTTTTTTTTTTAATTATTTTTTGTTTGTTTTATTTTGAAATGCGGAAGTTTTATTTTGTAGCGAGCGGGCGGAAGTAACAGCGCTGTTTGACGCCAGCTTGACTAAATTGAGACAGAGCGAGTCACAGGCTATTTTTAGCCACCCTGCAGCGAACATGGATCGATTTTTGTGTCCGCCAAGTTCCTCAAGAAGTGGTAAAAGAAATGACAATGAAAATGACAATGACAAAAACAAACGCCCTAACCCTAAAAAGAGAAAGTACATTGATAGTTATATTGAGTTTGACTTCATTGAGAAGTCTGTCACACACACACACACACGGTTTTGTGTGTCTTTTGTTCCGTTTATTATTTTAAAATTATTTAAAATTGTTGTTTCTGAAGTGTTCATTTATATTATAATACCTGAAAATGTGGCTGGTTTGCACAAAAGCACTATTAAAAAAGGTTATCATTGTTTCATAATAATCATTGTTGAAGTGGTTTTTTATCATTTTCAGTATCGCCAGGATGAGGGGGGACATGGAAAAATGTCACCCCTCCAAGGGGGACCTGGGCCAAAAAAGTTTGACAACCCCTGGTGTAATGTGTTGGAGCAGTTTATTACAAAATGAAAGAACAGCCGTATGAAAATTTGGACGTTTCTTACAAAATGTGGTTCAACTAGACTAGTGTGTGTGTGTGTGTGTGTGTGTGTGTGTGTGTGTGTGTGTGTGTGTGTGTGTTTGTGTGTGTGTGTGGGGGGGGTCATTTCACATCTCAGAGAGTTCTTGACTGGTGATGCCGCTGGCTCCGTCTCTTCCGTCGCTGAATGAGCATCACAGCCTTCTTCAGCTTTGGGTGGGCACAGATGGGCCTCCTCATGTCCTTCACATAAAGTCTGTGAACCCAAACACACAGGACATGGCTTAACCTCCACCTTTAACATCAAAAATACCCAGGATGTACAGTGTTTTATGATATGAACTTACAGCAGAGCAGAAATATCACAGACTCCGTTGCTTTGTTGCACATCCCATCTCTCCACCTTCATCAGAAGACCCAAAGGGACGTCCATTTTGGTTATGACACAGCATTTTGGGATGCCAGCTGTAATGATGGGCAAATATTTAAGGTAAATATATATATATATATATATATATATATATATATATATATATATATATTATATCCTCCTGAGACCCAGTAATGCATTTTCGTCTTCTGTAGGGGTGCAAACATTTCACAGTTTTAATTACAAATTCTGTCCATTGTAAATGATATTCCATATAAAAAATTATGAATAAATAAGATTTTTTTAAATCCATTTGAAAAATCTGTTGCATGTGCAGTTTCCATTCAACGCAAGTGTTTAATGTAAAAAAGCTAAACCTTTCACTTTCTTTAAGTTTAAATGCATATTTAAATTAAAATGTCTTTGTGCAAAGGAAACTGCATCTTAACCCATAAAGACCCAGTGCTTATTTTGGGGTAATTCTCAAATAGATTTTTCATTCTTAAGTGATTTACCACCATTTATTGTAATATGATCTTATTTTTTTGTGCAAATCATGTATTTTCCTGTGTTAAATTCACCAATCATGTCGATCAGTTCAAAGGTTATTAACCTCTTGACCCAGTTTGGACTTTTTTACATTAAATAAGTAAAATCTAACAGTGTTTTCAGATGCATTTAAAACATTTCTATGGCATGTCCTTTGCAGTGGACAACATTTGTTTCTCTTCAATAAAGCTGTACTGTCCCTGAAAGAAGACTCAGAGTAAATAAGGGAAAAAGTGACATTTTCAGCCAAAACATCTTAAACATAAAAACAAAAGTCTTCATCCACTGGCATTGATCAAACTCCATGGATTTCACTAGTGAATCAATGAGCTGATAGTGTTTCCACAGTAACTACATAACGTCTGAACATGGGTCATATGACCATAAAAACATGTGAACATGGGTCATATGACCATAAAAACATGTGAACATGGGTCATATGACCATAAAAACATGTGAACATGGGTCATATGACCATAAAAACATGTGAACATGGGTCATATGACCATAAAAACATGTGAACATGGGTCATATGACCATAAAAACATGTGAACATGGGTCATATGACCATAAAAACATGTGAACATGGGTCATATGACCATAAAAACATGTGAACATGGGTCATATGACCATAAAAACATGTGAACATGGGTCATATGACCATAAAAACATGTGAACATGGGTCATATGACCATAAAAACATGTGAACATGGGTCATATGACCATAAAAACATGTGAACATGGGTCATATGACCATAAAAACATGTGAACATGGGTCATATGACCATAAAAACATGTGAACATGGGTCATATGACCATAAAAACATGTGAACATGGGTCATATGACCATAAAAACGTGAACATGGGTCATATGACCATAAAAACGTGAACATGGGTCATATGACCATAAAAACATGTGAACATGGGTCATATGACCATAAAAACATGTGAACATGGGTCATATGACCATAAAAACATGTGAACATGGGTCATATGACCATAAAAACATGTGAACATGGGTCATATGACCATAAAAACATGTGAACATGGGTCATATGACCATAAAAACATGTGAACATGGGTCATATGACCATAAAAACATGTGAGGTGTCGTCCTACCGTCACTGGGGTCGATGGCGAGCGCCCACAAGCAGACCATCACAAACCCAAGTTTCAGCTCCATGATGCAGATGAAATGAAGGTGAATGAGGGGAGGAAAAAGGGTGCAAGCTATTTAAACCTTGTCACCCCCCCCCCCCTCTGCACTCCCCAGGGCATGTGCAATATGTGAACATTGAATTGATCAAACCAGTTCCACTTGGTCTTAAGAACAAAAGTCGTAACTCATTTAAATGTGAATGCATCCGTAAAAACAAATGTTACTTTCCCTTCAGGTTTGTTTTCTGTTCAAACTGTGTTAGGGTACAACAGTTTCTTCAAGACAAGCTCTGACAAGTTTAATAACCACTGGAAAACCAGGATTTTATTTGATTGACATATACTGACTCACAGTTACACACTTGAGGCTACGTCGGTCTGATTAATGTCACGTAAAAGTTTCACTCGTAAAGAACCAATGGTTGTTACTTTTACGGTAGTTGCTAAATTAATTTTTGCTTTATTAGACCTTTCTTAAATTACTTATAACACTATCACTGTAAAGCACGTATTTATATGTATTCAATTTCATGTTTTTAATTTAAATCTTCATGAAAACTCATGGGATGTGAAACGTTTTTACGTCAACACAGAGAATGTGACTTCTTCAGCAAATCTATAATTAACTGAAGATAAAACAATGATTTATACACTATCAATGATCAACCTCCATGGGTTTTACTGGTGAAACAAAGCAGTAGAAGATGATGGCGTTTCCACGGTAACTAGAGCCTCTAAATGGGTCATATCTAATGACAATAAAAAAG
The DNA here is from genome assembly GCA_020466265.1 of Siphamia tubifer. Taxonomy (NCBI): domain Eukaryota; kingdom Metazoa; phylum Chordata; class Actinopteri; order Kurtiformes; family Apogonidae; genus Siphamia; species Siphamia tubifer. The sequence continues at coordinate 53,911,484 of CM035791.1, read as the reverse complement.
ACTCTTGTATTCTACACCAATTATTTACATTTATTGATTGGATTAATGGTTAAAGTTAAACATTTTACATCAGTAGATGCTTTTGGACACTGGTTTATATTTGGGTCTTCATGGGTTAATGGGTCTAAAGGTATTACATATTTCAGACCAGTAGATGCTTTTGGTTGCTTGGATCTTTATAGTTTAAAAAATGGAGGAAAATCCTTAAATTTCAAATATGAAAAAGAAAATTAAGCAGAAAAACAAGACATGCGTCACATTATATCCGACGTTTAACACATTTGTACGTATTGATTTTTGTAAAACTGTGGTGGTAAAGTTCATTCTACTGCACTTTAGTAAACAGATTATTATGATTATTGCCAAATAACTATCAGGTTAACCTGCGGTAAAGTGCCTGAATCAACATGAATAGCTGTAGTTACTACATTCAGGTGTGTGTGGTGTATAAACCATTATTACAGGTTGTGCAACATAACAGGCAGACAATAAAATTACTAAAGAGAAAATAAAACCAAACTGTCGCCTAGGGAATTTGAATATAACGACTGGTTACTTAAAGCTGCAGTTAAGTTTCTATTTCAATGTTTCATTCCACAATAGAAAAAAACATTTTATTGAATCTTAACAGTCACTCTGTTCTTATTTTATCTGTTGACGGGGGGACATAGAACTGATTTTGACAACTTTGATGAAGGATAATAATAATAATAATAATAATAAGCTTTATTTATAGAGCACCTTTTATGCAAAACGATGCTTTTCAGAAATACAGGATAAAAGAGAATAAAATACAGAATAGGTTAATAAATAGAAGGAATAAAAATAATAAGCAGCATAAGACAGGATGCAAATCAGGTTCTTGTGTGACCCGCTAGTGCCACAGGTTAGTTACAGTAGCACCCTGTTCCCCCTGGTGGCTGTAGAGGGGTAGAGCAAAGAGACAGCGAATAAAGTTTATCACCAAATTCACACCACATATGTCCGTCATGAAGACTTTGCTCAACTTCGACTTTTACTTTGACGCATTTTTTGTCATTTGTGTGACGTGGACACAAGGCTTTCAGGACAACAGCAGGATTTCTTTGTATATGGACCTTTGTGTCTGAAATAAAGATTGATTAATTATCTTATCTCATCTTACCATATATCAGGGGTGTAAAATCATTTTAGTTCAGTTCCACATTCAGCCCAATGTGATCTGAAAAGGACCAGACCAGGAAAATAATGACAGTGAAAAGAGTCAAATTACATTCTGATAATATTTACGTTTCTAACGTTTCCCTCAAAATGTGAAGATCAACAACTGGACATATCTGAAGAAAAACAAGTGCAATTTTGACAATTTTCTGCCTCAGACCATAACTTTGTCATTTGCAGAACAATCGACATTTCAATTACAAATACACCAAACATATTGTAACGGCAGAATATTTGTAAAATTATACTTCTGATTTTTCATGTAATTTGACTTTTTCACATTAGAATCTGCAATTGTCATTATTTATAAGCAATTATGATCATATTTTACTGCTCTGACCAAATGTAGATCTAATAGACCTTTCCACAACTTTCACATTTCGCACCAGACATACGTAAGTGGAGCGTAACGCTACTTCCTCACCAGTAAAAGTTAAATGTCACAGATGACAACATGGACCAACAGTTATTGTAACATAGCAGGATGTTGTTGTCATGTCCAGAAGCATCTTATATTTCCTTCCACTCCTTCCCTGTTAACGGTGAAGCTAGAGGAAAATGGGTCCAGGCTATTCAGTGTTATGAAGGGCCCAGTTTTATCATTAAAACAGGAGCACTTCCGTCTGCAGCAGACACTTCACATCAGAACACTACATCTGGGGATGACGGTTTGAAACCCTAGCATTTTTCCTTGGAATGATTCTATTCCTACAGGAAAAAGGAGCCAGTATATGAACGGTGTCAAAAACGGCAGCTGTTAACGTCGCTATGAGTTGAGATAAAACAAATGTCCATGGTTTTAAAGTTATGGTGAACACAAATAAGTAATGTTGTCCTTAAACTGTAGTTGTGACCTTTAACCTTTCAGTGTCAGCAGAGAGGGAGAGAGAGAAAGAGAAGAAAGAACTCAGTGTCTGTACTTCCCCCAGCATTCTAACTCCTAGGGCAGCCTAGACTGAACTGTGACTCATACATCATGTATACATGATATATGAGTCACATCATTTTTAACTAACCTGACCATAGTCTTTCTCAAACAGGAATGTTTTAAGCCTAATTTTAAATGTAGAGACTGTTTCTGCGTCTTTAATATTAAAGGGAAGCTGATTCCATTAGACAGTAACCATGGTAACTAAAGGCTCTAGCTCAGGGGTGGGCAACTCCAGGCCTCAAGGGCCGGTATCCTGCAAGGTTTGAATGTTTCCCTCTTCCATCGCACCTGGAAGCCATTACATCATTATCAGGTTTCTGCAGAGCTGGATGATGAGCTGATCATTAATTGAATCAGGTGTGTTGGAAGAGGGAAATATCGAAAACCTGTAGGATTCCGGCCCTCGAGGAGCGGAGTTGCCCACCTCTGCTCTAGCTCCTACTGTACTTTTAGAAACTTTCAATAAACCTGCATTCTGAGAACAAAGGGTTCTATTGGGCTGGTACGGAACCAGATCATCTTTAAGATAAGAGGGGCCCATACCATTAACCCCTGACCCCTGACCCTAACCCATACCATTAATGTTTTTATATGTAAGGAGGAGGATTTTAAATTCAATTCTAAACTCAACTGGTAGCCAGTGAAGGGTTTGGAGCACAGGGGTGATAGGGTTAGGGGTCAGGGGTCAGGGTTTGGAGCACAGGGGTGATAGGGTTAGGGGTCAGGGGTCAGGGTTTGGAGCACAGGGGTGATAGGGTTAGGGGTCAGGGGTCAGGGTTTGGAGCACAGGGGTGATAGGGTCAGGGTTTGGAGCACAGGGGTGATAGGGTTAGGGGTCAGGGGTCAGGGTTTGGAGCACAGGGGTGATAGGGTCAGGGTTTGGAGCACAGGGATGATGTGTTCTCTTCTATTTGATCCTGTTAATAATCTTGCTGCTGCATTTTGAACCAGTTGAAGCTTTTTAGGGAATATTTAGGACACGCTACAAGTAAGGAGTTACAATAATCTAATCGTGATGTAACAAATGCATGAATTAATTTTTCTGCAGTCGTTTTAGACAGAATATTCCTAATTTTGGCTAATGTTGCGCAGGTGAAAGAAGGCTGTTCTGCAAGTTTGGTTAATGTGCATTTTGAATGAAAGATCTGGATTGTGCATTGTTAGGAACAGCTAAGATCCTGCACAGAACCCTCAGGCTCCCAGACCTCTGGTAGAGGACCCGAGTCTGAAGGAGACACCGCCCACGTGGGAGGGGTCTCTGGTAGAGGACCCGAGTCTGAAGGAGACACCGCCCACGTGGGAGGGGTCTCTGGTAGAGGACCCGAGTCTGAAGGAGACCCCGCCCAGGTGGGGACACAGGAACGTCATTCAACACCAACAGTTATAAAAACGAGTGTTCCACTAAATTGCTTTAACATTTTAATCAGATTAATCATGATGATGGATTAACCAGAATTAATGTGTTAATTTTAAAATCCTTTAAACAAAAAAGTATTTTCTGCTCAAAACAAATTAATGAATAAAAATCTATTCTTCTATTTTTTGAATCATGGTTCATAAATATATTTTGGAGGAAATACAGGACAACATTTCTCATCAATTTCAGACACATTCTAGTAAATAAACTAAATGAATCCACATTTTTATGAGTTGCTGTACATTATACAATAACATTCCTTTCACTCACACTCACTTCTATAAAAGAGAAGCAAAAAACACACAAGTTGAATGATTATATCAGATGAGTAATTTACGGTGTCATTTTATCAAGTGTGAAACAAGAAAAGAAAAGACAAAACTATTTTTTGGCAGTGACATCATTTATTGTTCTACCCCTGAACTGAAAATACAATAATGTTTCTACCACATATTATTTCACACAAGAGGAAAATGCACAAGTGTGGTCATCCAGATATGTGACACTTTTATTCTCTAATATGTGACACTTTTATTCTCTAATATGTGACACTTTTATTCTCTAATATGTGACACTTTTATTCTCTAATATGTGACACTTTTATTCTCTAATATGTGACACTGTACAGTCTTTTTCTTCTGTGTCTTATTCCTTTTGACGAGGAGCACCATGGTTTTAATATTTGTCATTCAGAAGAACATTTGTTTACACTATGTGCATTTATATTTACATTTTTAACGTCCTGAGACACAGCACGTAAACAGATTCACCATTTTACAGTAAATAATGGCCTTAATTGGACAGTTTTATTTAACAGTTTTTTCAGATATTTGTTTCTAATATAATGTCCTTTTCATTGTCTTTAAGTAAAGCAGTGAAACTTCAGAGACACAAACGCATTGCCAGGTCTCAGGACGACATGAGGGAATCAAACAAGGAATGTAGAGTCACTGGCATTATTTTGATTCCTTTACCCCAAAGATGTGGAAGAAGTAAAACTGAAAAGAAGTTCAAGGTACACAGTACATTTCCCAGTGTCAAAAATGCAGTGTCAAAATATATTAATTCTTTCAGAGTTATTCCAACAATGGACAGAGTCAAATTTAACAAGATAACTCAGTGTTGATGGAAAATAACTGGAGTGAACAGAGGTTTTACACTGTCAGTGTCAAATATTCAGTGTTAAAGAAAACTGATTCTCAGAGTTAATTCAACACTGATAAGAGCAGGATACCATTCAGTGGAAACATTTTTAAAAAGCCCCGCCCACCAACCTTTGCACTCAAACAGAGTCAGAAGTTGGACATTGAAAGACTGCAGTAACTTTTTCTAAATAAACTTTTGTTTTTTCAGTCACACAGAATCTGTGTGAAAGAATAAAGTTATGTCATGTTTTCAAATTGTTACAAAAAATCAACACTCTTTGGAGTAATATATCTATGAACATGTAGTGTTAAGAAGGTTTAACACTAGAAAAGTTATTTCTTAACACTTAACTCTTCAGTGTTGAATGTGAATAACACTATGGGTGTTACTTTTCCTATAGTGTAAAAGTGATTTGACACTAATTAGTGTAGAGTAAAATATTAACTCTTACCAGTGTATAACTCGAGATTCAGTGTAAATTTGACACTCTGTAGCTAAGTTCCATGTCTTCACTGAGGTGGTATTAAAATTAATTCTTTAAGTGTTATATTAACACTGGTGATTTTACTGTGACCAAAAGCTGATATTTAATTCAACAATGTTAATAGAGTATAAAGTTTTGAACCGGCACAAGGTTTTACTCAAAAGTTTGAAGGCTTGTAGTGGAGCAGGGATGGTGTTGTTTTGTGCTGCAGACAGAAGATCCAGACCCAGGGTCAGTACTCACTCTGCCCTCTACTGGCCACGTGCAGCAGCTGCAGCAGCAGGTCTGCAGGTAAAGAACCCACTGGGCTGTGGGCGGAGTCTGAAGAGTCATCATCAGCCAGGCAGGTGGAGTCAACCATACAACTGTCTGTAAGGGGGGGGGGACACGTATTGCTATGGTTACCTTGGAGAACCTAATATCACCTCTGTCCCACTTCATTTTATTTTATTTCCATTAGTTTTGCTTTCACCTCTTCAGAGGTTGGACTAGTTTTTACATGAAATAATTGTCTTTTTTGGAAACAGTGCAATGTAACAGTTGGGGCGTCAGCTTTTTCAGATGCATTTTTACATTTTTTATGGAATGTCCTTTGCAGTGGACAACTGTTCTTTTTCCCTCTTTAATGAAGCTGTGAATGTCTTGTCCCTGAAACAGGACTTGTGGTTTCAACATGTGACCACCCCCAACACAATAACCCTAACCCCCAACACAATAACCCTAACCCCCAACACGATAACCCTAACCCCCAACACAATAACCCTAACCCCCAACACAATAACCCTAACCCCCAACACGATAACCCTAACCCCCAACACAATAACCCTAACCCCCAACACAATAACCCTAACCCCCAACACAATAACCCTAACCCCCAACACAATAACCCCAACCCCCAACACAATAACCCCAACCCCCAACACAATAACCCCAACCCCCAACACAATAACCCTAACCCCCAACACAATAACCCTAACCCCCAACACAATAACCCCAACCCCCAACACAATAACCCTAACCCCCAACACAATAACCCCAACCCCCAACACAATAACCCCAACCCCCAACACAATAACCCTAACCCCCAACACAATAACCCTAACCCCCAACACAATCGTCTTAACACCAATTACAAAAACTTCCACACACAAAACAATAACTTGAAACAAACAAATGTAATCAACATATTTATGCTCTTCATATGGAGCCTAAGTCTCCGCCCCTTCCGGTCGGTCCACTGGGCCTAAGTTCATAAAAATGTAACATGAGTGGATGAGGATAAAATAATTATTTTCTGCTCCACTTTACTTTATGTCCTGAATCACACATGTGCTGTACTTTAATTAAAATCATAACCAATGATGTATGTTTGGAGTTTCTTTGTTACGTGTTTAGTGATTTATTATCGTGTAAAAATATGTCATTATTTGGACTCTGTTTGGACTACATATCAGACGTCGCATAGATGACGTCACAGCAGAATCTTTCTCTGCAAACTTTTCTAAACCGTATACCACCTTTTCTATTTTTCATTTGTAAATGCCTGTGTGTTTTGTGTCCCGGTGTAATCACAACACCATTTCCACATGTTCCCTCTACCACTTCCCGGCTGACGAGAGCTTGTCCCGCATGCTGGCTCTCACTCGACCAACTATCTCTCCCCCGGAGTAGCTGCCACTTTCCACATGCCCCGATTTAAAGTGGGTTTTCTCCACGTTTGATGCTCTTGCCTTCGTCCTGAAAGAAGGAGGTGAAGCTCGCCAAAGTCACAGCCATTTTCAAAGAGTTTGATGGTGAAGCTTGGTGGTGACGTCATATTTGTGAGACGAACGTTGTAGTCCATTACTTACTCTGACATAAAACCTAACGTAACTTTGGATGTCTGTCCAAAGTCAGTGCTTTATCAATGTGAAAATGGATCTTTAAAATTCACACACATCATATGTTAAAACCGTATCACATTTCAAACGGGACCAGAAAATTACTTTTATCCCTCCATTGACTCGCGTTCATTTTTTTTATGAATTGCCCGGAAATCGAGCGGAAATAGAAATGCGTAACTTAGGCTCCATATTCTTAAAGGGTTCTGTACGTGTACGCTCTCACAGCAAAATGTCGCAATTAATTTGTCTCTGATATTTGTAGTTTATGTCAGCGCATGGTAATAATAATAATAATAATAATAATAATAATAATAATAATAATAATAAGGGACACTCATAAACTTTTTATTAGATTTGGGTAATGATCCAGAGCAGATCATGGATTCTGGATCACTTTGAAATTTTACATTGTGATTAACGGAGAATACATTTCAAACTGATCTAGAATCCAGGATCTTTTCCAGATCTTCACCAAAATCTAATTGATTGGTCTTTGTGTCATTCCCAAGTTATCCTGAAAGTTCCATTGACACCTGTCCGAGTTATGCTGTACACAGTCAGACAGTTAGACAGGCAGGCAGGCAGGCAGGCAGGCAGACAGACAGACAGGCAGGCAGACAGACAGACAGACAGACAGGCAGAGTCAGAGTATCTCCTTCAGCTGCCAGTTGTATTTATTACTTTGTAAATGTTAAGTCACCATCAAAAAACTATTGCCATCAGTTTGTTTTCCTGCACCTGTTCTACACTCACGTCATTTATGAATAGTTTCAGTTTGGGGACATTCATTAACATATTTTTTGTTCCTAATGATGATGCTCTCTGTGTTAGAAATGTTCAGAAGTTATGTCACTGAGTCTACCTGAGTCACAGCACATTCCAGAAGCAGCACAGTGTCCTCCCTCAGATCCACAGGGTCTCCCTCCGGCCTGGCAGGGGGTCAACAGGTAGTTCTCCTGCATACAGTGGGCGGTTTCTGGGGAGCCCATCAGACAACCCAGACCCTCAGCACAGCAGATACTGGGCCCAAAACAACGACCTCTGTCCCCAGGACCACATGACATACACTAATGGAGAACATAGATAATTAAACATGTTATACTAGTAACAAAGGTTAGTTATACTAGTATAGGCTGAAGTGCTGTTAGAATATACAACTAATATGAATGAATGAATGAATGAATGAATGACCTTTATTTATATAGCACCCTTCTCAGCACGAGTGCACAGAGTGCTTTACATCAGCAAGGAAAGAAAATAAAACAGGATAAAACAAAATAGGGACTACAATTAGTCCACAGTCAATACAGTAAAAAACACAGTATATAAAAGACAGTATACAAACAGTAAAAACACATTATGGAACAGTATAAAAAACAGTATAAAAGACAAACAGTCCAGTGGTTATGGATGACCAAAGGCTTGTCTAAACAGGTGTGTTTTTAAGTGTTTTTTAAAAGAGACCTCAGAGGTGGCGGCCCTCAAGGACAGAGGAAGTGCGTTCCACAGCCTAGGGGCCGTCACCTCAAAGGATCGATCGGCCTTTGTTTTAAGCCTGGTCCTAGGGACCACGAGGAGGTGCTGATCTGCGGACCTGAGTGAGCGGGTGTTGTTGTATGGTTGGATGAGTTCTGTGATGTATGTTGGAGCCTGATTATGGAGTGCTTTGAATGCGAAAGTGAGTATTTTGAAATGAATCCTGTATTGTACCGGGAGCCAGTGAAGTGAAGCTAGAATGGGAGTGATGTGGCAGGACTTTTTCGATCTGGTGAGTAGCCTGGCAGCGGCGTTATGGACTAATTGCAGTTTATCAATGGATGATTTTTTTAAGCAGGTGAAGAGGGAGTTACAGTAATCTAATCTAGAGGATATGAATGCATGTATGTATCTATTCTGACATTCTTTGGCATTATTGTAATATCCTTTTTACGAGTTTGTATATTACATTATATTTTCTGAAGTTCCAGTAATAAAAAATAAAATTAAAATCTATTCTGACATTTAGGATTCTGCATCCAACACTAATAGCAGCTGAAGATACAGACGGAAAAGAAACTGATTCAGAGATACATAAAAAAAATTACATATATATATATATATATATATATATATATATATATATATATATATATATATATATATATATATATATATATATATATATCTGACATACATATTTCATTTTATGCTTCTATTCAGTAGCTATATGATTTTTGTCCCATATGCAGTGAAATACCAAAAAACTCCACAAGACCGTGCATAAAAATGAGTCAAACTGACAAAAATGTACCATGGAGTGACATCAGATAAATATAATTTTACGGTAATTATTAAAGTGACTGAAAATACTACAGTACATCTCATATATCAAATAGAAACTATTTCCTAATTGTATACATCTCGTTTTTCACATAAATAGAATAGAACATTAGTCATATTATACTTATAATAATAATAATAATTGTGAAAAAAAAGACAGCAATAGTTATTTATTACCTTTTAGCTCTGACAAAAAAATACTAATTTTATCTTTATATGTAACAGAAGTTATGACAGCTAACAAACAAAAACAAAAAAACTAGAAAATAACATTCAATTCCACTTTTAGGATATTTGATTAAATGTCATTTTAAAAGTCTGCTTATTATCACCTGTCTGATCCTGCTCTCGGCCAGAGCTCTCTTGCCTCCTCGAGGACAGTTCTGGATGTAGCACGCGGAGGAGAGCGCGATGAATCCCAGGATGCACAGGGGGAACATGGAGTGAGCCATGGCTGCTGGTTGTGGATAAACGGACACTGACAGCTTCCATCCGCAGATGCTTCACTTATAAACTGATGGACAGAACCTGCCAAAGCCATTGACACTTGTATGTGACGTCAGTGTCGCGCGGACAGTCTCTGCCTTGCGCACCGGTGGCCTTGGAGCGCGAGCGTGTGCGAACGAAGAGGCGTGTGCGCGAGAGGTCACGGCAGATGTGGTTGTGCATTGGATGTGTGTCATCAAACAAATCTAGAGAAGAAAACAGCAGAGGGAGGGAGGGGCTGAGTGGTAGAAGATGTTCCTTCTGTGTCACATATTTAGAATAATTGTGAATAATGTCATCAGCTGTGGAAGGTAACAGGAGGGCACGCGCTGAAAAGACACCGACAACTGATTGGTTAATGAGAGGTGGTACAATTACCTCCTCATATTCTGTACTTTAGTATTAGTACGGATACTTGTGTGAAAAAATACTGTGGTAAAACAAGTACTGATTCAAGTCCTTTACTGAATAAAAAGTAAAAACAAGTACAACTTGTAATAAAGTACAAGAGTAAAAAACATTAATTAAATAATAGGCATTAAACCCTTTAATTCACTGCTGACTGTTTGGGTCACGGGTCTTAGTTTTGTGGATATGGGCAGGACATTTAGGAAATATTCAAGTCATAGCTTGATTTTATTAAAAAGCAGAATTATGAGATACAAAGCTAAAAGTGTGGGACAAGAAATGTGTAATTATGAGGAAAAAGAGTTCAAATGATCAGATAAAGACAATTCTGAAAAGTTACATTTATGACACAAAGTCACAACTTCTCTCCACTCATTTGCAACTTTTTGGTACTGTTTATATTTTGTATTTTATCTTCATTTATATATAACTGTAAAGAGTATAAAGTACATATATTTATATAAATGTAAAGAGTATAAAGTACATATATTTATATAAATGTAAAGAGTATAAAGTACATATATTTATATAAATGTAAAGAGTATAAAGTACATATATTTATATAAATGTAAAGAGTATAAAGTACATATATTTATATAAATGTAAAGAGTATAAAGTACATATATTTATATAAATGTAAAGAGTATAAAGTACATATATTTATATAAATGTAAAGAGTATAAAGTACATATATTTCAGAAAAATGTTCTAGAAAAATAAATACTCAAGTACAGATCCTTAAAAATCTACTTAAGTACAGTAATAAAGTAGTTGTACATAGTTAATTCCCACGTGTTCACATAATTGTATTTCCAGCGATAAGGCGTGTGATGAAGAACATTTGATGATGATCATGTAAAAACATAGTTGTGTGTTTTTGTCTCATTAGGAACCTGAAGCAGCATCATGAAGACCACAGGGTCACACACATTATACTGTCTTCTAAACAACTGTGATAATGACACAAACAACATTAGCATTTTAAATCAACTAAAACATTATTCTGATCAGTGTGTTCATGCTTTAGGATGGATCACACCAATTAGTTTTTATGCAGATGATTAACATGTAAATGATGTCAGTGTTAAAGTGAGCATCAGAAGAAACCAAAGGTGTTGTCCAGGAAAACTAGAAAGTCTCAAACTAGTTTAATAATAAATAAGACTCAATATTCATGAATTAATTCATCCTCATCATCATTAATCTGATTAAAATGTTCATAGTTGTTTATTATATTTACATGTTACACTGAACTGCAGAGGTTATGAATAATATCACAACTGATTATTTTTTTTACATTGAACTATGAGACACACACTGATATGACTTTAATACATTTAAATATATTTAATATATTTAATATCGAACTGGACAAATTAAAATGTAGCAGCTGATCGTGGAAAGAATGGGAATAATGGGGCGACTGTGGTTCAGCTGGTAGAGCAGGTCGTTAGGGTTAAAGGTTAAAGGTTAAAGCTGTGGTTCAGTGGGTAGAGCAGGTCGTTAGGGTTAAAGGTTAAAGCTGTGGTTCAGTGGGTAGAGCAGGTCGTTAGGGTTAAAGGTTAAAGGTTAAAGCTGTGGTTCAGCGGGTAGAGCAGGTCGTTAGGGTTAAAGGTTAAAGCTGTGGTTCAGTGGGTAGAGCAGGTCGTTAGGGTTAAAGGTTAAAGGTTAAAGCTGTGGTTCAGCGGGTAGAGCAGGTCGTTAGGGTTAAAGGTTAAAGGTTAAAGCTGTGGTTCAGCGGGTAGAGCAGGTCGTTAGGGTTAAAGGTTAAAGGTTAAAGCTGTGGTTCAGCTGGTAGAGCAGGTCGTTAGGGTTAAAGGTTAAAGGTTAAAGCTGTGGTTCAGCGGGTAGAGCAGGTCGTTAGGGTTAAAGGTTAAAGGTCAAACATTTCCTTAGGACATTCAAACGTTGTTGACCTTTTTTATGGACTGTATCTGTCAAATGTCCCATGATCATTTGTTTTCTATAATAATTCTACATCCTTCTAGAATGTTCCAACAGCTCCTGTTCCCAGCCTTCAGCGGGCCCATTTTTTTCAATAACCGCCTGCTGCCATGGCAACGGGTTTTGTCACTTCAGATTCACGTTACCGTATCACTCCGCAGGTAGTTCGGCCACTTTGAAAGTAAATATTCACTACGTTGTAACGACTGTTTTATCCAGTCTGTTATAGTAGGAGCAGGAATGAACTGGAATAACTGTAGAAGAAGTGGAATAATGGATTGACCACGAGTTACTATCCAAAAATAGTTCCCTTTGGGCAGAAGAATAGCCCTCCACCTGTCCTCATAGCACACCTGTCCTCATGGCACACCTGTCCTCATAGCACACCTGTCCTCATGGCACACCTGTCCTCATAGCACACCTGTCCTCATAGCACACCTGTCCTCATAGCACACCTGTCCTCATGGCACACCTGTCCTCATGGCACACCTGTCCTCATAGCACACCTGTCCTCATAGCACACCTGTCCTCATAGCACACCTGTCCTCATAGCACACCTGTCCTCATAGCACACCTGTCCTCATAGCGTACCTGTCCTCATAGCGTACCTGTCCTCATGGCATACCTGAGTCTGTTGAACAGTGGCTTTGACTGGTTCTAGAACCTGCTCATAGGTGGGTCTAAGCAGGTCTGAGCTCCCCAGAGGTGCTTTACTATAGGATGAATATACCTTGGAAATGGATCCATAACAAGAATCTATGACCTTATTATTCCTTGTAGGGCAGGTGACATACTGGGAGTAGGTGGACAATCCATGTTTAAGGGTACAGGTACATTACAAACTTAGGTGCATCAAACTCCTGAGTGATGTAATAAATAACGTCTACTGGTTTGTCTATATTGTACGTACACAATAGTCAGGAATATTTGATGCAATTCACAAGGTAAATATGACGGGCAGAGGGACAGTGACAGAAGTTCAATATCAGGGGTGCATTTTTTTCCCGAGAGGTTGGCGGTTCGCGTCCCGCCTCTGGCTGTCCATTTGTCCAAGAGTCCTTGGACAAAGACACTGAACCCTAAGTTGTTCCCAGTAGGGTCAGGGGTCAGCAGCAGCCGTCTACTGGTGTATGAGTGTGTGTGTGTGTGTGAATGGGTGAATGTGAGGAATTATAAAGCGCTTTGGGCACCAACTGGTGAATAAAACAAACTATGTAAATATAATATAATATAAATACAGTTCATTTACCATTTGACACTGTGTTAGAAATGATCTGTATTCTACACACACACATGATCTACCCTAACCCTAAAGGAGACACTGGCCAGGCCACATTTTATATTAACACACACACACACATACATATATATATATATATATATATATATATATATATATATATATATATGTATGTGTGTGTGTTGTTAATTGCATGTGTTTTTGACCTGTGTTACTGTCTTGTGTTTCGTTGTTCTGTGTTTGCTCAGCCGTTAGCGCTCTTGCTTCACTATTCCTGGACCGTGTCTTTCTGTGTACATGTTTCCATCACTATCACCGAAAAATATGTTTGTTAGGGTCAAAGGTGATTAGCTTGGTTCTACAGCAGCAGATGGGTCCCCGGGCGCCGCCCATGGGTGCCCACTGCTCCTTCCAGGTGCCCCAACAGCATGAGGGATGGTTTAAATGCAGAGGACAAATAAAGTACTTGACTTTTTACTTTTATCTGCAACTAAATCTACCCTGAGGTACAGATAAAATGACCGTACATTACTTTATATATAATGTGTATGTGTGTGTATTTGTTTTGTTTCTATCTTTGTCTTTCTTTTATTCATTTTCATTGGCTTTGTTAACATATGTATTTTTATTAAAATTATGTATTCTTAATAAAATAATTTAAAATTAAAGTTATTTCCTTGGTGTGGTCATCTAAAAGTTGAATTAAACCTTTATTTTGAATTGAACTGGAATAAAAACTCATGCAAACAGGGCTGTTCTGTATTCATTAATGAATGAATGAATGAATGAACACTGCACCGGGGTGGTGCAGTGTTCATTCCACCCTGTTAACTACTGCACCACCCTGTTAACGACTGCACCACCCTGTTAACCACTGCACCACCATGTTAACTACTGCACCACCCTGTTAACTACTGCACCACCCTGTTAACTACTGCACCACCCTGTTAACTACTGCACCACCCTGTTAACGACTGCACCACCCTGTTAACTACTGCACCACCATGTTAACCACTGCATCACCCTGTTAACCACTGCACCACCCTGTTAACCACTGCACCACCCTGTTAACCACTGCACTACCCTGTTAACCACTGCACCACCCTGTTAACCACTGCACCACCCTGTTAACTACTGCACTACCCTGTTAACTACTGCACCACCCTGTTAACTACTGCACCACCCTGTTAACCACTGCACCACCCTGTTAACTACTGCACCACCCTGTTAACCACGGCACCACCCTGTTAACTACTGCACCACCCTGTTAACCACTGCACCACCCTGTTAACCACTGCACCACCCTGTTAACTACTGCACCACCCTGTTAACTACTGCACCACCCTGTTAATTACTGCACCACCCTGTTAACCACTGCACCACCCTGTTAACTACTGCACCACCCTGTTAACTACTGCACCACCCTGTTAATTACTGCACCACCCTGTTAACTACTGCACCACCCTGTTAACCACTGCACCACCCTGTTAACTACTGCACCACCCTGTTAACTACTGCATCACCCTGTTAACCACTGCACCACCCTGTTAACTACTGCACTACCCTGTTAACCACTGCACCACCCTGTTAACTACTGCACCACCCTGTTAACCACGGCACCACCCTGTTAACTACTGCACCACCCTGTTAACCACTGCACCACCCTGTTAACTACTGCACCACCCTGTTAACTACTGCACCACCCTGTTAACCACTGCACCACCCTGTTAACTACTGCACCACCCTGTTAACTACTGCACCACCCTGTTAACTACTGCACCACCCTGTTAACTACTGCACCACCCTGTTAACCACTGCACCACCCTGTTAACCACTGCACCACCCTGTTAACTACTGCACCACCCTGTTAACTACTGCACCACCCTGTTAACTACTGCACCACCCTGTTAACTACTGCACCACCCTGTTAACCACTGCACCACCCTGTTAACCACTGCACCACCCTGTTAACCACTGCACCACCCTGTTAACTACTGCATCACCCTGTTAACCACTGCACCACCCTGTTAACCACTGCACCACCCTGTTAACTACTGCACCACCCTGTTAACTACTGCATCACCCTGTTAACCACTGCACCACCCTGTTAACTACTGCACTACCCTGTTAACCACTGCACCACCCTGTTAACTACTGCACCACCCTGTTAACCACGGCACCACCCTGTTAACTACTGCACCACCCTGTTAACCACTGCACCACCCTGTTAACTACTGCACCACCCTGTTAACCACTGCACCACCCTGTTAACCACTGCACCACCCTGTTAACTACTGCACCACCCTGTTAACTACTGCATCACCCTGTTAACCACTGCACCACCCTGTTAACCACTGCACCACCCTGTTAACTACTGCACCACCCTGTTAATTACTGCACCACCCTGTTAACCACTGCACCACCCTGTTAACTACTGCACCACCCTGTTAACTACTGCACCACCCTGTTAACTACTGCACCACCCTGTTAACTACTGCACCACCCTGTTAATTACTGCACCACCCTGTTAACCACTGTACCACCCTGTTAACCACTGCACCACCCTGTTAACCACTGCACCACCCTGTTAACTACTGCACCACCCTGTTAACTACTGCATCACCCTGTTAACCACTGCACCACCCTGTTAACCACTGCACCACCCTGTTAACCACTGCACCACCCTGTTAACTACTGCACTACCCTGTTAACCACTGCACCACCCTGTTAACTACTGCACCACCCTGTTAACCACGGCACCACCCTGTTAACTACTGCACTACCCTGTTAACCACTGCACCACCCTGTTAACTACTGCACCACCCTGTTAACCACGGCACCACCCTGTTAACTACTGCACCACCCTGTTAACCACTGCACCACCCTGTTAACCACTGCACCACCCTGTTAACCACTGCACCACCCTGTTAACTACTGCATCACCCTGTTAACCACTGCACCACCCTGTTAACCACTGCACCACCCTGTTAACTACTGCACCACCCTGTTAACTACTGCACCACCCTGTTAACCACTGCACCACCCTGTTAACTACTGCACCACCCTGTTAACTACTGCACCACCCTGTTAACTACTGCACCACCCTGTTAACTACTGCACCACCCTGTTAACCACTGCACCACCCTGTTAACCACTGCACCACCCTGTTAACTACTGCACCACCCTGTTAACTACTGCACCACCCTGTTAACTACTGCACCACCCTGTTAACTACTGCACCACCCTGTTAACCACTGCACCACCCTGTTAACCACTGCACCACCCTGTTAACCACTGCACCACCCTGTTAACTACTGCATCACCCTGTTAACCACTGCACCACCCTGTTAACCACTGCACCACCCTGTTAACCACTGCACCACCCTGTTAACCACTGCACCACCCTGTTAACCACTGCACCACCCTGTTAACTACTGCACCACCCTGTTAACTACTGCACCACCCTGTTAACCACTGCACCACCCTGTTAACTACTGCACCACCCTGTTTTCTCTGTTCATCTGTGTTTGTCAAACACCAAAGTGACGCTGGTTCTTTCAAAGCGGAAACAGGATCATGACCTTGGTTAAGTTTAACGTTGTCATGGAAACCAACATCTAAAAAATTATGCTGTTTTTGATTTTGGAGCTTATTATATATTGTTTTTCCTCCCTCCTGACTTGGGCAGGTTTCAACTTGTTTGTGTAATAAATGAGTGCAAACGAAAAGTAATGAGGGTGAAGTGTTAACGGGTAGAAAAACACACTGATGGTGTTGACTGATAACACTGAACACTGTGTCCAATGAACACTATACTGAATACAATAGACTGACACACAGACAAACAAACAAACAGATAGACAAACAGATAAACAGACAAACAGATAAACAGACAAACAGATAAACAAATAAACAGACAAACAAATAAACAGACAGACAAACAGATAAACAGACAAACAGATAAACAAACAGATAAACAGATAAACAGACAAACAGATAAACAAACAAATAAACAGATAAACAGACAAACAGATAAACAGACAAACAGACAAACAGATAAACAAATAAACAGATAAACAGACAAACAGATAAACAGACAAACAGATAAACAGATAAACAGACAAACAGATAAACAAATAAACAGACAAACAAATAAACAGATAAACAGACAAACAGATAAACAGATAAACAGACAAACAGACAAACAGATAAACAGACAAACAGATAAACAAATAGACAAACAAATAAACAGATAAACAGACAAACAGACAAACAGATAAACAGACAAACAGATAAACAAATAAACAGACAAACAAATAAACAGATAAACAGACAAACAGATAAACAGACAAACAGATAAACAGACAAACAGATAAACAAATAAACAGACAAACAAATAAACAGATAAACAGACAAACAGATAAACAGATAAACAGATAAACAGACAAACAGATAAACAAACAGATAAACAGATAAACAGACAAACAGATAAACAGACAAACAAATAAACAGACAAACAGATAAACAAACAGATAAACAGACAAACAAACAAACAGATAAACAGATTAATCCATCATCATGATTCATTAGTTTAGAAATTTGAATGCAATTAAATGGAACAGTTGTTTTGTTAAAACTGTTGAAGGTGTTGAATAAATATGTTCCTTGCATATATATTCAGATTTTATATTTATATTAGTTTTGGATATTTAATCACATTTTTGGTGTGTTTTCTTGTATTTAAGTATGTATGTTTTTTTTGTTATTAGTTTTGAAATTGTCATTGCTTTTTTTTTTCAGCATGGTTTGCACATTATTTGTTTGTGTATTTTTATATATTTTGTGGGAAACTTGAGTATAAACAGTCAACTTACATACAGTGTTTTGATCATAACTAATCTAAATTAATTCAAAATAACCTTATGATTAATGTGATCTTTTTTTTTTTTGTCATTTGACAGCCCTAAATTTGTATTTTATTAATTTTGGATGTTTATGCTTCTGCATTTCTGTTTGTTGTGTGTGTTTTTAAGGATGAGATGCATTGGGGTTTGGGGTATGTAACTATGCTGATATATTTTGCACAAATTCAAATGCACAGTTCTGATTGTTGTATAAAAATTCAATAAAAAAAAAGGAAACTTAAAAATATGTGAATGAATCGAGATAGGTTACTGATATTGGAATATTTGCCATTGATTATGTACTTACGACAGCAGAAGGTAGTGGATTAAACATGTGGGTAGATAGAAAGATGACACAAAGAGACGGAGCTGAGATGAGCCCAGGGTTGATATGACATTGGGTGGTCAGCTCTATTTTCTATGTCCTCAGCCTTGATACAAATACTTCAATTCTTTTGTCCTGTTGCTCTCTGTGCGTCTGTCCTCCAACCCGTCCTTATTCATTCCTAAGACATCCATAAATGTTCTGTACAAGGCTGCGACACGTCAGCCCTCTATGAAAAGGCTGAAAGAGAGAGAGAGAGGAAGAGCAAGAGAGAGAGAAAAAGAGACAGAGAGACAGAGAGAGAGAGAGAGAGAGACAGAGACAGAGAGAAGACAGAGAAAGAGAGACAGAGACAGAGAGAAGACAGAGACAGAGAGACAGAGAGAGAGAGAGAGAAAGAGAGACAGAGAGAAGACAGAGACAGAGAGACAGAGAGAGAGAGAGACAGAGAGAGAGAGAGAGAGACAGAGAGAGAGAGACAGAGAGAGACAGAGAGAGAGAGAAAGAGAGACAGAGAGAAGACAGAGAAAGAGAGACAGAGACAGAGAGAAGACAGAGAGAGAGAGAGAGAGACAGAGAGAGAGAGAGAAGACAGAGACAGAGAGACAGAGAGAGACAGAGAGAGAGAGAAAGAGAGACAGAGAGAAGACAGAGAGAGAGAGAGAGAGAAGACAGAGACAGAGAGACAGAGAGAGACAGAGAGAGAGAGAAAGAGAGACAGAGAGAAGACAGAGAGAGAGAGAGACAGAGAGAAGACAGAGAAAGAGAGACAGAGACAGAGAGAGACAGAGAGAGAGAGAGAGACAGAGAGAGAGAGAGACAGAGAGATTTTTTTTTATTTATTTACATTCTAGCCACAAAATAACAGAAAACATCAGACACTGTCTTTGTAAAAAATCCAAACAAAACCAGCAAAGAACAAAAAATCTTCCTATGACAGAATAGGACAAAAATAAACTTTTTTTTCACTTCATTTGAATCTTTCTTAATAGAACAGAAACACAAAATGAAACTATTCAGTTAAAGAAAAAAAAATACCAAAAGTAAAAAACAAAAAAGAAAACAAATAACATTTTAATTCTAACATTTGATCTTGAACCAAACCATAATAGAAATAGAACAAATATTTTTATAACACCGTACCTTTTTGAATTCCTCCAAATCCTCCGTCATTCTGTCGTATTTCAAACCAACAGTGATTCAGTCTTTTATCATTAAACATTTTCACAGTGTCACAGTCCAAACTCTCCTCTAGTTTCTTTTTCCTGCTCAGTTCCAAGTATAAAATTCATCAGTTCACATTTGATTCTGTTTCTGTCTGGATTTAAAACCTCAAATAAAAATGTGTTTGTAGAAAACCTCGTTAAAAACACTAATAAGACCCACACCTTCTCTCCACTGTGTTCACTCGTCCACTCACTTTGTTAGGGTTCGGGTTTTGCTGAAGGTCCAGGTGGACTTTTGTGGCACTGGTCTACTGGTCAGGCTGTTTCTGGGTGGGGTTAGGATTATATCCTAGTCCTAGTCCAGCTTGGGACCCCAGTAGGAGAGCCCGGGCCCCATCAGGTCTGACGTCCCTGTTAGGGGGGATAGTAGAGTGGCGTAGTGTGGGGAGGCTTCTTTTCCTTCCCTAGCAGGCCCCCGTGGACCAGATATATATAAAACTAAACCAGATTATATAAAAAATGATTAGTAAAAAATATGCGTAGAAAAACTAAAATCACACTATTGAAGCGTAAAACACAGCCAAGGACATGCAACACATACAAATTATTAGAATAAAACACCAGTTCATGGACACATATTAAAGCAAACATAAAAAAATAATATCAAATAAATAAACAAACATGAAAATAACATAAAAAAAAAGCCACAGACCTATCAAGAGAACATATAACGTACATGGTAGTATTGTGTATATGTCTCTATGTTTGTGCAATATGTTTGTGTGTTTTATATGTGTGTGTGTTTTATATGTGTGTGTGTTTTATATGTGTGTGTGTTTTATATGTGTGTGTGTTTTATATGTGTGTGTGTTTTATATGTGTGTGTGTTTTATATGTGTGTGTGTTTTATATGTGTGTGTGTTTTATATGTGTGTGTGTTTTATATGTGTGTGTGTTTTATATGTGTGTGTGTTTTATATGTGTGTGTGTTTTATATGTGTGTGTGTTTTATATGTGTGTGTGTTTTATATGTGTGTGTGTTTTATATGTGTGTGTGTTTTATATGTGTGTGTGTTTTATATGTGTCTGTGTTTTATATGTGTGTGTGTTTTATATGTGTCTGTGTTTTATATGTGTGTGTGTTTTATATGTGTCTGTGTTTTATATGTGTGTGTGTTTTATATGTGTCTGTGTTTTATATGTGTGTGTGTTTTATATGTGTGTGCAATACACACCCACACACATACCAGTATATATGTATGTGTGTGCGTGTCCATATACTCGCGCACACATACATTCTATGTCTAGATGAAATCTGATAAAAAAACGATAAAAGTCCCGTCCTAGCACTTGTCTTTTATTCGTCCTGGTGCCTGCGCTGGGGAGGGGTTAGGGTTAGGGTTAGGTAGAGACATACACACCTGTTGAGTAGAGTGTATGATTTTTTTAGAGGTCTCCTTCTGGGCCACGGGGAGCCGCCATGGATACGTGGGCCTCCCCGGGGGGTACGGGCACGGGGTCAGAGCTGGGTCCTCCAGTGCCAGGGGGGGGGGGGGGGTCATTAAGCCCCCCCCCCCCTCCCCTGGCACCGGAGGACCCAGCCTCTCCACCCACTGCCCCCCCACTCTCTTTCTCTGCCCCACGGTCCAATGACGTTCGCCTCCAGGCCGCAGATGATGAGGTGGTCCGGAAGGTCCTGTTGGAAGTGTTGACTAAGTCACTCGTCCACTCAGTTTGTTACCGTTTAAAACCTTTCCTAAAAACTGCTCCATGTGTTTAGGGTTAGGGTTAGGGTTAGGGTTAGCCTGCAGGGTAATCGACTCAGCTGGTAAAAAAGGATCGGGACTGTTTTTAAAATCAGAGGATAAAATATTAAAAGGAAATTCTAAAACCTGGTCCTGGGTCAGTGTGGACCCTCTACAGTACTCACTGATGACCTTCTGCTCGTCCTCTGTCAGCTGGTCTGTCCATGTCCTCAGCAGAAGACTGATGGTCCTCACTAAGGGTTAGGGTTAGAGGACAGAGCATCGTCCATGTGTGGACCACACAGGTCCACCACATGTTTTATCAAAACAATCTTTGTTTTTAAAAACTTTAATAAAACTGTGTTTCGTAAAACCCTGCCCACATTAAAACCAGTCCCAAAAACAACAGGTTCTTTTAAAATCCAGAGGTGAGTCCACTCTCTGGATGTGGTCTTTTTTAAAACTTCCCCAAACCTTAAAAACAGACTGATTAAACCTTGGTAGATGCCCCGGTCCATGTCCCCACAGGTCCATCAGGAACAGGGACTCACTCAGTCCCAGACCGCTGCACCGGGTCAGGATGGCGTTGGCGACAGGTCTCCACACTAAACCCACCGGGACGCTCAGCAGTCTGTGCAGGTACTGGAGTCTGAACGCTGTTCCTCTGCTGCAGGGCCGGACTGGATCAGGGTTTCAGGCCGGGACTATCCCGCAGCATCCAGCACCATGGAGGCAGAAAAAAAAATCCCCTCCAAAAACCACACCTTTGGGGGTTGAGGGGGTTTTTCATTTTCTTTTAACAATTAAAGTAATACTATTCCACTGGCTGTGACACAACACACTATTAAACTAATGCATGACAACAGCTCAGTACAGTACAGCTCAGTACAGTACAGCTCAGTACAGTACAGCTCAGTACAGTACAGCCCAGTACAGTACAGCTCAGTACAGTACAGCTCAGTACAGTACAGCCCAGTACAGTACAGCTCAGTACAGTACAGCCCAGTACAGTACAGTACAGTACAGTACTTTTCACCATATTTACTTTTGTCTCAGGTTACTTACATATGTGTTATTAACAACATGTTTGTATTATTTTGTCACCAAACTTTTCAGATGTTATCTTAGTATGGCTAATAAACACTAATATTCAATGTTAAAGTTCAAAGGTCAACAGTCTATCCTATAACTGAAGTTTAAATATCTGTCAGTCTTCCTGCAGACCACCTGTGGAGTTTTACCCATATGTCTAAAAATACTGTATGCATTAAAATTAACATTACATTTATTCATATGTGTTCATATATACTATTCTGTTTTTCAGTTTCCCATCATATTGGAATATTGATCATATAAAACAGACACACTAATCTTTACTGTCCACACACACAATCATACAACTCTCCAATCATCATGAACGCAATTATAATGAAAGTAACATCAAATAAAGTCCAAAAGCCCTGCTGTGATCAAAATATGGGATCAATAAAAAAAAACCTTCCTAAAAAGGTCAGCAGGTGGCACATTTTAGCCAAACGTAGCCAAACTAAACATACATTTAAATCATGCCTAATACCAACAATAAAAGCACAATATAAATCCAGAGCTAACATTAGTGTTAGCATCAGTAGCACTCTGGCTGCTACTGGGTTTAATAAACAACTCAGTTATTTTCTGACCTTTCACCTCCTCCTCCTTGACTGACCTTTTTCTTTCCATTACAAAAACGTGAACATAACTAATGATAATCTATGACTTAGTAAAAGGTTAATGATACCTGTCTAGGCTAACCCTCGTCAATGTTTTTCTCTTTTTTCTAGAGTTAGCATTAGCTTAATGCTACATTATAAATTAGCTTAGTTGGCACCTCGCACAACTAACTGTAATGTTATGTAACGTTAGCTGGCTGTCAATATTTGGCTAATATCTATTTAACTTTCAAAAATGATGAGTTATCTCAAACTACCGTAATAAATAAACCTTTTCGTCGCCCGAATCACACAGATTGACTCCTCCTCCGACTGTCTGACCCGTCACTTCCAAGATGCGCTCTGGCAAGATAACTGTCGTTCGGGCTACTTTTGTTTTCGACGCGGTCATGTATTTGCAACAAACATAAAATGTATAGAAATTTGAAGACGTGACGTGCGCCGCTACTCAATGAATGTAGTGGAAACACTGCAATCACAAAAAAACGCTACCAATCACTTCCGCTGTGACTCTTCGGAGCTTCAAGCACTTTATCATTGTTTATAAACAAACTAATTGGGGCGGGGGTCAGGCCACTGAGCCGGCAGGCCAGCGTGCAAAGTCCCGGTTCTCCCGTGGGCCAGTCCGGCCCTGCTGCTGCTGGGCAGATGGATCAGGTGGATCAGTCCCTGTCCTCCTTTGTCCCTGGGTAGGAACAGGACACTCTGTGGGACCCAGTGCAGCTGGTCCCAGAAGAAGTCCTCCATGATGACCTGGATTTTGGATAGAAGATCGACTGGAGGATCTACACACGACAGACGATACCATAACACTGAAGTTATTAAATTACTAATAATTAAAACCCGATCTTTAACCCTTGTGCGGTCCTTCGTAAAAGACACACTGGCTGTGTCCTACAATCGGGTCTTAAAAACCCAGATTCCAAAGTTCAGTTCCATAGACTCATCACCCCACCCCGCAAGGATATATTACTGTTTTCAGTAGTAAGCAATGGCATCCTACAGTACGTATAAAAAGGTACATTTGTGAACCACCGGGTCTCTTTGACCCGAAGGACCGCACAAGGGTTAAAAGACAGTTTGAGTAAAATCCATTTCCATTGGTTTATTCGACCTTTGACTTTTTATAAAATATTGTCCCAGTTTTTCCCAATGAATTCATTGTTTCCTAAAAATATCCCCAGGTATTTTATCCCTGTCTTCTTCTATTCCAATGTACCGGGCAACACCAACCTCTGCACCCCCTCCCCTACCATCAGAGCCTGTCCAATGGACACTGTGTTTTAAAAATCAATATCATCTTGAGTTTTAATTAAAACAATGACATCATCTGCGTAGGCTGACAGCTTAACGAGCCAATCACAGTGTGGGAGTTTAAAACCAGATAAACCTTGTCTGAGTCTGTGGAGTAAGGGTTCTAAAACCAGAGAATATAACATCCCTGACAGTGGACACCCCTGTCCCACACCCCTCTACTTTAAAGGGTGCGCTCAAACCACCATTAACTTTTAATACACTCAACGTCTCTATACAAGGCCTGGATCTAAACCTAGACCCTGTCTATACAAGGCCTGGATCTGAACCTAGACCCTGTCTATACAAGGCCTGGATCTGAACCTAGACCCTGTCTATACAAGGCCTGGATCTGAACCCAGACCCTGTCTATACAAGGCCTGGACCTGAACCCCGACCCTGTCTATACAAGGCCTGGACCTGAACCCCGACCCTGTCTATACAAGGCCTGGATCTTGGCAATAAGACCTGAACTGAAACCAAACCCTGCCAGCGTCCGCCACAGGTACGAGTGTTCAACCCGGTCTAACCCTTCTCCTGGTCTATGGAAATAAGACCCAGGTCACTGCCCAATGAGTTGCAGAGTTCCAAAACATCCCTAATTAAATATATGTTGTCATTAATCAACCTAGCAGGTACACAGTAGGTCTGGTCCACATGGATGATGTGCTCCATCACCTTCCTCATCCTGTTGGCCCAGACCTTGGAGAGGAGCTTGTAGTCTGTGCAGAGGAGGGCCACAGGCCGCCAGTTCTTAATGTCCTGCAGGTCTCCCTTCTTAGGGAGGAGGGTGATGACGGCCCTCCTGCAGCTCAGAGGCAGCTGACCCTTCTGTAGGCTGTCAGTCAGTACCTCCAACAGATCCCCACTGACCTCTGGACAAAAGGTTTTGAAGAAGTCCACAGGGAGCCCATCCAGACTACTTAACCACTGCACCACCCCGTTAACTACTGCACCACCCCGTTAACTACTGTACCACCCCGTTAACTACTACATCATCCCGTTAACTACTACATCATCCCGTTAACTACTGCACCACCCTGTTAACTACTGCACCACCCTGTTAACTACTGCACCACCTGTTAACTACTGCACCACCCTGTTAACTACTGCACCACCTGTTAACCACTGCACCACCTGTTAACTACTGCACCACCCTGTTAACTACTGCACCACCCTGTTAACTACTGCACCACCTGTTAACTACTGCACCACCCTGTTAACTACTGCACCACCTGTTAACCACTGCACCACCCTGTTTTCTCTGTTTATTTGAATAAAAACCATCTAAGGATTGTTATGTTCATTTGTGTAGAAGCAGCAGTGGTTTGTACCCACAGACTCATGTAATGACACTCATGGATGATGTAATCCACAGCAGTGAAAGTGTGTGGTGACTTTACAGCTTTTAGTCAAGTCAGAGCACAAAAGTTACCCGGGCCATGGCCCCCCTTGGCCCCCTCGGTTCTGCAGTGTATGCACTGGGGTACATTTTCAGGATAATATGGAACTGGTTTGGATTTAATTCGAACACCACTGACCACAGTCAGATACTGACGTGTAGGGACCACAATGGAAATAAGAGTCTGAGCTTTTTTGTTTTCTCCCTGACTGTCTTGTTTATTTTATGTGGTCTATGACACAGGTTGCATGTTTTATTTCAACAATAGTCAAATAAATTCAATTGAATTCAATTACCCTTTGGAGTCTGAGTGTATTTTAGCCGTTTGTCAATACTTTTGATTTTGCCTTTATATCGCTCATAAAAAAGTGTTGAGCTTTAGTTTATTTCGATTGTGTCAGAGTAAAGAAAAACAAACCACCAAGGAAGGAAAACAAAGAGAAAAAAATAAACTAGTATTTACAGAATGTTTAACTCCGCCCCTATTTTGTTCCAATCTCCAGTTTCTATGACAACCTGTTCTTGAATTAGAGCCAATAATGTGATTTTGACCTTTCTCCTAAATGCGACCTTGACCTTTGACCTTATGCAATATTAATAATTTGATTATATGTATATATGTGTCAGTGTGTGTAATATTATGATAATATATCCAGTATTGATTAAGTTATAGTGTGATATGTCTGTTTGACACAAACAGTGTTACACAAGTTAATTTGGACACACGTCACCTTTGACCTCCACAGATCTGAAAAACTATTGGTCGTAGGTGATAACACCAATTATTAGAATTGTATAAATCTTCATTCTGCATCGTTTGGTACTAATCTGAGAGTTATGTGACCCTCTGTTCTGGAGTTATAACCTATAATGTGATTTTGACCTTTTAGTTAATTGTGACCTTGACCTTTGACCTTTACTCAAATGGATCATTGCATCTGATGTGCATTAGCTATATGTATATGTCCATGTAACGTCATGGTGATATCTACAGTATTCATTGTATGGAGTATAATTTGTGCCACTGTTTATGTGATTCAGTATGATTGCATTTTGATTTATGTACTAGGTAAATATTGTAGGATGTGTGTTATGTGGAGGGTACGGATATAGATTATACCTGAGGCTGTTTTTATGAGTGCTGGATGATAATTAAAACCAACTTATTTAAATTTTTTGTGAGAACTCATGTAATTAGCTTTTCTTTTTTTTTGGGTTTTGGTATTTTTGCACTGTAAATATTTGCACTCATCACTGGTATTTTGGACTTGGTGTATAATGAAGTAAAAAAACACTCAAGTCTTGTCGTTTGAACGGTTGATTCCATCTTTGAAAAACAAACCTGTGACAGACTGTCATTTTAAATGAAAGTCCTAGACCAATATTAATTGATTTATGAATTTATTTCAAAGATGAGTGTGAAAACAGAAGAAAATAAATAACAAAACAC
Source organism: Siphamia tubifer (assembly GCA_020466265.1). Classification (NCBI taxonomy): domain Eukaryota; kingdom Metazoa; phylum Chordata; class Actinopteri; order Kurtiformes; family Apogonidae; genus Siphamia; species Siphamia tubifer. The sequence continues at coordinate 53,884,032 of CM035791.1, read as the reverse complement.
TTAAACACAAGACATGTGATATATAAGACATATTCCAATAGGAGTGAGAAGAAGTACATGAAGGAGGAAGTTCTGTTGCACCAAACCACCATCACATAAAAAAATAAAAAACCTCCATGGTGAATGTTCAAACTGTTGGACTCACCGTGCCACTGCTGATGTGCTCACCTTAATGAGGCTGCATCACCTCTGAATCTGAAGGCGTAGGTTGGTGTGTTAAAGCGTCCGTCAGTGATGCACACGTGTGACATCAGCGTGCCGAGTCCAGCTGTGGCAGGTGGGACACACCATGTGATTGGACGTAGAGACGGAGCCGAGCTGCTGCGACCAGCGCCGCTGTTGCAGACAGACGCGGCAGAACAAGTGTCCGCAGGTGAGACGGTAGACGGGGGAGGCGGGAAAGGAGTAAACGGAAAGCCAACGGGAACAGGCACAGCATGTCCAATCACCTGGAAGGAAAAGACAAAACCCAAAGTTAGAAAAGAATCAGCTGATATCCCCAACACTTCAAAACAGAAGAATGTGTAATTCATGTTTTGGTAACACAGTATAAGTTAGTAATAATATACAAGGTACTAATTCTATAGTCATTTCATGGTAATAATGCCTTTGTTACCACTTCTTACAAGTAATTTCAATTAGTTTTGAGTGTAATTACTCTGCAGTTTCTAGGTAATAAGTCATATAAACAGCTTCCATTCAGATTTCTTTATTTATTCCCAAGGGGTCATTCAGTTTGCAGACATTGGTCGCAACATAAAAAACACACATTCCACAATTACAAAAAGATCTGTCAGTATTCAGAGCAGCTAAAAAGGCCCAGCAATAAATACATAAAATACAACAGTGACAGTGCAACAGAATCAAACAGATACATAAATACATCTTAAAAACAGAAAAAGAGATGACACATGTATAAAAATGTGCAGTATACCCTAACCCTGTTGGCACTATCACTGTCATTTAAAACACATTCTTTTATCACAGATGAGTGAAGAATGTGAGAAAACGTCAACAATCTTTAAATTCTTTTTACAGAAGCGACAACAGTCGTTCAGCTCCATAATCCACCATTTTGTTTAGTCATTCCTAACTTTCTCCAGAGTCTTCCGTCAACTTTCAGGCGCTCTAACTACGTCATCCTAAAGATTACACTGATTGGTTGTAGTACCGTCCTATTACATACAGAGGATTTGAAAGACAACCTTTTAGCCCCGCCTCCTCTGACTATGAAGCACCACTAGACCCATACATGGAATGAATAGAGATAGCACTGCTAGGCTAGGCTAGGCTAGGCTAGGCTAGTTTTGTGGGTGAAAGTGTGGAACAGTTTGGGGGAGGAGTTAAGTTCTAAGTTTTAACTCCTGTTCACCATGCTTGTATTGTTTTTTACTATACGTTTTCTTTTTCTTCTCCACGTCTTAACGTTTAAATAAGTGTAATAAATCCAATCCTTTTCGACTTCAGCTGTTGTCATACTTGCTGTGCTGTTCATCTGATGGTGGGGAGGCTGGTCAGGGGTCTCAGGGTCAGGACCAACCCCACTCTGCTGGGACAGATTTGATGTGAAAGAGGGTCGGCCTCGCAGGGCGGAGGACAGGGCCTCATCCAGGCTGGCTGACAAACGCTGCTCATGGGAACTACAGGAGGGGGCTGGGAAATCAAACAGCAGCAAATATCCACAAATAAACATGGCTGCCATGAGTATAAACAGCTTTTGTAAGTTTAGTAAAAACATAGATATTGACTCACATGAAGCCTGGTCATGTCTTGGTCTTTTTATTTCAGGGGTTTGGTTTTTAGTTCCACCACCTGAAGTTTCTGTTGAGTTTGAAGGAAACCTATTCGGATCTTCTTTCTTTCTTCTGTCCGATTCTAATTTAGTATATTTGTTACGAAACTGGTGGTTTGACGAGTCTGCCGTTTCTCTCGTCCTTTTTGTGCTTCCTGTGCCAGTGTTACTTTGAAGAGCAGTAGAGTTTATGGAACTATCACCAGTGGACTTTTGGACAGACTTCAGTGATTTTCCTTCTACTTTCGAGGACACAAGCCTTGATGGATGTGGGTTTTCTCCTTCCATTTGTCTCCCCAGTTTCCCATCAGTCCTTAACTCTCCTTTCTGCAGGAGGAAGTGGTCAATGCGACTCTTCAGCTGTGGGTTGGGAAGGGGTCGGCAGGATGCAGTGAACGCTACTCCAGTGAAGGGGTCACTGGGTAGTCGTCCCCAAGTGGCTTCTGTCTTCTGATACTCCTCCAAGGTGGTGTTGTCTACAGACACACCGCTGGGCAGCAGCATCGGTAGTGTCATCACCTCCTGAGTTATGGGGTCCAGGAACTCTTCAGGGATTGAAACGCTGCAAGATTTAGAGCAAAGAGATGATTATTAGAGCCAGGGTTCATACACAATATTATGTATTCCTAACAATGCAAGTGGACTTTAAACAACCTGAAGAAAAATGTAAAGTATTCAATTTTACCCTCAGAGGTTTAACAATAAAATGAATCACAATGTGTGATTCTAGATTAAATTAACATTTATTCCATATTTTCCACACTAGGATGCGCACTGGACTATTAGACGTATTAAGTGAAGCCAAAACAATGAGGTAAAAAGTCTAAATTCCCAGTCACAAAGCACAACTACAATTAATCCACATATAAGGTGCACAGTTGTTTTTGGAGAAAATTTGGAAAAAAGTCTTAAGTGTCACCTGTGGAGAAAATACAGTTCACGTCCCAGTGAAGACACACGTTAAATCCAAACATTCCAGGCATTTCTATTTAATTTGGGCAGATTTTAGTCCATAACCACTTAACCACATGAGGCAGGATACATCCCAACAAATGAGTGAACAGGAAGTGACCTGGAAGTGCATTTCCTGTTCACTGAACACAGTAGAACGTTAGGTGAAGACAACATTATTATGCTGTAAAAAACAAAAAATACATGACTTTTCCAAAACTTTCTGTGCCTTTTTACTTTTTCAAATCTTTCCAGGCCAGGAATTTCCATTTTTCAAATTCCAAAACTTCTCCATGTTTTTACAAAAAGGATGAACCCTGTAAGAGCGCACAATATGTTTTAAGAGCATCGACATCACAATGTACGTGTTTGCAGTAGTCACATGAGAGGTCACATGACAGGTTCTGTTAATGTAGGAGACGAATGAGCTCAACATTTTCTGATGTCAATAGAACCTGACACACACTGAACTGTTTGGACTGAGTTACTATGGTAACAAGACTGAAAAATGACTGACCAACAAGAGAACATCACCCAAAACCAACAAGAGAACATCACCATAAACCAACAAGAGAAAATCACCCAAAAACCAACAAGAGAAAATCACCCAAAACCAACAACAGAGAATCACCCAAAATCAAAGAAAAGCAACATCGGTTTATCGGTCAATGAAGTCGGAGTCTAGTCGACTTGCGATTTGTGTCTGACCACCACAACGGTCTTTTGTTTAGAAACAATAACATGCGACTTGTGGACTCCTCCAAATTTAAGTCGACTCATGCTATGGAAGTCAACGTGTCGACTAGTCTGTTAATGCCCTAATATAAATATATATATATATATATATATATATATATATATATATATATATATACACGCTTATGTCTATTTATTTATCTATTATTTACTTAATTTTTGTTTAATTTTTTAAATAATTTCAGTTACAGAAGGATGACAGTCAAATGTATGTTCAGTTTCGACAACTAATCTGTTTGACCATTTGTGTCGTTATTCATTCTCGAGTAATTTTTCATACTGAAATATATATTGTAGGGTTAAAAAAAAATCGCAATATCAGTTTTTTTCCAATATTGTTCAGACCAAATTATTACTAACAAATTAAATATAGATCCAGATGGACACAGTTGGGTTGATCAAAGGGCCAAGACTAAGGAGAGGAGCCTCTGGACTTCATACCATGACATTTGTAGCAGAGGATACACAAAGCATCATTTACCAAAATTGGTTCAGTAGTTCTTGCACAAAGTTGCAGACCAACAGACAGACAAATGGACAGACAAAAAAAAAAAACTATCCAAAAACAGGTAAAAAGTAGAAGTACTGATTCAACTCCTTTACTGAAGTAAAAGTAAAGCAGTACAACTTCTCAATTGTAATAAAGTATGAAAGTAAAAAGTAAAATTGGATTTTTTGTTATGAATAAAACAATACTTATTTAACCAGGAAAAAAATCTGAACATTTTCAAAAGTATCCAAAAATAAAGCCCTTAAAAGTCCGTTACTCTGTGTCTAATCGGGTCATGGTACTGGTCATGGTAGAGGCAGGTAATTTAGGAAGGTATTAAAAGGAAATAAGACAAATTGCATAATTTTGAGATTTAAAAAAATCACAATTTCTCTGCATTGATTTGATTTACTTGTCAACTGTTGCTTCTGTTTAGTTTGAAAAAGTAACGAGTCTATTCTGAGAAAGTAAAGAGTATAAAGTACAAATATTTATATAAATGTACAGAGTATAAAGTACAAATATTTATATAAATGTAAAGAGTATAAAGTACAAATATTTATATAAATGTACAGAGTATAAAGTACAAATATTTATATAAATGTAAAGAGTATAAAGTACAAATATTTATATAAATGTAAAGAGTATAAAGTACATATATTTGTGAACAAATATAGGGAGTATTATAGTGTGTATATTATAGTGTGTATATTATAGTGTGTATATTATAGTGTGTGTATATTATAGTGTGTATATTATAGTGTGTATATTATAGTGTGTATATTATAGTGTGTATATTATAGTGTGTATATTATAGTGTGTATATTATAGTGTGTATATTATAGTGTGTATATTATAGTTGTATTACAAACTCTTAAATGAGAAGACAATGGAAAAGTTGAGAGAGTGATTTTTCCAATATTCCTGTGAACATGTTATGAAAACAACGACGACTGTTAGTTCTGTTCACTGTTAGACATCAGCTACAAGCACAGAACACACTCCAACGTCAATGGAATAGAAACAAGGACATTTTTGTACAACATAACATGAAACCTAGTCCATCCCCCTGCCCCCATAGAAGGGGTGGGTGGGGGTGGGGGTGGGGGTGTCTGCCTTGGCAGAGGTCTTCACTCTCCTAGTGCTTTTCCAGTTTTTGTTTACATTGTCCATTTTCTTTCCACAAATATATATTAACATCATTATTATTGATTATTGTCATCATTTCTGTTTATGGTTTTCATTTTACACACACACACACACACACACACACACACACACACACACACACACACACACACACACACACACACACACACACACACACACACACACACACACACACACACACACACACACACGTATCAGATCTACTTAATAAATGTAGTGTTGTTTTTCTTTTGGAGGAAGGGTATTAACATCAAAGTTGATCCAGTCAGATGGGCTGAGGATTTTATAAGTTTTAACTTCCACCCACATGCTTGTATTGTTTTTAAATATACGTTTTTGTTTTTGTTTTTTTCCCATTTCTTAATGTTCAAATAAATCAAATCAATGACATGTGCTCTTGGGTTCTGTCAGGGCAGGCTCACTGTTCCACACATTGTGTCCAAATACCTTGGATCTGCCGTTCGCTGCCGTTGGGTTGGTTTGCAGGAGGAGGCCAGAACCACCGGCCGTGTCAGCGCTCTGTCGTGGGCCTCGTGGGCTTCTTTAATTCGCTGCACATCTTCTGCACGGCAACAGCGAGCCGGCTGTCCCCACACGGACAAAGACTTGAGTCCCAGAGCAGAACCGGCGCCGCCAAAAGGCACAGTGACACGTAACTGTGTGACGGCGCCCAGGGAAAGCAGCCCCCGGCTCCACAGCGCCTCCTGCCGACAGTCTGAAGGCTGCGCAGGTGGAGAGGAGAGGAACGGAGGCCGCGGGTGGAAACGTGAATGTGCAAAACACACTTTAGTTTCTTCCTTTAGTTCACAGCGAGCCACCAGTTTAAAGTCATTATCAGGTGTGTGTGTGTGTGTGTGCACTTTTGGCTCAGGTTCATCTCCTGCTTCTTGACTCCACTCATGGCCTTTACCCTCCCACTCCTGTGGCCTTTGCTGCTTGCTCGCCCCTCTCTCCTTTTGCTGTGCTGCTTGTTGCTCTTGGCCCGGTTCAGATAGTGGATCAGAGCTGGTGCTTATCTCTAGTTTCTTGCAGGCTTGTCCTCGGTCCATACCCCAGGGCCACAGCTCCACATCCACCCTGCACAGCTCCACCTGAAAACCAAACGTCAGTGTCACCTGTGAGGAAGAAAACATGGACACATGATGATAAAGATGGAAGTGTTTCAACAAGTTTACTAAAAAAAAAAAACAACCACCCAACTTTTCAAAAGTCATTATCGAAGGATTGACTTTCCCCATTCAAAAAACAGGTAAATGCAGATGCACTTCTGACAGCAGTTGGGCTGCAGTGACTTTCAGAAATGTTGAGACAGAGGCAGGAGTTGTACCGTGTCCCCATAAGTCTTCATAAATAAGAGACATAATACATTCCATACATATATGCTTTAAAATGTATTTCTTTATATTTCTGAAAACACACAAAAAAAAACATTTGAATAAAGAACAACCAATAGACATGTCAGTCATATAGAGCAGATTATATAAATAATATCATTTTTCCAATGTTTGGACACTTCTGATGTGTGGGCTGACCCACAGTGAGCGCTCACCCACAGTTGTGGGTCATTGAAAAATATTTGTAATTATATTGTGGTTGTGGTCGTTTGTCATTTTATATAAACATTAAAATATTCTGGTAAATAAACTTTATTCAGTGAATGTTGGTGAAGGTGTCGTCCATGGTGGTCAGTATACTACGGTATGGAGGGAGAGAGAGAGGAAATAAACAAACATCCAAATAAAAACAATAAGGTTTGGGACACGTGGGCTGAGATTTTTAAAGATGTTTTTGTTTCCATGGAAACCAGGTTCAAATGTGTCTTTGGGTGTTACAGGTTTTAGATGCTACGTTAGTGTTGATAACTTTTGAACAATGAACAAGAACAAACATATTTATAAACATATTAACTTACAAACAATGACATGGAATTTAAACACAGAAATAAATGCAGGTATGTGAGTAAGGTCAAAGGTCATGTGATGTTCAGGTATGTGAATGAGGTCAAAGGTCATGTGATGTTCAGGTATGTGAGTAAGGTCAAAGGTCATGTGATGTTCAGGTATGTGAGTAAGGTCAAAGGTCATGTGATGTTCATAAAGACCATTGACTACTTTAAAAAAAAAAGTGGGCCCAGAAGCGGGTCAGGTTCATCCTTTTCAAATATATTTCTTGTGGTCCCAGTTGTGGGCGGGTTAGTTAAAAAAAAGGTTGGTTGGGGGTCGTTTATACATGGACGTGTGCGTCACTAATGGAGACCCTGTAGTTAGAGCTGGACAATATATTGTTTGAGCATCGACATCACAATGTATGTGTGCGCTTCTGTCAGTCTGCCCCAGGAACAGTGTGGATGCATATGTAGTTTAGCACCACTAGAGGGAGAATGTGAGAGTGAATCAAAAATGGATCCACGGTGTGTGTACATAGAAAAGACCTTTTTTTCCTCCATCTGTCTTTCTGTCAGCAGGATTACACAAAATGTTCTGAACAGATTTTGATGAAACTTTCAGGAATGATAGACAATGGGTCAAGGAATAACTCATTAGATTTTGAGCAATGAAGGTCAAAGGTCAATGCCACAGTAAAGGTCAACAGTTGAAACACATCAGTGGTAATATCTTTTTTTCCATTCATATGGTCTGAGCTTAACCTTTGACCCTACCCTTCAGGCATCAGGTGGGTCAACACCTATAACCCTAACCTTTGACCCCTAACACTTCAGTCATAAGATGGGTAAACACCTATGGCTCCATTACATCATGTTTTGATGTCATATGACGCCATGTCAAACCTTGGTGGAGGTCTGCTGTCTCTGACTGACTTGTTTTTATTATTATTATAATCAATAGCGTTCTTATGAACAGGGGGGAACTGCCTTTCAAACTTTACTAGGAACTATTCTTATGTCACCTATTGAAGAAAGTGCATGAAAAACACTTTCTCACCATCTGAACCTGCTTTATCCTCACAAGGGTCACAGAGGTCACTGGGCGTCTAATCCAGCTCCAGCAGCACCACCCTGTTAACCACTGCACCACCCTGTAAACTACTGCACCACCCTGTTAACTACTGCACCACCCTGTTAACTACTGCACCACCCTGTTAACTACTGCACCACCCTGTTAACTACTGCACCACCCTGTTAACTACTGCACCACCTTGTTAACTACTGCACCACCTTGTTAACCACTGCACCACCCTGTTAACTACTGCACCACCCTGTTAACTACTGCACCACCCTGTTAACTACTGCACCACCCTGTTAACTACTGCACCACCCTGTTAACCACTGCACCACCTTGTTAACCACTGCACCACCCTGTTAACTACTGCACCACCCTGTTAACTACTGCACCACCTTGTTAACCACTGCACCACCCTGTTAACTACTGCACCACCTTGTTAACCACTGCACCACCCTGTTACCTACTGCACCACCCTGTTAACCACTGCACCACCCTGTTAACTACTGCACCACCCTGTTAACCACTGCACCACCCTGTTAACCACTGCACCACCCTGTAAACTACTGCACCACCCTGTTAACTACTGCACCACCCTGTTAACTACTGCACCACCCTGTTAACTACTGCACCACCTTGTTAACCACTGCACCACCCTGTTAACCACTGCACCACCCTGTTAACTACTGCACCACCTTGTTAACCACTGCACCACCCTGTTAACTACTGCACCACCCTGTTAACTACTGCACCACCTTGTTAACCACTGCACCACCCTGTTAACCACTGCACCACCTTGTTAACCACTGCACCACCCTGTTAACCACTGCACCACCCTGTTAACTACTGCACCACCCTGTTAACCACTGCACCACCCTGTTAACTACTGCACCACCCTGTTAACCACTGCATCACCTTGTTAACCACTGCACCACCCTGTTAACCACTGCACCACCCTGTAAACTACTGCACCACCCTGTTAACTACTGCACCACCCTGTAAACTACTGCACCACCCTGTTAACTACTGCACCACCCTGTTAACCACTGTACGACCATGTTAACTACCGCACCACCCCGGTAACTACTGCACCACCATGTTAACCACTGCACCACCCTGTTAATCACTGCACCACCCTGTTAATTACTGCACCACCCTGTTAACCACTGCACCACCCTGTTAACCACTGCATCATCCTGTTAACCACTGCACCACCCTGTAAACTACTGCACCACCCTGTTAACCACTGCACCACCCTGTTAACTACTGCACCACCTTGTTAACCACTGCACCACCCTGTTAATTACTGCACCACCCTGTTAACTACTGCACCACCATGTTAACCACTGCACCACCCTGTTAACCACTGTACGACCATGTTAACCACTGCACCACCCTGTTAATTACTGCACCACCCTGTTAACTACTGCATCACCCTGTTAACCACTGCATCATCCTGTTAACCACTGCATCATCCTGTTAACCACTGCACGACCCTGTAAACTACTGCACCACCCTGTTAACTACTGCACCACCCTGTTAACTACTGCACCACCCTGTTAACCACTGCACCACCCTGTTAACTACTGCACCACCTTGTTAACCACTGCACCACCCTGTTAACTACTGCACCACCCTGTTAACCACTGCACCACCCTGTTAACTACTGCACCACCTTGTTAACCACTGCACCACCCTGTTAACTACTGCACCACCTTGTTAACCACTGCACCACCCTGTTAACTACTGCACCACCTTGTTAACCACTGCACCACCCTGTTACCTACTGCACCACCCTGTTAACCACTGCACCACCCTGTTAACCACTGCACCACCCTGTTAACCACTGCACCACCCTGTTAACCACTGCACCACCCTGTTAACCACTGCACCACCCTGTTAACCACTGCACCACCCTGTTAATTACTGCACCACCCTGTTAATTACTGCACCACCCTGTTAACTACTGCACCACCCTGTTAATTACTGCACCACCCTGTTAACCACTGCATCACCCTGTTAACCACTGCACCACCCTGGTAACTACTGCACCACCCTGTTAACTACTGCACCACCCTGTTAACCACTGCACCACCCTGTTAACCACTGCACCACCCTGTTAACCACTGCACCACCCTGTTAACTACTGCACCACCCTGTTAACTACTGCATCACCCTGTTAACCACTGCATCATCCTGTTAACCACTGCACCACCCTGTTAACCACTGCACCACCCTGTTAACTACCGCACCACCCTGTTAACTACCGCACCACCCTGTTAACCACTGCACCACCCTGTTAACTACTGCACCACCCTGTTAATTACTGCACCACCCTGTTAACTACTGCACCACCATCTTAACCACTGCACCACCCTGTTAACCACTGTACGACCATGTTAACTACCGCACCACCCCGGTAACTACTGCACCACCATGTTAACCACTGCATCACCCTGTTAACCACTGCACCACCCTGTTAACTACTGCACCACCCTGTTAACCACTGTACGACCATGTTAACTACCGCACCACCCCGGTAACTACTGCACCACCATGTTAACCACTGCACCACACTGTTAACCACTGCACCACCCTGTTAACCACTGCACCACCCTGTTAACTACTGCACCACCCTGTTAACCACTGCACCACCCTGTTAACCACTGCACCACCATGTTAACCACTGCACCACCCTGTTAATCACTGCACCACCCTGTTAATCACTGCACCACCCTGTTAACTACTGCACCACCCTGTTAACTACTGCACCACCCTGTTAACTACTGCACCACCCTGTTAACCACTGCACCACCCTGTTAACCACTGCACCACCCTGTTAACCACTGCACCACCCTGTTAACCACTGCACCACCATGTTAACCACTGCACCACCATGTTAACCACTGCACCACCATGTTAACCACTGCACCACCCTGTTAACCACTGCACCACCCCGGTAACTACTGCACCACCATGTTAACCACTGCACCACCCTGTTAACTACTGCACCACCCTGTTAACTACTGCACCACCCTGTTAACTACTGCAGCACCAACCAGTATTCATGTTTTCAGATGGGAAATCCTAAAAGTCTGAAATAATCATAACATGGACAATGTCTGAATGAAGCATTGACCCAAAACCTATGATATTTAAGAGAAAACATCTCAAATAATCTGATTAATAACAAGAACGTTTGTACAACTTCTGAATCTTACTCATCATCACAACAAATATGACTGGCTGAAAAAGTAGGAGGAACAAAAATGAATTATTTTAATATCTGGGAAATAATTCAAACTTTGTGTGATTCCAACACTGACCTGCACTGGTGGGCGTAGGAAGTACTCCAGTTTGAA
>CM035791.1:53815051-53867551 GCA_020466265.1 Siphamia tubifer | reverse complement strand
TTCACTAAAGATTCGGACACCCCTACAAAATGGCGTGGTCCCTACTTCCATACTGGCAAAACTTAAATGTCACAGATGACAACATGGACCAACAGTTATTGTAACATACCAGGATGTTGTTGTCATGGAACAACAGTTATTGTAACATACCAGGATGTTGTTGTCATGGACCAACAGTTATTGTAACATAGCAGGATGTTGTTGTCATGTCCAGAAGCATCTTATATTTCCTTCCACTCCTTCCCTGTTAATGGTGAAGCTAGAGGAAAATGGGTCCAGGCTATTCAGTGTTATGAAGGGCCCAGTTTTCTCATTAAAACAGGAGCACTTCCGTCTGCAGCAGACACTTCACATCAGAACACTACATCTGGGGATGACGGTTTGAAACCCTAGCATTTTTCCTTGGAATGATTCTATTCCTACAGGAAAAAGGAGCCAGTATATGAACGCTGTCAAAAACGGCAGCTGTTAACGTCGCTATGAGTTGAGATAAAACAAATGTCCATGGTTTTAAAGTTATGGTGAACACAAATAAGTAATGTTGTCCTTAAACTGTAGTTGTGACCTTTAACCTTTCCATGCCAGTACATCAGTGTCAGCAGTAAACAACAGTAGCATTGGAAGGAAAGAGTGTAAATAGTGATAGAACAGTGAACAGTAGTTAGTGCAACAGCAGTAAGTCGCAGTAAATGTATGAACACTGATCAAACCTGGAGTTTGGGACCATCCTCTTTTTTTATTTGTCATGGGTAACATCTAACCCTCACAAAAACCTGCCCGTCTACTACATTAGATATTATGACAAACAAACACCAACATAAACACACACTGCCAGAGACAAATGGGAACGGATTATGATAGCATTGGGCTAATGTTAGCATTATGCTAACGAGACGTTGACTTGAAACATAGACAGAACAAATATAAAATAGTCAAATAGTCCATGTCCTCTATACTATCTATACATAACCATAGAACCCTAGTCCTAGGTAGAAGTGGACAGACTAATGACTGGTGGACAGACTAATGACTGGTGGACAGACTAATGACTGATGGACACACTAATGACTGGTGGACAGACTAATGACTGGTGGACAGACTGACTGGTGGACAGACTAATGACTGATGGACACACTAATGACTGGTGGACAGACTAATGACTGGTGGACAGACTAATGACTGGTGGACAGACTAATGACTGATGGACAGACTAATGACTAGTGGACAGACTAATGACTGGTGGACAGACTAATGACTGGTGGACAGACTAATGACTGGTGGACAGACTAATGACTGGTGGACAGACTAATGACTGATGGACAGACTAATGACTAGTGGACAGACTAATGACTGGTGGACAGACTAATGACTGGTGGACAGACTAATGACTGGTGGACAGACTAATGACTGGTGGACAGACTTATCACTTCAGTAGCACTCATCTGTCTTTACTTTGATCATTTTTTACTCACTGAATAAATCGTAGCCTTTATCATTTTTTTTTTCGTTAGTGAATTTTCCTCCACGATTCTCTCAATCTCTGCAACTGTTAAAAGTGTTAAATTTCTTCAGGAACTTGAAAAGACTCTTTCAATATTAGCGTCTTTCTACTGTCTGGACATTTAACAGGAAGTTCAGTAACACTATAGACCAGTGTTATATTAACCAAATACCTGACAGGTTATCGGGTGACATTTAATTTAACTTCACACTTGGAAATATATTGAGGAAATAACTTCATTTTAAATATAGCTGAGACAAAACAAAACATACAACGCATATATCACAAATACCAAAAGCAGTAAAGACCAACCAGAAACAGAGAAGTCGAATTAAAAACAGGAGCAACTGAAGATAAAATCATTTAGAAATACGGACTTAAAACAATATTTGAAACATACATTTACAAAACATAATTACAAAAAACACATGTGATTATGATTACCTAAAAGACAGACATTATTTAAAAACTAGAGCAGCTGAGGTAAAATAAGAAATGATTAAAGATTTTATTTTGTCCTAATGATAAAAGTATGGTAAGTTTCAGAAAGTTTTGATGTTCCAGGTTTCTACTACACCGTAAGAAAAAAGCAGACTTTCCCAGTTAATTATGAAGTGAAGGAAAAACAGAAGAACAAGGTGTCAACACTAATGCTAACTGTGCTAACACACACATTAGAAGTAATGAACTGAACCAGGTTATACTTGAATTGCAATGAATTAAAATGAACTAAACTAAGCACACGGCTGTAACATTGAGGTACCTAAGGTTGGTAATTTAACAAACACATTGAATTTTAGGATCGTTACACACATTTAACAGCAGAACATATTACACATTATCTGTCCTGTTAGCGTTAGCCGTTGACATGGGGTTAGCTACATAGCTGCTATAGCTAATAAATATTGAACTAACAATTCATCCTACAAAAACAACACGTGGTAAACTAAAGCATCTATAAAACTTTAATTTTGATCGGTGACTCACAGTTTTACACTCCTTTAGACGACTCCTTTCACTGACTTTACAATGTTGCCGCTAGCCCCAAGCTAGCTAAACAAGAACAACTACGGAAGCCGGAAAGGACAAAGGACGTCATCCCAAAGTGTCTTTGAACAATTAAAGATACACAGTTACTTTTGTGGTGGTTCCCAAATGTAGTTTTTTCTATATCCAGATGGTAAAAGTACCCATAATCTGTACTTAAGTAGAAATACAACTAATTATGTGGGAAAACAGTTGAAGTAGTGATTCAGTTCCTTTACTGAAGGAAAAGTAAAAATGTACAACTGCATTTTTTTTGCTATGGATGAAATAATACTTATTGAACCAGGAAACATCATAAAAGTTTCAAACGTATCCAAAAATATCATTATTTCAGTGTTCATCCACTAATCAACGGCTATACTGTCTCTGTTGTTATGTTGTTCTCCATCCTAAATGACAATGTTGTAATTTGTTTTATGGAATATTTAATCAATAATCATAGTAATCCACATTTAATCAATATTAATCAATATTTCATCAACATGGAATCAATAGTCATATAATTTACTCAAGGCTCAATATAAATCAATCTTAGTCAACATCTGTTTAAAACAAGCCGCTGGTGATGGTTCCAACACCAAACTGGACTCAGGGGTCATAAGGGACTGTTCCTGTTAATAACATCTGACAGGTTTTTCATCCTTACTTGCATTGAAATGGTAAGTAGAATTGATAATTGATAATTATCAAAGGGGGGAATGAAGGGAATATCTATATCTATATCTATATCTATATCTATATATATATATATATATCTATATATCTATATATATATATATATATATATATATATATATATATATATATATATATATATATATATATATATATATATAGATAGATAGATAGATAGATATATAGATATATAGATAGATAGATAGATAGATAGATAGATAGATAGATAATAGATAGATATAGATATAATATATGTGTGTAGATGTGTTAAACATACTATGTGTGTCAGAAGAACAGTGTTTCCAGCTGGAGATAAGTTTGTACTAAAGATAAGTGATTGTTCTGTCGTTGTGACTCTAACAACAGTCACATGACATCATGGAACTGGTTAGAGCAGGTTTATTGTAGGTAACTACTGTCTGAAAATGAACTATAAAAGACATGTCAAAATAAACTGAACCTTTTCCTACTCAACATCTGGTGGAAACATCCTTGATCCATGATGAAAATCCACAACAGTATAAAGTACAAATATTTATATACATGTAAAGAGTATAAAGTACAAATATTTATATAAATGTAAAGAGTATAAAGTACAAATATTTATATAAATGTAAAGAGTATAAAGTACAAATATTTATATAAATGTAAAGAGTATAAAGTACAAATATTTATATAAATGTAAAGAGTATAAAGTACAAATATTTATATAAATGTAAAGAGTATAAAGTACAAATATTTATATAAATGTAAAGAGTATAATGTACAAATATTTATATACATGTAAAGAGTATAAAGTACAAATATTTATATACATGTAAAGAGTATAAAGTACAAATATTTATATAAATGTAAAGAGTATAAAGTACAAATATTTATATAAATGTAAAGAGTATAAAGTACAAATATTTATATACATGTAAAGAGTATAAAGTACAAATATTTATATACATGTAAAGAGTATAAAATACAAATATTTATATAAATGTAAAGAGTATAAAGTATAAATATTTATATAAATATAAAGAGTATAAAGTACAAATATTTATATAAATATAAAGAGTATAAAGTACATATATTTATATACATGTAAAGAGTATAAAGTACAAATATTTATATAAATGTAAAGAGTATAAAGTACATATATTTATATAAATGTAAAGAGTATAAAGTACAAATATTTATATAAATGTAAAGAGTATAAAGTATAAATATTTATATAAATATAAAGAGTATAAAGTACAAATATTTATATAAATATAAAGAGTATAAAGTACAAATATTTATGCAAAAATGTCAGGAGTAAAAATAAAAAGTTGAGCAGAAAAATACACAGTACAAATAAAGTACAGATACTGTACTTTATTTGTACTGTAAGTGTACTTAAGTACAGTGATGAAGTACTTTCCATCTCTGTCTATATCTCACCTTTTTAAAACCATTTATTCAAATATTGTTCTCTGTATTTTTCAGGACGTGTTCATGTTCATAAAAAGCTCAGATTAAAGTTAATGGTTAATATTAAAAAACTAAACATAAAACCAGTGTTTTATGACTTTTACTGCTGTGTTTCCATGGTAACCACAGAGAAGGTATGAAACCGTTTACATGGTCCAGGTTAACGGTGGGTCTTTAAAGTTAAAAGTTAAAAGCTTCACTCCTGTGGTTTTTAAAAAACAACATTTGACAGGAACATGTTTTATTTTGTTTTATTTTGTTTTATTTTGTTTTATTTTGTTTTATTTTGTTGTTCTGTAACTAAAACTAACAACATGTTTTTTTCTTCCATGAAGATTAAACAACAATATTTTAAAGCTGCATCCTGTCACCTCTGACTGTGGCTGTTTTTATTTCATTATTGATATTTGATTGATTTATTTGTTACTATAACATTTCAGTGTAGTTTTGTCAGTTTACTGTAGGTAGAAGAAAGTCTTGACACCACAACGATACTGGAAAAAACATGACATTGTGATTGTTTTTTAACCCTGCGATATATATAGTGATATAAAAAACAACCTCAGTAGTAAATAACAGCTGTGTGATGACGACACAAACACTCAAACATATGTTGATGAAATAATGAAATACAGTTAATAATTAAAAATAAGTAAATGAAATTAAAAGCACAAATGTTAAAAGATAAGAAAAGTAAATGGATAAATACAACCATAAATAAGACAAATAAAAAAAACAAATAACAACAAATAAAAACAATAAATATGCATTTTAAAAAATAAATAAATAATAAATAAATAAACAAAATAATGAAAAAAGAACAATGAATAAAATAAATGTAAAAAATATACTAACAAATAAAAAATAATAAAAATACAAATAATTGCGTGCTGTACATTACGATGTCAATGTTCAAACAATATATTGTGCAGCTCTACTTGAAATATTCCTTTTTTTAATCTTTTTGAAGTTCCACTACAAGGATGTGATCGAACCATTAGGATTAAAGTTGAAAAACACAGAGAAAACATTTCCTCCAACAACAAAAACTGTTGAATTATTCACATATATTTATTAGTTCTGTTGAAGTTGAACAAAGGAGTGGTTTAATTAAAGCCTGAACAGTACGACTAACATAAATGCAAACAATAAATTTGAAACATGTATAAAATCAGTAGCATTTTGTTCTAAACAATGCAATAGTGGAACTACATTTATCAAGTACATTAAAGGAACATCAGTTTTGGACAAGGGCTGTTCTGATTGGACCGTTATGATCGGCCAATAATAGACTATCTACACATTTAAAAAATAAAATAAAAACACAGAAAACAAAGTTCAAATGGTACATATTTTCTCTGTCAGTTCACCATAATATAATAACAGTAATAAAGATGATAATACTATGTAATACCTTAGAGATAAGTTCATATTGTTGAATGCTGGCGTAAACAACACATAAAAAAGCGTCATATTCACATGTTTACACAAACACACTTCATCTGAACGCTCCCTCTGAACACAACAACTTTTTTTACTTCAACTCTTTTGGGTTTTTTTCTTTATTTTTTAACCTTTCTTTCTTCTGCTGAGTCTAAACCACGGGTGTCAAACCTGCGGCCGGGGGGCCAAATCCGGCCGCCAACGGGGTCCAGTTCGACTTTTGGAATGAATTTTATATAAACGATCCAAATGGAAAAAAGCGGTAAAAAACTACCATAATAACATGTACATAATGACAACTGCAACTGATGTAAATATATTCATGTATTTACACTAAAACTAAATGTAATTTTACAAGAAATGGGAATGTGTAATTATATCAACATTATGGTTTTTACTAAATGTTTCATGTATTTGTCGTCCCAAAGTGATCTATAATATAATATATATATTATAATGTACACACTCTAAAAAGTTTAACTGGACTTAATTAATATTAACAAAATAAATGATATTAAACTCTTGATTTAAATAAGACTTTGTGCAGTTTGGTTTATTATTATGTTGAGTTCATGACATTTTAATTATTTATTAATTGTATTTTCCTCATTTTTGTTTTAATAACATCAGCTGAAAATCATTGAGTAGAAATGAATTTTTGATTTAAACAGTGTTGACTTTACTAATAAAATATATCATCCAGATATTTAGGAATATTAATTAATTCCACCTTCGTCAAACTGATTTTGGCTGAATTAGTATTTTCCAGATAACTAGTAAATATTGGATTTTTTTGTCCTAAAATTGTTTGTCAGAAGTCAACACTTTGATCTTAGTGTGTTTGTGGTTTTTTTTTTTTTTTGTTTTTGCTGGTTTGAACCAGTTCAGAAAAGTAAGACTTTGACCCCCCCCCGATCTAAACAGAAGAAAGAAGAGTTTTCCAGAAGAAAACAGACTCCTGTTAAATGCCCACCCCCCCAAAAAAAACCCCTTTTACTTTTAATATATCTTCACTTATTGTATTGTATTGTATTGTATTGTATTGTATTGTATTGTATTGTATTGTATTGTATTGCCACAAGTCCCTCTGTTATAATAGTATTAACTGAAACTTTCTCATGTTTACATTCATACGTACGATCTCACACTCACACACACACACACACACACACACACACACACACACTCACACTCACACACACACACACACACACACACACACACACACACACTTAAAAGAAATCACCAATAAAAAAATACTAAACTGTTTTTAAACTATTTTAGTCATTTCATGTGAAGAAATCTACAAATCCTTCTTTAAAACAGTTAAAAGGTAAACATAAATAAATAAATAAATATTAAATAAATAGAAAATCCTCTTTCATTCAGAAAATAATGAGTTTTAATTGTTTCCTCTTGAACCACATTTCATTTGTATTTGTCCATTCAACTTTATTTTTCAGAATGAATAACTAACATGAATAGTTTTACGTATTTTTTAATGATTTTAGAATCATTCTTAAACTAAATGTTTTTCAATCAAATATGTTCATGGATCATGAAGCTATTGTTCTTTTTTTATCAATTGTTTTTTGAATTCATGAATAAACAGGACAAATGACGGTGCCCCAAAATAAAAGTAAATTCTGTAAAGTGAAAATAGGACTTTTATTTTAGGCCTTAATACATTTAAATGAACGTTGTTTTTTTCTTTTTAAATGAATTTCCTTCAGTCCCATAGAAGGTAAATTGTCTGTCAAATGTCTTTACCGCCCTCTACTGGTCATTTTCAGTCACTGCAGGAACCTTGCATTGAATGTGAATTTAACTGGGGTTGATTATCTGGATTAATTTAAGTCAGTTTGTAGAAAATATAAACTCTATATTTGGATGGGTCATGCATGTGGGACCCTGTGCAGGAAATGAATTGTGAAATAGTCCAGTGGTGTGCAATAACATGTGACCTGTTTGTTGATGTACAGTTAAAGCACTGGAAATGATAATCACACTTGATTTTTTTTCATCTATTCCCAGCATTAGTTATTATCTCATATCATGCTGGAAGTAAGGCGCTCTCTGGCCAAAATCGTAAGGTAACATCACACACTCTGACCACTAATTCTACTTTTACATTAGCAGCGACACAGACTAACAGTTAATAAATACCGTATAATATTCTTGTTGATAATTTTTGACAATATCCCTGATTGTCTTGGTCCTTTGCTAGTGTGTGGGTGTTCAAACACCCTGTCTTAGTGCTGGAATCAAAAACATTGTCATTTTATATTGACTTTTTCTCCCATAAATCAGTGTGGCACTATTTTCATGAACACTGATTATGTTGAATGTGCAATTATTAAGTGAAAGGCTGCTGAAGAGGTTGAAAAAAAGTTTAACTTCTGTTTTTACAGTCGACTTTTCCTGCTGCTTTGTGTCTGTAATTACTTTGAAAAGTTTGTCGTTTGATACAGGATGAAATATGGACTAATTTTTGGGACAAAATTAAGTATATTTACAGAAAAGTAATGCATCATATACGCATGTGTCTGTAGTTGGAGTCGAGCATAAAATAAATACCCTAACCCAAACTCTAAAAGGTACGGTGGCAGGGAGGTGCAAAACAGGTTCACAAAATGTCAAACACTTTTAAAAACCCCAAAACTAATTTAGAAAAAACTCCAACTGGAAAAAGAATCGACCCAAAACAAGTCTGGTTTCATCATCTGAACCCGCTTTATCCTCACTGGGGTCACAGAGGTCACAGGGGTCACTGGGGGTCTAATCCAGCTCCAGCAGGTGAAGGCGGGGTCAGAGGTCACCCTGTATGAGTCTCCAGTTCATCTCGTCTGCAGGACTGACAGAAGGAGGGACACATTTGTCCCCAAAGCCGTCCTCCTCGTCTCCACTCTCTGACCTCTGACCTTCGTCTCTCAACAGATTTACACTTCCCTCCTCTTTCTCCCAATTGTCAGTGTGCTTAAATGTCCACTGTCTCAACTTTATCCTCATCACTCACACTTATTTTATACTGTGTATAAACTTTATCTGTATTTTATTTATTTTTATTACCTTCGATTTCTAACACTGGTTGGTTTTTCTCCACATTATTATCCTGCTCTGGTGTCTGGAATTAACCCTGGGGACAAATAAAGTCATCTGAATCTGAGGACAATCACTGACACATTCACACCTATGGGTGATTTACATTAACCAGTTAACCAGTTAACCAGTTAACCAGTTAACCTATCAGTGCATGTGTTTGGATGGTGGGAGGAGCCAGAGTACCTGGAGAAAACCCAAACAGACACACAGAAAGGTCTGGTGTGGGAATAGAACCAACAACCTTCTGTCTGTGAGGCACCAGTGTTAACTACTGCACCACCCTGTTAACTACTGCACCACCCTGTTAACTACTGCACCACCCTGTTAACCACTGCACCACCCTGTTAACCACTGCACCACCCTGTTAACTACTGCACCACCCTGTTAACCACTGCACCACCCTGTTAACTACTGTACCACCCTGTTAACTACTGTACCACCCTGTTAACTACTGTACCACCCTGTTAACTACTGCACCACCCTGTTAACTACTGTACCACCCTGTTAACTACTGCACCACCCTGTTAACTACTGCACCACCCTGTTAACCACTGCACCACCCTGTTAACCACTGCACCACCCTGTTAACTACTGCACCACCCTGTTAACCACTGCACCACCCTGTTAACTACTGTACCACCCTGTTAACTACTGTACCACCCTGTTAACTACTGTACCACCCTGTTAACTACTGCACCACCCTGTTAACTACTGTACCACCCTGTTAACTACTGCACCACCCTGTTAACTACTGCACCACCCTGTTAACTACTGTACCACCCTGTTAACTACTGCACCACCCTGTTAACTACTGCACCACCCTGTTAACCACTGCACCACCCTGTTAACCACTGCACCACCCTGTTAACTACTGCACCACCCTGTTAACCACTGCACCACCCTGTTAACTACTGTACCACCCTGTTAACTACTGCACCACCCTGTTAACTACTGCACCACCCTGTTAACTACTGCACCACCCTGTTAACTACTGTACCACCCTGTTAACTACTGCACCACCCTGTTAACTACTGCACCACCCTGTTAACCACTGCACCACCCTGTTAACTACTGCACCACCCTGTTAACTACTGCACCAACCTGTTAACTACTGCACCACCCTGTTAACTACTGCACCACCCTGTAAACTACTGCACCACCCTGTTAACTACTGCACCACCCTGTTAACTACTGCACCAACCTGTTAACTACTGCACCACCCTGTTAACCACTGCACCACCCTGTTAACCACTGCACCACCCTGTTAACTACTGCACCACCCTGTTAACCACTGCACCACCCTGTTAATCACTGCACCACCCTGTTAACTACTGCACCACCCTGTTAACCACTGCACCACCCTGTTAACCATTGCACCATCCTGTTAACCACTGCACCACCCTGTTAACCACTGCACCACCCTGTTAACTACTGCACCACCCTGTTAACTACTGCACCACCCTGTTAACCACTGCACCACCCTGTTAACCACTGCACCACCCTGTTAACCACTGCACCACCCTGTTAATCACTGCACCACCCTGTTAACTACTGCACCACCCTGTTAACTACTGCACCACCCTGTTAACTACTGCACCACCCTGTTAACCACTGCACCACCCTGTTAACTACTGCACCACCCTGTTAACCACTGCACCACACTGTAAACCACTGCACCACCCTGTTAACTACTGCACCACCCTGTTAACTACTGCACCACCCTGTTAACTACTGCACCACCCTGTTAACTACTGCACCACCCTGTTAACTACTGCACCACCCTGTTAACCACTGCACCACCCTGTTAACTACTGCACCACCCTGTTAACCACTGCACCACACTGTAAACCACTGCACCACCCTGTTAACCACTGCACCACCCTGTTAATCACTGCACCACCCTGTTAACTACTGCACCACCCTGTTAACTACTGCACCACCCTGTTAACTACTGCACCACCCTGTTAACTACTGCACCACTGTACCACCCAGCATGTGTGACGTCGTACCATAATAGTCTTCAGTGTTTCTTTGGGTTGTTAACGTTCATTTACACTTTACTCAATTTGCTTCAGGTCAAAATTGGATAAAACAGAAAACAGCCGTTATAATTTTTTTCTTCTTCCATTATTCGTTTAAACACAAAAAGGAAAACTGAAAAACTGCATCGTTATCCATTGTTCTTTCATTTCAGTTTTGGAAACAATGAAGAAACCACTTGTTTTGTCTTATTTTTGGTTTAATCTGATGCTAAACATTTACCTAGAATGATAACGGGGACGTGTTGATGCCGTTCATGGGCCTTACTCACGTTCAAGAGGTTGAGGGTACACTTCCCAATGACATTAGCGTCTCATTGTTGCATCCTGAAATGTCCATTCTCAAATAATAAAACATGTAAGCGTGGACAGTTTGGCCAAAGATAAGGCACTTCAGCATGAGTGGATCAAAAACATAAAGAGCATCCTGGTCTATATTTCACAGATAAGGATAATTATGTCACTGAAACGCATGAGCTAACACATTAGCTTAGCTTACCAGACTAGCATCAATGATAAATGCTGCTAACAGTCATCTAATCCACCTAAGGTCACCACGAAATAAGAAAATATTAATGTGTAATTACATAACACTACATTCTAGATCAGGCATGGGCAAACCATTCCCAAAGGGCCGGTGTGGCTGCAGGTTTTTGTTCCAACCAAACAGCACCACACCAGACTGGACTCAATTAATCAAATGATCTCAGTTTTCAGCGCCTTGATTGGTCAAACTGTGAACTCTTGGTTGGTGGAATAGTTTGCCCATGCCTGTTCTAGATGATATTTCAACATTATGCTAACTCCATTTTGTGGTTAGCATGTCAATGACTGTCAGGACTGATGATATGCTAGCGTTGCTATTAGCCTAAACTTTATGTAGTAAAACAACTCTGGGAATGTTACAGTCCTTACTCCAACACTTTTATACTATGTCCATCATTAACTCTGACATGACAGACAGATCGGTGGTCCAAACTGTGGTCTGTGGTCCAAACTGTGGTCTGTGGTCCAAACTGTGGTCTGTGGTCCAAACTATGGTCTGTGGTCCAAACTGTGGTCTGTGGTCCAAACTGTGGTGTGTAGTCCAAACTATGGTCTGTGGTCCAAACTGTGGTCCAAACTGTGGTCTGTGGTCCAAACTGTGGTCTGTGGTCCAAACTATGGTCTGTGGTCCAAACTGTGGTCTGTGGTGCAAACTGTGGTCCAAACTGTGGTCTGTGGTCCAAACTGCTGGCATGTTGCCAACACAAACTACGTTCAAACGCTAGTGATTAACGACATAAGGAACTGTTTAACTTCTGTACCCCTCAAGTGTAAAAATGGCCGCCAGGTGAAGAAGGTGGAATGGTGACCCCAGATGGACAGCAGTCAAGTGGTGCTTTGCCCGTTTCGTGGTGAACACATGAGCCGATTAATGCGGTTTTGTTTCCAGTGGTCGTTCCTTGCAGTTTTTCAATGTCTCAGACCAGACGGAAGGAACAGCCATCAACAACAAGTCCCCGTTATCATTTCCAGTTCAATCCCGGAGTTGTTACATTCCCTTTCTGGTTGGAGCTACTAATAAATTTGTTTTGTGGTTTGTAAAAGTGATTCATGTTTTGTTAATTTGTTTTGTCAAATGTAAATGTGTCTCGGGACTTGTGCATGTGTTATGGTAATGTTATTTTGTTTTATGATATGTAAACAATGTTTTCTACAATGTCATTTTGGCTCAAGTTTTGTAAAAGTGTTTCATATTTTGGAAAATTGGTTTGCACCTCCTGGTCACCGTAAAAATGAGTCCGTTTGTACTTATGTGTTGTGTGTTTGATATTTGTTTGACTTTGATGTATTTGACTTCGGTCGCCATGACGATTGTAAACAAAGACTGCGTCCGTCTGTCTTTGTGTTGTTCCGACTGTAGTGCCAGACTTCAGCGCATGTGTAATTTTAATATTGATCAACTTTTTTTCTGTTGATAATGCCTGTGGCGTGATGACGTAAGCCATGACACATTTTTGACACTTTCTTCCATCTGAGAAGTCCGTATTTGTACTGAGGACAGTGTACTCCTAACTTTTTATTTCCTAAATGTCATTTTTGATGTAACTTTTTGTTTCATATTCTGACACACAACATATTATAAGTACAAATGGACTCATGTTAGAGTTTGCAAATATTTATTTTATGCTCAACTACAACAACAGACGTATGTATATCCCAAATATACAGCATCACTTTACTGTGAATATGATTAATTTTGTCCCAAAAATGGCTCCATAATGAAATTATTTTATTTTTTCTAATATTATGCTATAGTTGTTTTGTGTCAGAGGCCTTGGAATCTGTGTTTTAGACTGGGATGATGGTGATGGTGATGATGATGATGTCTTTAAATCTCAGTTGATTCTATCCTCTCCAAGCGAGACGGTCCTGCCCAGGGAGGGGCCAGTTGGTGCAGAGGAGGCGGACCCTTCTGGTCTTCACAGGGTGGAGAGAGGGTGAGAGCGATAGGACCGGACAGAGAGGGAGGAGGCTGAGGAGACACGGGTGAGAGTGCGAGTGCCGGAGGTGGAGAGTTGGACGAGGAGGGGGACGTGGTGGTGATAGTTGTGGTGGTGGTGGTAGTGGGTTTTGTTCCCAACTGGCTCATTCGTTTTTCCAGAGCTTGATTCTTCTGCAGCGTCTCCACATAACTGAGCTGCAGCTGTGCCTGGTATTTCAAAACCCGTTCTTTCTCATCCTGCCAGGTGTGTCGCTCCTGGTCAAAGTTGAGGGCCTGCCGCTCCCGCTGCTGCCGCTCCAGACGCAGTGCCGCCTGCAGCTGCTCCAGCTGTCTGCGCAGCTCCCCTGCCTCGTCCCAGTGACCCTCCTGAACTCGCTGGGGCTGGTGAGCATCCTGCCGCAGCTGCACCTCCTGACAAATTTGGGAGTCGTGGCGGAGCTGGGCTTCTTGGCGTAACTGGACCTCATGGCGCAGTTGAGCCTCTTGGCGCAGTTGCACTTCCTGGCGGAGCTGGGCCTCGTGGCGGAGGTGAGCCTCCTGACGCAGCTGGGCCTCAGGTCGGAGCTGCATGTCTTGCGACATCTGGGCGTCCTGCCGCTGCTGCACGTCACGCCACTGCGCCTCTTCACGTTGCTGCCTCTCTTGCCGCTGAGCTTCCTGCCGCTGGGCTTTCGCTTCGTCGCTTTGAAGGCTCAGCAGCGTGTCAGAGGTGGGTGTGAGGGAGCTGGTGGAGGGCTCAGTGGGGTTACGGGGACAATGAACGACCCCCCAGGGAGGCAACAGCCCCGCCGCAGCCAAGTTAGGGCTCACTACCACCTCTGTGCCCCTGCTCACTTCACTCAAAGCCCGCTTTAAACTCAGCACCTCAGCCTCAAACACACCCAGCTTCTCTCTGAGGATGGACACCTGCAGGAAAGGAAAGATTCATCAGAGGACAGACAGACAGTACAGCACGAATGTCAACACACAAGTATCAACAACTTTCCCATAAAAGTAGTTTAGGAACTAAATAGTTCTGAGAACTATTTAGTTTCTAGGGAACCTTTGGGTTTGCATTCTGACTGGGCAGTAGGAACCATGGGAGGAGTTAATGTAGGAGGGGCCAATGTGGCAGGACTAACGTCTGCCAAAATGTTGTATTCTTTAAACAATGACACAAGGAAGTAGAATTAGAATATGGAATGAGGAGGTCACAGTGTTATTATGAACTTGTAATGGACCACTGGAAACCCAAGTGCAGAACCACAGACAAATCTTCAAACTTAAAATATTTATTAATACAAGTCCGAGTATTAATACAACACAACAAAGGAAAGGGAAAACCCCTTTAAAGTCATATGAGTTCTGTACCCCAAGTACAGATTGATATCTGTAGAACTTCTCACATCTGTGGGCGTAGGCTGAGTCGTGGTCGGTTCCGGTCCAAAGTCGGGGCTGGCGGCGTGGTTCATAGTTCGTATGCGGTCCAGGTTTGGGGCAGGCAGCGAGGTTCGTAGAAGGTATTCAGTCCAGAGTCAGTACCAAAAAGCCGAGGCAGAACGGGTCGGAACACGGACAGGAAACGGAGGTCAGGCCAGCAGGTCTGGTACACGGAACTCAGAACAGGATAATACGCAGGAAAATCAGAGGACTAGATCGTGATATTCTGGCAAGGGATACAGGAGAGAATGAGGGTTTATATACTCTCCACCTGATGAGCCCAGCTGAGCTCATCAGGTGTGCCGTATCCTCAATCAGCCTTGGAAGGCAAGAACTGGGTGAAAGGTGAGCTGAGAACAGGAAGAGAGACAGCAGAGCAGAAGAGAAAGAGACACAGAGACAGAAAAAGGACTCAGAGATACTGGATATGACAGAACCCCCCCCCCCCCCCGAGGGGCGTCTCCAGATGTCCCCAAAAAAATCTTCATCCAACCACAGGAGGGTGGTGGGGGTCCTGGAGGAGGGCTAGAGGTCTTCAGAAGAATCAGAATCCATGTCATAACCAACCTCCTCTACATCGTCAATGTTCATATTCTCATAATCAGAATTAAAGTCAGAATGTTCCCCTTGAGAGGGCATACCTCCATAATCCCTCATGTCTTCACCTTCTTCCTCGTCCACTAGGGTTTCTGAACCCTCCTCCTCATTTGGTGAAGAAACTGTACTAACCGCAGGTGGCGCCCTCCAGCGTCTGGAGGTGGAAGGTTGATCCGGGTGAGAGGCGTGGAAGTCGGTGATAAGATCTTTGTCCAAGATCTGTCGGGTGGGGATCCAGGTCCTCTCTTCCGGCCTGTATCCCTCCCAGTCCACTAGATACTGTAGTCCTTTTCCCCAGCATCTGGAATGGAGCGATCTTCGGACTGTATATGCTGGTGCACCGTCAATAATTCTGGGGGAAGGTGGAGACTGAGAGGAGGCCATTAATGGGCTTTCAGTGACACGTTTAAGTTTAGAAATGTGGAAAGAGGGGTGAATCCTCATAGATCGAGGTAACGCTATCTAACCGCCACTGGATTAATTATCTTTTCGATAGAAAAAGGTCCGATAAACTTGGGAGACAATTTCTTTGACTACACCTTTAAAGGATGATCCTTAGTGGACAGCCAGACCTTCTGACCCACCTTATATGAGGGTCCCTGAGATCTTTTCCTATTAGCATACTGGGTCTGTCTTTTAATTGAATGAAGCAACGTAGCACGGCGTTTTTCCAACTTCTTATACACTTTCATAAAAGAATCAACTGAAGGACAACTAGTATTGTCCTCCAGATCAGGGAACAGAGGAGGTACTAAATACCTCTTTAAAGTCTAGATACTCTGCCGGCACATTGTTCAGATCCCGTGGTGTCATGGAAATAGCAGGCCTAGGTATGAGCTCCTTCTGTTGGAGACAAACAGATTGACAACCCTCACCCCAACCTAGTACAGACCCCATTCGCCAGTCCCAATGGGGGTTATAATGGTGGAGCCACAGGTATCCTAGGATCACAGGGAGATCAGGTGAATTTAAAACAAAGAATTTAATTCTTTCAAAGTGGCAACCAGAAATAACCATAGGCACCGGCTCAGATTGATGAGTGATTCTTGCCCATAAATGAACATCAAGAGCATGAGCTACAACTGTTTTCCTTAATGGATTGACAGACAACCCTAGTTGTTTAACCAGTTCATTGTCCATTAGATTGCTGTCAGCCCCTGAGTCAATGAAAGCAGAAAGAGTTAAGGGCTCACCTCTAGGCCACAGCTGAACATGGAACAAGGGTCGGGGAATGGGAGCAGAGGAAATGGAATGGCTCAGCAATATGCTCCCTCTTAGTGCTGCTGAGCCCGACCATTTAATGGACACCCCTGGATGTAATGACCCGCCTTCCCGCAATTCAAACACAGGTTAACTTTGCGACGTCGTTCCTGTTCCTGTGGGTTAAGCCTGGATCGACCCATTTGCATAGGCTCCTCCTGATCTGCAGTGGCCGCTGAAGAGGAGGTGTGGGACCGTGGATCACCAGAATGGGCACTGCTCATAGATGGTCCATATGACTCCTTTCCCCAAGCCCGGACACGGTGGTCTATCCTAATGCTGAGCTCAATGAGATCTTCTAACTGGTGGGTATGTCAAAAGACACCAATTTGATCTGTAGTGACAATTCGGCCAAAAACATTTCACACTTGGCCGAGTTGTTCCAAGTACTAAGGCGAGCTCTAATTCTTAAGTCCAAGGCATAATCAAACTCTGACCTGCTTCCCTGCTTAATGCTGGACAAACCTCCAACTGCATCCGGACCATGGGATAAAGGACCAAAAACCTGTCTCAACTCTTGAGAGAAGGCGGTGAATGAGGAACAGGCGAGTGTCCTCTTCTCCCACTCAACGGTAGCCCAAAGCCTGGCTCGACCCGTGAGATGGTTGATCACATGTGCCACTTTAGCGGGTTCCGTAGCAAATGTGTGAGGTTGTAATGAAAACAGAATTGAACAGTTCATGAGAAACGGGTTACACCCTTCAGGCTCACCTGCATATGGTTCAGGTTCTCCGACTCTGGGTTCACATAATCCCTTGGAGCATCTGGGGAGTGTCAGGAGTAGACTCCGAGATGGGCTGACTGGGTTCAGCTGCAGTGTCTTTAGTGAGCAGAGCGTATTGCTGCCCAGGTACTGCAGTACCTGGGCAGCAATGGCTGTAATGCCCTGCTCCAAACAACCCAACCAGGTCTCAGTGTGGTCTGCTGGGTTCATGTTGGCCAGAATATACTGTAACAGGCTGCTGGAAACCCAAGTGCAGAACCACAGACAGAAGGGAAAACCCCTTTAAGTCTTTCTGAGTTCTGTACCCTAAGTACAGACTGATATCTGTAGAACTTCTCACGTTCGTGGGCGTAGGCTGAGTTGTGGTCGGTTGCGGTCCAAGGTCGGGGCTGGCGGCGTGGTTCGTTTTCGATATGCGGTCCAGATTCGGGGCAGGCGGCGAGGTTCGAAGAAGGTATTCAGTCCGGAGTCAGTACCAAAAAGCCGAGGCAGAAGACGGAGGCAGGAGATGGAGTCAGGCGGAACTGGTCGGAATACGGGGCAGGAAACGGAGGTCAGGGAAGCAGGTCTGGTACACGGAACTCAGAACAGGATAATATGCAGGAAAATCAGAGGATTAGATTGTGATATTCTGGCACAGGATCCAGGAGAGAATGAGGGTTTATATACTCTCCACCTGATGAGCCCAGCTGAGCTCATCAGGTGTGCCGTATCCTCAATCAGCCTTGGAAGGCAAGAACTGTGTGAAAGGTGAGCTGAGAACAGGAAGAGAGACAGCAGAGCAGAAGAGAAAGAGACACAGAGACAGAAAAAGGACTCAGAGAATGAGGAGGTCATTGTTATTATAAACTAGAATATAGAATGAGGAAGTCACAGTGTTTATTTTCTGGATCACAGGAATGTTAATTATGGTCAAATACATCGTCTATTGTCGGAACGGAGGAGTTTACAGAGAGTTAGGAGATGAAGAACCCAGTGGCAGGTGATACTAGGATGTATGTTAATGCCATCGTTTTAACCAACATCTTTATTAACCCCAAAAACAAAACTGCATCATCGGTCTGTTTATTTATTACTTTCTCCGTATTTTTTTCCAACACACAACTGACGCTACGGTTTTAAAAGACAGCTGTACTGCCAGATGAGGAAATAGGCATGGTCTGGGCTCTACCAATCACTAAACACCTACGTCATACAGTTCCTAGAGAAGTAAAAAAGACCCTGCCTGTAAGTAGGAACTAAAAAGGTTCTAGGAACTATAAATGGTTCCTACAGTGGGAAAGTGCATAATGTCACTGTTTATTCACACAGTTGAATTAAACTCACGCTGTAAAAGATGACAAATTTACTTCAAAAAGTTGTAAAATTGAAACATAAAAAAATGGAAGTGAAAATACAACACAAAGCTGTTTATTTGAGAGGATTTTTGTGTTAATGATTAAATCAAATGTAGCTGTAGTTTTTACAGGGAAAGTATGTGAAAAAAAAGATCTGTATGTAGAAATTATGTGGTTATTGCACCAAAAATTGATTTCTGAACTAACCCAAAATTGAAAATTTACTATTATTACATTCTTGACATTATTTTTGTCTGTGACTTATTATTTCATGGTACTTTCTGGAAATAAATGTTCTATATAAGAATCTTTTTATTTGAATTATAAAACTAAATTGTTATAAGTTGCAGGAATAATCAAGCATGTTAAATCATGTTAAAAATTGTTGTTTCAGTTATAATGGTAATCTTTTTTTTCTTAGTTTTTCATCTTCCTTCCTCTGTGTATATTCATATACATTCATATTCATTCATATTTATACTTTATGCACTTCTTGCTGTTGGTCCTTGTTATTGTTTAATGTCATTTACCTGTTTTCTGTCCATTGTATTTGTGGTAACTGGTGAAATAAAGAACCATGGACCACAGATTGCAGAGTTTTCACTTTTATCTGATATGTAGACATCCAACATACATTTACAGGCTTTGAGAGAACTATCATCAGACATGCCACCCGAACAGGTAGTGTTCCTCTGTTTTTAAACAATGCTGGAAATAGTAGTCACACACCTCCAAACATTCTAATGGTCCTAGAGGGACATCTACTGGTAATAATGTACATTACAATATTACCCTCACCCTTACAACACTACTCCCCCACTAAGTTCAGAAATTGTTCCATGACGTAAATATAATTTCACAAATTGGAACATGAATCTGGTGTCAATTACATGTATAAACTGTATCCTGATCTTAACTCATTAAACACCACTTATGAGAGCATACACAAGAAACCATGGGATATCCATTATCACAGAAAAAAAACACACTAAGTATCAAAAATGTAGTCTATCACAAGGCTTTCGTGCCCGCTGTGATCTGTGCATGGCCTCCTGTGGAAAAGCCATTACCACAGGCGTTGGAGCTTTTGGAGGATCTGGTGCTGCAGTCACCAAAGGGATCTGTGTTGTCGGTATGTCGGTGGCTGATTGTCCATCCTCTGCAAGTGGCACAGACACCTCCGGTGGCAATCCCTCTGCTGGCAACGCTCCTTCAGGAGTCACCAAAGGCAACTCTGCAGTACTGACAGTCTCTGGGTCTTTATCACAACACAGCCACATATGGTCCTGATGTCTGCGGAACACTCATCCATCTGCCAGTTGAAGTATGTAGGAGATGGGACCACGCTGTCACGATGACCCCAGGTAGCTATTGTTGTGTGAAGTTACTGCCAAAATTCTTCACATAAACATGGTCACCTGGTGTCAGCAGTCTCTCTCTTGCAAGAAGATCGTGACTCTTTGCTTTTCTTGTTTTCTTGCTACCTTTGCTTTGAGAAGCAGATCTAGCCTTGACTTAGGCCTATGGCCCATCAACATCTCAGCTAGTGTTCGTCCTGTAGTGGTCTGTGGTGTGAGGTGGTACTTGAACAGGAACCTTGAGAGTCTAGTACTTAGAGAAACACCTGTCATGTGCTTTAAACCTTCTTTCTCTGTCTGGACATCCCTTTCTGCCAGTCCATTTGATGTTGGATGGAAAGGAGCTGTATGAATGTAACGGATTTCCATTCTGTTCCATCAAGTCACTAAACAACTCACTAGTGAAGGTTGCCCGTTTTTTTCATTGTCCGTGACTAGGGTGTTCGGTAGACCATGAATTGCGAACACTTGTCTGAGTTTCTCAATAGTTGAGAGAGCTGTTATGTTGCACATTAGATGACCTTCTATCCACTTAGACTGGGCGTCGACCATGATACGAAACATCTGCCCCATGAAGGGGCCTGCAAAGTCCAGATGTAATCTAGACCAGGGATGGTCTGGCCACTCCCATGGATGCAAGGGAGCCAGGGGTGATCTCTTCTGGTTGGTTTGACACTGTGAACATGATTTCACCTTGTTTTCCAGGTCTACATCCATTCTTGGCCACCACATGTAGGATCGTGCAACACTTTTCATCCTAGACACCCCCAGATGTGTCTCATGCACCTCCTCCATAATCTGTGAGTGTGCTGGGGGCGGTATGACAACCCTCGTCCCCCAGAAAATGCGACCATCTTGTAAACTCAGTTCAGTTTTTCTTGTTATATAAGGCCTCAAATCCTCACTCTCTATTAGTGCGTGCCACCCTTGTAGCAGGTAAGTCTTTACCTTGGACAGGACAAGGTCTTGCTCAGTCCATTCCTTGATGTGGGAAGCAGTTACGGGTGTTTTTGACAACTCCTCTAATGAAAACCCAGTCTCTGGAGGCACATAAGTGATGACTGGTGTCTCCGGCAATGGCAGGCAACTGAGAGCGTCAGCATTCACATTGCCCTTTCCTGCCCTGTACACTATGGTGTATTGATAGGTTGACAATGTTAGTGCCCAATGTTGAATTCAGGCGGAGGCCAGTGGTGGGATGCAATGTTTCTCACCAAACAGACTCATCAGGGGTTTATCGTCTGTATAGATTTTGAAAGGACGGCTGTAGAGCCACTGATGGAAACGCTTGACAGCAAACACCATTGCTAGACCTTCCTTGTCTAGCTGCGAGTAGCCCTTTTCCGCAGCCGTCAATGTGCAGGAAGAAAAGCCAATAGGCTTCTCAGATCCATCTTCCATTACATGTGACAACACTGCCCCCACTCCATAGGGCAAAGCATCACATGAGAGCATCACCTCTTTGTCTGGATCGAAAATGCACCAGCAGTTTTGCTGAATGGAGCAGTTCTTTTCCTTTTTTAAAAGCTTTCTCTTGCTCATCACCCCACTGCCACTGATTTGTAGTAATTTATACAGCGGTGACAAGACCCTTGAGACGTGCTGCAGAAATTTTCCATAGTAATTCACCATTCCAACTGTTGATAGGCATGGTTCATGTCCAGTTTTGTAAATGCCTTGCCCCCTGCCAGGGTTGCAAACAGGTCATCTACCTGTGGCAATGGATATTCCTCCAGCTTGGACACCTGGTTCACTGGGAGTTCATAGTCTCTATATATTCACACTGTTTTGTTAAGTTTCATAACAGGAACGATGGGAGCTACCCACTTGGAGAACTGAACCGGTTCAATGCTCCCTAGTGCTTGTAAGCGTTCCAGTTCCTCCTCCACTTTCTGTTTCATTGCATAGGGTACCACTCTGGGCTTGTGTGGCCTTCGGGTTAATGTGCAGTTTCACTGTCATTTTGTTGAGGGTGCCCAGCTTGTCTCTGAACACTTCACTGTATCGCTGCAGAACGTCCTCTGTTGTGTGCGTGTACTTCACCTCATGCCAATTTAGCTTAATTTTTCTGAGCGAGTCTCGGCCCAAAAGACTGGGTCCACTACCCTTTGACAGCACTAGTCTTCCCTCAGCCTTCCGATTTCCCACTGCAATGCTCACCTTTAGCATCCCCAGATGGGATATGGGCTGACCGGTGTATGTCCTTAGCTGGAGCTTTGATGGTGTCAGGTCTCCTCACTGATGACCAACGCCGTCGCTCCTGAATCAATCTCAAAGTTGACATCCTGTCCTTGTACGGTGACTGTGGCATAATATGGCATAGGTGGTTCCTCATCAGTTTTCGCTCCAAACATGTTAAAAGAACACATAGCCTCTTCATCTGCTTTCTCTACATGATTGTGTGCCCGCCTTATTTTTCTTTGCTCTCCCCTTGTCAGTTTGATTTTTATTTATAGTACCCCTGCACTTATTTTTTAAGTGTCCTTTTTTCTTGCAACAATGACAGACTGCATCCTTAAAATGGCATGCATCTGCATAGTGCCCCCCCCCCACAGAAAGCATTCAACTCGCTTGCCATATTTCCAATTATCTTTCCTTACATGATGCACTGCCTCCTTCATTTGTGCTCCAGCATGCCCTTTCTGGATGTCTTTGGAATTGCTAGCGGCCATTTCTATGCCTTGAGAAAGGTCTAGCGCTCTTTTGAATGTCAATGGTAGTGTGATTTCCCTCAGTAAATGGTGCTGAATTGCATCATCATTAATGCCGCATACAAGTCGGTCACACAGCAAAATTCAAAATTCAGCTACAAAGTAAGTCACTGACTGACCTGACTTCCTGAAGTGACTGTGGAATTTGAAATTCTGGACAATTACAGATGGTTTTGGATTGTGATGGTCAACTACGAGTTTGACTAAGTCTGCATATGGAATTTCACCTGGTTTCCGGGGTGTTGCTAAGTTCCTTATCAGCTTATAAGTCTTCGCCTCACACACACACAGGAGAACTGAGCACTTCCGAGCCTCTTCCGTAATTCCATTGAAAAAGTGGCCCAACCTTCCCTCATACTTGGTCCAATCCTCGTCTCCCTCCACAAACTCCCCGATCGTCCCAAACTTTGCCATGATCCACACAGCTTGTACTTATCTGCGTCCTGTTTCCACAGCAACTGACTCTTGGTTCCTCTCTGTGACCCCTCTTGTCTTGGTGTTGGCGTTTCTCCTCTCCGCTGTCTTCGCACGCAGACCCCGATTGAAAGCTAGCTATCACACTTGACTAGCTATAGCTAACAAAAACAATAAACGTCCAGTTCACCTCATCACCAAAAATATGTGGTAACTGGTGAAATAAAGAACCATGGATACGCTGGATAAACACAGATAAACAAAATCTGTCCGTCCAGTTCAGTCTGTCCTCAACTATGGCTCAGATCAGGTGAATTACAGCTCTGTACCTGCTCTGGACGTCCCATACATCCGAGGCCCAGACACAGTCACTTTTGGGTTCACCTGATCCTGCAGAAGTGCCTGGAGCACAGGGAATTCCACCACCTACTCCAGGAACTCCGTCTTGATGAAGTTCACTTTCAATGATATTTCAGGGTCACTTTTTCTTTCAGCCTCCTTCCAGGTTGTTCTGAGCATCATACATTATTCCATCATGACGTTGGCAGCATCTCAACGCTGATTGGTTTTCATAGCATGGTGTCATGTGAATTTGCCTGAAAAATGCAATCTTTTCAACTCCTGCATTTACGCAGATTTGCAGCAAAACGTGCAGCTCCAACGCCTGGAAGCTCCAATGTATCGCAGAAACTCCTCTATTGCGCCACAGGAATGCTTTCCCAGGTAAATCTGCATCAAAACGCATCTCTCCATTGACTTTGTATGTAATCTCGACACGCGGATGTGAAAATTCACTTTTGGTGGGGCCGTACCATAATGGTCCAAGAGGGACATCTACTGGTAATAATGTAATAATAATATAACAATGGCCATATTTGCTGACTTACAATAGTATTTTTTTTCTGTCTACTGTATTTATGGTTGGTCTGTCTACTGTCCTATCAGACTTGGCAATAAATGATTGAATCTTGAAGTCGTCTTTTTGGCTTCCTTCTTCTCCTGCACAATGATGTTGTTTGTGGATTGTATTGTTTCTTACTTTCTTTGCTATTTATTATGTGCAAATAAAGAAATGAAATGAAATGTACTTATTGGGTGAAGAACCTAGTAAATAACATGTTTTATGGTTAGGTTTAGTTTTGTTCGTTACTGTTTGAAGTGTTGAAGCCTTTTCTCTGGTGAATGTAAACTTACCTCTGACAGAGTCCTCCTCAGTTCTCCTTCACACTTCTCCAGCTCCACACTCTTGTTACTATAGGAGTCCTTCAGACCCAGCATGGCCTCCTCCCGCTCCCTCAGTTGTGCGTTCAGTTCCTTCAGCTGACCTCTCAGGGCCACCATCTCTCCTGCTCGCTGGGTGACTTCAGCCTGACTCTCCCTCAGCTGCTGCTTCAACAAAGAAATCTCACCTGCTTTCTGACAAACCTGTCAAAGCAACAATGGAGTTCCAGTTAATTAACCCCCCAAAACCCAGTCATACTGAAGTGGAACTTAATGTAATCTCCTAGTGTGTGTGTGTCCACACAGACATATCATGCTATAACTCAATGAATACTGTAGATATCACCATGAAATTCCATGGTCAAATACATATAGCTAATGTGCATCAGATGTAATGATCCATTTGAGTAAAGGTCAAAGGTCAAGGTCACAATTAACTAAAAGGTCAAAATCACATTATAGGTTATAACTCCAGAACAGAGGGTCGCAGAACTTTCAGATTGGTGACAAACAATGCAAAATGAAGATTTATATAATTCTAATAATTGGTGTTATCACCTACGACCAATAGTTTTTCAGATCTCTGGAGGTCAAAGGTGACATGTGTCCAAATTAAGTTGTGTAACACTGTTTGTGTCAAACATAGACATATCACACTATAACTTAATCAATACTGGATATATTATCATAATATTACACACACTGACACATATATACATATAATAAAATTATCAATATTGTAACAGGTCAAATGTCAAGGTGACATATAGCAGTAAGGTCAACATCACATTGGCTCTAATTTAAGAACAGATTGTCATAGAAACTGGAGATTGACACAAAGTAGGGGCAGGGTTAAACATTCTCTGAATACTAGTTACTCTCTGTTTCACAATCCTTAAAGGTGTCATTCTGTTGAAAACCACTTTTCCACTTTTGTCCTTTTGGAATCTGATGGCTCACCCAGCGTTACCATGGTGATGGCTCACCCAGCGTTACCATGGTGATGGCTCACCCAGCGTTACCATGGTGATGGCTCACCCAGCGTTACCATGGTGATGGCTCACCCAGCGTTACCACGGTGATGGCTCACCCAGCGTTACCACGGTGATGGCTCACCCAGCGTTACCACAGTGATGGCTCACCCAGACTTACCAACACATGCTCACCTCCACTGGCTGCATACACACTAAACAACAACAGGAACCAGGGACCCAGAAAAAGATGGTGTCACCCACCTGGGGTTAAGCCCCTCCCCCATTGCTTCCAACCTGAAGTAGCATTAGCATTAGCATCTACTAGAGCAGATGGCGCCACAGTAGCTGCTGCACAAACTGTAAAAAAACTGTTGGATCAAACTGGTTCATGTGTCTCTGTGGAAATAAAGACTGTTTTTTTACTGCGCGTTTTCAAAACAAGTGACGTCACCAAACCTAGCTGGATGTTACTCTGGGATGGTAAACACACACAGAGCCAGAGGGGAGGGGGGAGTGTTCCTTCACACATTCTGAGCCAATCACAGACGCCTCATCAGCGCGTCATGGACATGTATGAGGAAGTAGAAGTAAACTGTGTTGTTCCACCTCCAGTCATTTTTCTACCGTGAAAAAACAACTGGAAACAAAACAATCTGAACGATTTTATAAATAGAACCAACACACAATGAATTCAATAACAATGAAGAACAACAATATTAATAAATAAGCATAGAATGAGTCCTTTAATAAAGTTAATATTAATAAATAAGCATAGAATGAGTCCTTTAATAAAGTTAATATTAATAAATAAGCATAGAATGAGTCCTTTAATAAAGTTAATATTAATAAATAAGCATAGAATGAGTCCTTTAACCCTTGTACAGTCCTTCGTAAAAGGCACACTGGTTGTGTCCTACAATCAGGTCTTAAAAACCCAGATTCCAAAGTTCAGTTCCATAGACTCATCACCCCCCAAGGATATTTTACTGTTTTCAGTAGTAAGCAATGGCATCCTACAGTACGTATAAAAAGGTACATTTGTGAACCACCGGGTCTCTTTGACCCGAAGGACCACACAAGGGTTAATAAAGTTAATATTAATAAATAATCATAGAATGAGTCCTTTAATAAAGTTAAAGAAATAAATAATTATATGTACAACATACAGTTTTAACAAGTATGCACTGTATATATGTACAGGTCAGTACTTTATTAGTCATTACAATGAAATATGTCCTCTGCCTTTAACCCATCCTTGATGCCATTGGGGGTTAACCTGTAAGGAGCACTGGGCACCCATGGGGGGGGGGTCTCCTACTGTAGAACCAGGCTAATGGTCAGAATCTGCTGGAGGATTTGACCCAAAAAAAACTGAAGGAAAGGAGGAAACTGAAGGAAACTAAAGAGAACTAAAGGGAACTAAAGGGAACTGAAGGAAACTAAAGGGAACTGAAGGAAACTAAAGGGAACTAAAGGGAACTAAATGGAACTGAAGGGAACTAAAGGGAACTGAAGGAAACTAAAGGGAACTGAAGGAAACTAAAGGGAACTAAAGGAAACTAAAGGAAACTGAAGGAAACTAAAGGGAACTGAAGGAAACTAAAGGGAACTAAAGGAAACTAAATGGAACTGAAGGGAACTAAAGGGAACTGAAGGAAACTAAAGGGAACTGAAGGAAACTAAAGGGAACTGAAGGAAACTAAAGGGAACTGAAGGAAACTAAAGGGAACTGAAGGAAACTAAAGGAAACTAAAGGGAACTAAAGGAAACTAAATGGAACTGAAGGGAACTAAAGGGAACTGAAGGAAACTAAAGGGAACTGAAGGAAACTAAAGGGAACTAAAGGAAACTAAAGGGAACTGAAGGAAACTAAAGGGAACTGAAGGAAACTAAAGGAAACTAAATGGAACTGAAGGGAACTAAAGGGAACTGAAGGAAACTAAAGGGAACTGAAGGAAACTAAAGGGAACTGAAGGAAACTAAAGGGAACTGAAGGAAACTAAAGGGAACTGAAGGAAACTAAAGGGAACTAAAGGAAACTAAATGGAACTGAAGGGAACTAAAGGGAACTGAAGGAAACTAAAGGGAACTGAAGGAAACTAAAGGGAACTGAAGGAAACTAAAGGGAACTAAAGGAAACTAAAGGAAACAAAAGGAAACTAAATGGAACTGAAGGGAACAAAAGGGAACTGAAGGAAACTAAAGGGAACTGAAGGAAACTAAAGGGAACTAAAGGAAACTAAAGGGAACTAAAGGAAACTAAAGGGAACTAAAGGAAACTGAAGGGAACTAAAGGAAACTGAAGGGAACTAAAGGAAACTAAAGGAAACTGAAGGGAACTAAAGGAAACTGAAGGGAACTAAAGGAAACTAAAGGAAACTAAAGGGAACTAAAGGAAACTGAAGGAAACTAAATGGAACTGAAGGAAACTAAAGGGAACTAAAGGAAACTAAAGGAAACTAAAGGGAACTAAAGGAAACTGAAGGGAACTAAAGGAAACTGAAGGGAACTAAAGGAAACTAAAGGAAACTAAAGGAAACTGAAGGGAACTAAAGGAAACTGAAGGGAACTAAAGGAAACTAAAGGAAACTGAAGGGAACTAAAGGAAACTGAAGGGAACTAAAGGAAACTGAAGGGAACTAAAGGAAACTAAAGGGAACTAAAGGGAACTAAAGGAAACTAAAGGGAACTAAATGAAACTGAAGGGAACTAAAGGAAACTAAAGGAAACTAAAGGGAACTAAAGGAAACTGAAGGAAACTAAATGGAACTGAAGGAAACTAAAGGGAACTAAAGGAAACTAAAGGGAACTAAAGGAAACTAAAGGAAACTAAAGGGAACTAAAGGAAACTGAAGGGAACTAAAGGAAACTGAAGGGAACTAAAGGAAACTAAAGGAAACTGAAGGAAACTAAAGGAAACTAAAGGGAACTAAAGGGAACTAAAGGAAACTAAAGGGAACTAAAGGAAACTGAAGGGAACTAAAGGAAACTGAAGGGAACTAAAGGAAACTAAAGGAAACTAAAGGAAACTGAAGGAAACTAAAGGAAACTAAAGGGAACTAAAGGGAACTAAAGGAAACTGAAGGGAACTAAAGGAAACTAAAGGAAACTAAAGGAAACTGAAGGAAACTAAAGGAAACTAAAGGGAACTAAAGGGAACTAAAGGAAACTGAAGGGAACTAAAGGAAACTGAAGGGAACTAAAGGAAACTGAAGGGAACTAAAGGGAACTGAAGGAAACTAAAGGGAACTGAAGGAAACTAAAGGGAACTGAAGGAAACTAAAGGGAACTAAAGGAAACTAAATGGAACTGAAGGGAACTGAAGGGAACTAAAGGGAACTGAAGGAAACTAAAGGGAACTGAAGGAAACTAAAGGGAACTGAAGGAAACTAAAGGGAACTGAAGGAAACTAAAGGGAACTGAAGGAAACTAAAGGGAACTAAAGGAAACTAAATGGAACTGAAGGAAACTGAAGGGAACTAAAGGAAACTAAAGGAAACTGAAGGGAACTAAAGGAAACTGAAGGGAACTAAAGGAAACTAAAGGAAACTAAAGGGAACTAAAGGAAACTGAAGGAAACTAAATGGAACTGAAGGAAACTAAAGGGAACTAAAGGAAACTAAAGGAAACTAAAGGGAACTAAAGGAAACTGAAGGGAACTAAAGGAAACTGAAGGGAACTAAAGGAAACTAAAGGAAACTAAAGGAAACTGAAGGGAACTAAAGGAAACTGAAGGGAACTAAAGGAAACTAAAGGAAACTGAAGGGAACTAAAGGAAACTGAAGGGAACTAAAGGAAACTGAAGGGAACTAAAGGAAACTAAAGGGAACTAAAGGGAACTAAAGGAAACTA
This sequence comes from Siphamia tubifer, assembly GCA_020466265.1. Lineage (NCBI taxonomy): Eukaryota > Metazoa > Chordata > Actinopteri > Kurtiformes > Apogonidae > Siphamia > Siphamia tubifer. Next base: position 53,837,931 of record CM035791.1, on the reverse strand, counting down.
AAGGGAACTAAATGAAACTGAAGGGAACTAAAGGAAACTAAAGGAAACTAAAGGGAACTAAAGGAAACTGAAGGAAACTAAATGGAACTGAAGGAAACTAAAGGGAACTAAAGGAAACTAAAGGGAACTAAAGGAAACTAAAGGAAACTAAAGGGAACTAAAGGAAACTGAAGGGAACTAAAGGAAACTGAAGGGAACTAAAGGAAACTAAAGGAAACTGAAGGAAACTAAAGGAAACTAAAGGGAACTAAAGGGAACTAAAGGAAACTAAAGGGAACTAAAGGAAACTGAAGGGAACTAAAGGAAACTGAAGGGAACTAAAGGAAACTAAAGGAAACTAAAGGAAACTGAAGGAAACTAAAGGAAACTAAAGGGAACTAAAGGGAACTAAAGGAAACTGAAGGGAACTAAAGGAAACTGAAGGGAACTAAAGGAAACTGAAGGGAACTAAAGGGAACTAAAGGGAACTAAAGGAAACTGAAGGGAACTGACGGAACAGGAAGAAATGAGGAAGTCTGAAACAGTCGATTGTCGACACGCTCTGGGAAGTCATAACTTTGTTTCATTCTTTTTTTGCCTGTTAATAGCATCAGCTCGACTGTTTCATACACATTCATTTACATTTATTATTCTACGTCCCTCTAGACCAGGGGTCTCCAAACTATTTCCTGTGAGGGCCACATAACTTTTCCTTCTCAGATGAGGGGCCGGGGTCAGTTTGTAACAGAAAAAGTGTGACGAATGCAGGAGTGGATAAATGTAAATATTTATTGTTTTCTAGAAAGCCACAATCTAATAACTCTTTCTGGATTCTTCACAGAACTAACATCAGAAAATAAATAATAACACTATTTATAAAATAAATAACCCTCTTTGGGTTCTTCACAGAACAAAGGTCCATAGAACATAAACAGGTCAAAGTTCATCTTAGTTGTCAGAGCAGAATCTGTGACTTAAATGACTCATATGAGCGTCTGTCAAAGTTATTGTGTTAAACTAGTTAATAATAGTTAATAATAGTTAATTGTTAGAAAGCCCACACAGTTTAATTGTTTATTTGATTGTTTGGTTATATTTGTTCAGGAATAACTCCTTTTCTGTAAGTTTTCAAATGTCCCACGCTGTTGAACGCACCACTGATATTATGAACGTAGTCAGTGTTTTATTAGCCTCTGTGTTGTAGGTAACTGTGCTAAGTTCACCATCTCTGCTTCTTTTTCTCTTTTTTATTCATCTATTCCTGGTTTATTACTGTGTGTAGATGCCATAAGGTCAGATAAATAACACAGTACAGTTCAGGTAGATGTTAGCATGTTGTACTGTATAAGCTAATGCTGTTTAGCGCCGGTGTGTTGTTGAAGCTAATACGATAATATGCTAGCAGTTAGCATTGTTAGCTGTCATCTGTGATTTCTGTGAGTGATGTGTGTGTTCCATGACCCATGTAATACATCTGAGTGACTCATATAGTGGGTCTCAGTTCATTTTCATCATCATTTTATTTGTTCTTTTACATAGGAATGAATAACACATTCACAGTAAGAACAGGAGTAGAGAGAAGACCAACCCCTACCCCCTTCTCATATCCAAAATACTGAAAACAAAGATGGCACATATACAAAACCAAATTAACAGCAACAACAACACTTTTTGTATTCATTGTCAATAAAGTTCAATCATTTCCTGTTTGTATTTGTATTTGAATTGATTAACACTTGTACATGATTTTAATTCTTTGCTTAAAGTGTTCCCGAGCTTCACTCCGCAATGTGAAATACATATTTGTTTCAGTGTGGTTCTTCCTAAAGCTACCTTAAAATCCAAATTACGTCGGCTATGGTCAGAATCAAAAATAAAGAGTTTTTGTAAGTTGCTTGGCAACAAAGAATGTCTAGCTTTGAACATGATGATTAGTGTCTGTAAATAAAAAGTAGGTAACACATTTTCGGATCTGAGCCTCCTTTTGCTACGACCTGTCTTTCTGCTTACCTCTGCTGGATTTCTGGTTACCAAACTCTGGACTGGACTCTTTACTCTTTTCTGCATTTGTTTTGTGAACTGTGTTTAAAGGTTTTATTATTAAACCTGTTTGTGAACTTTACTCCTGACTGCTGTCTGCATTTGGGTCCGATACCTGATCATCACATGACATCACATCCTCCACTCACTGTAGTCTCTCACTAACCCACATAAAAGTTAACGTCATCATAAACAGCTGCTCTGTCTATGACACATTCATATTTATTATTAAACACCATCATGTGTGAATTTCAGAGCACTGGTCAAATGGAATCAGAATTTAGCTTGACTCACTCCATTCACTCCCATTCAATTTTTTGGTGAGCTAAGCACCCATGGACCGGAAGTATAAGGGGGGGGGCTTAACCTCTACATGCCCTAATCACTTCCATGCAAACACAGATTGATTTTGATGTCATCTATATGTATGTACTCCCAATCATTGAAAAATTAGCTAAAATTAATTTTGCTTTGGATAATCCCTTTAACCAGCCTAATATTTAACAATATTTTTCAGACTATAAGGTGCAATTAAAAACAGTGCACCTGATATATGGATCAATTGTGGTAGTGCTTAGTGACTTGGAATTTGGGCTTTTTTCTCATAATTTTGACTTCATATAATGCACCTTATAATCCAGTGTGCCTTATAGTGCAGTAGAGTTCATATCTCACCTCCCACTTGGTCTCCTCCAGACGAGGTAAGATGTCAGCCTGCTCCTTCCTGTAATCCAGACACTTTCTCTCCAGCTCCTCCCTCTGAGCGAGCAGAGCTGCCATCTCCTCCTGCAGCCTCCTCTTGTCCTGGGACAGACGGGAGATCTGGGCCTGCAAGGCAGTCTGGGAGCGTTGAGCACGACGTGTGACCTGCAGAAGTTTCACAAATCTACAACTGAAACATATTTACTGCCAAGAATGCAATACAACTCATGTCAAATAAAACTGTCCACACGTTTCAAGAATGAACACAGCATAAGACACACGTTTTCATTCCAGGGCTCTCAAAGTCATTTTCTTTCAGCCCTATGTGACCTGTAGTGGACCAGACAAGTAAAATAATAGCTTAATAATCTATCAATAATGACAACTCCAAATTGTTGTCTTTGTTTTAGTGCAAAAAATCCCATTAATGTATGAAATTACTTACATTGTAAATGTTCCAAACAAAAAAAGATGTAAATTTTCCCACAAACATTTAAAGTTCTTCAGAAAAATGAGTGTAATTTTAACAATATTTCTCATGTGAATTATGGATCACATCTACAAAGACACTAAACACTTAGTAACAAAAGCAGAAAATGTTTAAAATGCTGATTTATTTCAGGTTGTTCATAACTCCCACCTCTGCAGTATTGTTCCACTTACTTTTTGTCAATTCTCCAGCAACAGTTTACAGTCAGAGTTAGTGTCAGTGTTAGAGTTACTGTATAGTAGAGTATAGTATGGTGAGGTCACCTACTACAGTATAGTATAGTATAGTACAGTGTAGTAGAGTACAGTATAGTACAGTGTAGTACAGTGTAGTAGAGTACAGTATAGTACAGTGTAGTACAGTATAGTATAGTATAGTACAGTGTAATAGAGTACAGTATAGTACAGTGTAGTACAGTATAGTATAGTACAGTGTAGTAGAGTAGAGTATAGTATAGTATAGTATAGTAGAGTACAGTGTAGTAGAGTACAGTATAGTACAGTATAGTACAGTGTAGAAGAGTACAGTATAGTACAGTGTAGTTCAGTGTAGTAGAGTACAGTATAGTACAGTGTAGTAGAGTACAGTATAGTACAGTATAGTATAGTATAGTACAGTGTAGTAGAGTGCAGTATAGTACAGTATAGTACAGTGTAGTAGAGTACAGTATAGTACAGTGTAGTTCAGTGTAGTAGAGTACAGTATAGTACAGTGTAGTAGAGTACAGTATAGTACAGTATAGTATAGTATAGTACAGTGTAGTAGAGTACAGTATAGTACAGTGTAGTACAGTGTAGTAGAGTACAGTATAGTACAGTGTAGTACAGTATAGTATAGTATAGTACAGTGTAGTAGAGTACAGTATAGTACAGTATAGTACAGTGTAGTAGAGTACAGTATAGTACAGTATAGTACAGTGTAGTAGAGTACAGTATAGTACAGTGTAGTAGAGTACAGTATAGTACAGTATAGTACAGTGTAGTAGAGTACAGTATAGTACAGTATAGTACAGTGTAGTAGAGTACAGTATAGTACAGTGTAGTTCAGTGTAGTAGAGTACAGTATAGTACAGTGTAGTAGAGTGCAGTATAGTACAGTGTAGTAGAGTACAGTATAGTACAGTGTAGTTCAGTGTAGTAGAGTACAGTATAGTACAGTGTAGTAGAGTACAGTATAGTACAGTGTAGTAGAGTACAGTATAGTACAGTATAGTACAGTGTAGTTCAGTGTAGTAGAGTACAGTATAGTACAGTGTAGTAGAGTACAGTATAGTACAGTGTAGTTCAGTGTAGTAGAGTACAGTATAGTACAGTGTAGTAGAGTACAGTATAGTACAGTGTAGTAGAGTACAGTATAGTACAGTGTAGTTCAGTGTAGTAGAGTACAGTATAGTACAGTGTAGTAGAGTGCAGTATAGTACAGTATAGTACAGTGTAGTAGAGTACAGTATAGTACAGTGTAGTTCAGTGTAGTAGAGTACAGTATAGTACAGTGTAGTAGAGTGCAGTATAGTACAGTATAGTACAGTGTAGTAGAGTACAGTATAGTACAGTATAGTACAGTGTAGTAGAGTACAGTATAGTACAGTGTAGTTCAGTATAGTAAAAAGTATATTTACCTGCTGCAGGCGTGAGGCATAATTCTGTCTCAGTTCGTCCATCTGTCGTTCCCATACTCGCTGCTTCTCCTCAAACACCTGAATAATCGCTGCTTCACTTTGGTCCAGGTTTCGTCGCATATGCTGCACCTGTAAAACAGATCAATTCTTCATATTCTACACCTGGAAAAATGATCAATACTTCAGATGGAAAAACCAGAAAACTCACTTAGATTAAAAAAAAAGATTACTCATGAATAATGTTTTTTTTCAGTCACACTGAAAAAAATCCAAATAAAAATACATCTAAATCTTACGTGTATTTTATCATTTCTAGTCAAACTATCTCATCCCAATTAAAATAAGACATAATCATTTAAGAAGAACTATTGATGGTGACATAAAGAACTGATTTATACACAATATTTTATTTGCAGTAATCTGATCATTTTCATTTGTTCCACTGACATTTATTTATTTATGCTTCAATTGAGAAACATAATCTATGAAGTGTCAGTGTTAATGTTAGTGTCAGTGTCAGTGTTAGTGTCAGTGTTAATGTTAGTGTTAGTGTCAGTGTTAGTGTTAATGTTAGTGTCAGGGTTAGTGTTAGTGTCAGTGTCAGAGTTAGTGTCAGTGTTAGTGTCATGGCGAGTGTTAGTGTCAGTGTTAGTGTCAGTGTAGTGCTAATGTTTGTGATGGTAGTTTCAGTGTCAGTGTTAATGTTAGTGTCAGTGTCAGAGTCAGTGTTAGTGTCAGTGTCAGCGTCAGTGTTAGTGTCAGTGTTAGTGTCGGTGTCAGTGTTAGAGTTAGTGTCAGTGTTAGTGTTAATGTTAGTGATGTTAGTTTCAGTGTTAATGTTAATGTCAGTGTTAGAGTTAGTGTTGGTGTTAGAGTTAGAATCAGTGTTAGTGTCACAGCGAGTGTTAGTGTCAGTGTTAAAGTTTGTGTTAGTGTCAGTGTTAGTGTCAGTGTTAGAGTTAGTGTCAGTGTTAGTGTTACTGTCAGTGTTCGAGTTAGTGTCAGTGTTAATGTTAGTGTCAGTGTTAGTGTTAGTGTCAGTGTTAGTATCAGTGTCGGTGTCAGTGTTAGAGTTAGTGTCAGTGTTAGTGTTAGTGTCAGTGTTAGTATCAGTGTCGGTGTCAGTGTTAGAGTTAGTGTTGGTGTTAGAGGTTGAGTCGGTGTTAGTGACAGGATTAGTGTTAGTGTCGGTGTTAAGAGTTAGTTATTGTAAGTGTCAGTGTCACAGCGAGTGTTAGTGTCAGTGTTAGTGTCAGGGTAGTGGTAATGTTTGTGATGTTAGTTTCAGTGTCAGTGTTAATGTTAGTGTCAGTGTTAGAGTCAGTGTTAATGTTAATGTTAGTGTCAGTGTTAGTATTAGTGTCAGTATCAGTGTTAGTGTCAATGTTAGTGATGTTAGTTTCAGTGTCAGTGTTATTGTTAGTGTTAGTGTTAGTGTCAGTGTCAGAGTCAGTGTAAGTGTTAGTGCCAGTGTCAGTGTCAGTATTAGTGTCAGTGTTAGTGTCAGTGTTAGTGTTAGAGTTATGGTTAGTGTCAATGATAGTGTCATTGTTAATGTTAGTGTCAGTTTTAGTGTCAGTGTTAGAGTCAGTGTTAGTGTCAGTGCCAGTGTTAGTGTCAGTGTTAGAGTTAGTGTCAGTGTTAGTGTCAGTGTTAGAGTCAGTGTTAGTGTCAGTGTTAGTGTCAGTGTTGTTGTTAGTGTCAGTGTTAGTGTTACTGCCAGTGTCAGTGTTAGTGTTAGAGTTATGGTTAGTGTCAGTGTTAGAGTTATGGTTAGTGTCAGTGATAGTGTCATTGTTAATGTTAGTGTCAGTTTTAGTGTCAGTGTTAAGAGTCAGTGTCAGTGTCAGTGTTAGAGTTAGTTTTAGTGTCAGTGCCAGTGTCAGTGTTAGTGCTAGTGTCAGTGCGAGTGTCAGTGTTAGTGTCAGTGTCAGTGTTAGTGTCAGTGTCAGTGCTAGTGTCAGGGTTAGTGTTCGAGTTAGTGTCAGTGTAGTGTTAATGTTTGTGATGTTAGTTTCAGTGTCAGTGTTAATGTTAGTGTCAGTGTTAGTCAGTGTTAGTGTTAGTGTCAATGTTAATGTTAGTGTCAGTGTTAGTATTAGTGTCAGTATCAATGTTAGTGTCAGTGTTAGTGTCAGTGCCAGTGTTAATGTTTGTGATGTTAGTTTCAATGTCAGTGTTAATGTTAGTGTCAGTGTTAGTGTCAATGTTAATGTTAGTGTTAGTATTAGTGTCAGTATCAATGTTAGTCTCAGTGTTACTGTCAGTGTTAGAGTTAGTGTCAGTGTTAGTGTCAGTGTCAGTGTTCGAGTTAGTGTCAGTGTTAATGTCAGTGTTAGTGTCAGTGTTGTAGTTAGTGTCAGTGTTAGTGTTAGTTTCAGTGTCAGTGCTAGTGTAAGGGTAAGGGTTCGAGTTAGTGTCAGTGTTAGTGTCAGTGTAGTGTTTATGTTTGTGATGTTAGTTTCAGTGTCAGTGTTAGTGTCAGTGTTAGTCAGTGTTAGAGTCAGTGTTAGTGTTAGTGTCAGTGTTAGAGTCAGTGTTAGTGTTAGTGTCAGTGTTAGTGTCAGTGTTGTTGTTAGTGTCAGTGTTAGTGTTGCTGCCAGTGTCAGTGTTATTATTAGTGTCAGTGTTAGTGTCAGTGTTAGTGTTAGAGTTATGGTTAGTGTCAGTGATAGTGTCATTGTTAATGTTAGTGTCAGTTTTAGTGTCAGTGTTAAGAGTCAGTGTCAGTGTCAGTGTTAGAGTTAGTTTTAGTGTCAGTGCCAGTGTCAGTGTTAGTGCTAGTGTCAGTGTGAGTGTCAGTGTTAGTGTCAGTGTCAGTGTTAGTGTCAGTGTCAGTGCTAGTGTCAGGGTTAGTGTTCGAGTTAGTGTCAGTGTAGTGTTAATGTTTGTGATGTTAGTTTCAGTGTCAGTGTTAATGTTAGTGTCAGTGTTAGTCAGTGTTAGTGTTAGTGTCAATGTTAATGTTAGTGTCAGTGTTAGTATTAGTGTCAGTATCAATGTTAGTGTCAGTGTTAGTGTCAGTGCCAGTGTTAATGTTTGTGATGTTAGTTTCAATGTCAGTGTTAATGTTAGTGTCAGTGTTAGTGTCAATGTTAATGTTAGTGTTAGTATTAGTGTCAGTATCAATGTTAGTCTCAGTGTTACTGTCAGTGTTAGAGTTAGTGTCAGTGTTAGTGTCAGTGTCAGTGTTCGAGTTAGTGTCAGTGTTAATGTCAGTGTTAGTGTCAGTGTTGTAGTTAGTGTCAGTGTTAGTGTTAGTTTCAGTGTCAGTGCTAGTGTAAGGGTAAGGGTTCGAGTTAGTGTCAGTGTTAGTGTCAGTGTAGTGTTTATGTTTGTGATGTTAGTTTCAGTGTCAGTGTTAGTGTCAGTGTTAGTCAGTGTTAGAGTCAGTGTTAGTGTTAGTGTCAGTGTTAGAGTCAGTGTTAGTGTTAGTGTCAGTGTTAGTGTCAGTGTTGTTGTTAGTGTCAGTGTTAGTGTTGCTGCCAGTGTCAGTGTTATTATTAGTGTCAGTGTTAGTGTCAGTGTTAGTGTTAGAGTTATGGTTAGTGTCAGTGATAGTGTCATTGTGAATGTTAGTGTCAGTTTTAGTGTCAGTGCTAAGGTCAGTGTCAGTGTCAGTGCCAGTGTTAGTGCTAGTGTCAGTGCGAGTGTCAGTGTTAGTGTCAGTGTCAGTGTTAGTGTCAGTGTCAGTGTCAGTGTCAGTGCTAGTGTCAGGGTTAGTGTTCGAGTTAGTGTCAGTGTAGTGTTAATGTTTGTGATGTTAGTTTCAGTGTCAGTGTTAATGTTAGTGTCAGTGTTAGTATTAGTGTCAGTATCAATGTTAGTATCAGTGTTAGTGTCAGTGCTAGTGTTAATGTTTGTGATGTTAGTTTCAATGTGAGTGTTAATGTTAGTGTCAGTGTTAGTCAGTGTTAGTGTAAATGTTAATGTTAGTGTCAGTGTTAGTATTAGTGTCAGTATCAATGTTAGTCTCAGTGTTACTGTCAGTGTTAGAGTTAGTGTCAGTGTTAGTGTCAGTGTCAGTGTTCGAGTTAGTGTCAGTTACAGTGTTAGTGTTAATGTCAGTGTTGTAGTTAGTGTCAGTGTTAGTCTCAGTGTTTGAGATAATGTCAGCGTTTGTGTCAGTGTTAGTGTTAGTTTCAGTGTCAGTGCTAGTGTCAGGGTAAGTGTTCGAGTTAGTGTCAGTGTTAGTGTCAGTGTAGTGTTAATGTTTGTGATGTTAGTTTCAGTGTCAGTGTTAATGTTAGTGTCAGTGTTAGTGTTAATGTTAGTGTCAGTGTTAGTCTTAGTGTCAGTATCAATGTTAGTGTCAGTGTTAGTATCAGTGTTAGTGTCAATGTTAGTGATGTTAGTGTCAATGATAGTGTCATTGTTAATGTTAGTGTCAGTTTTAGTGTCAGTGTTAGAGTCAGTGTTAGTGTCAGTGTTAGTGTCAATGCCAGTGTTAGTGTCAGTGGTACTGTCAGTGTTAGAGTTAGTGTCAGTGTTAGTGTCAATGTTAGTGATGTTAGTTTCAGTGTCAGTGTTATTGTTAGTGTCAGTATTAGTCTTACTCTCAGTGTTAGAGTCAGTGTTAGTGTTAGTGTCCGTGTTACTGTCAGCGTTAGAGTCAGTGTTAGTGTTAGTGTCAGTGTTGTTGTTACTGCCAGTGTCAGTGTTAGTATTAGTGTTAGTGTCAGTGTCAGTGCCAGTGTCAGTGTTAGTGTCAGTGTTAGTGTCAGTGTTAGTGTCAGTGTCAGTGCTAGTGTCAGGGTAAGTGTTTGAGTTAGTGTCAGTGTTAGTGTCAGTGTAGTGTTAATGTTTGTGATGTTAGTTTCAGTGTTAATGTTAGTGTCAGTGTTATAGTCAGTGTTAGTGTTAATGTTAGTGTCAGTGTTAGTATTAGTGTCAGTATCAATGTTAGTGTCAGTGTTAGTGGTAGTGTCAGTGTTAGTTTCAGTGTTAGAGTTCGTGTTAGTGTCAGTGTTAGTGTCAGTGTTAGTATTAGTGTAAGTGTTAGTGTTAGTGTCAGTGTTAGTGTCAGTGTCAGTGTCAGTGTTAATGTTAGTGTCAGTGTCAGTGTTAGTGTCAGTGTCAGTGTCAGTGTTAATGTTAGTGTCAGTGTTCGTGTCAGTGCCAGTGTTAGCTTCAGTTTTAGAGTTAGTGTCAGTGTTAGCTTCAGTGTTAGTGTTATTGTTAGTGTTAGTGTCAATGTTAGTGTCAGTGTTAACGTTAGTGTCAGTGTGAGAGTTTGTGTTAGTGTCAGGGTTAGTGTTATTGTTAGTGTCAGTGTTAGTGTCAATGTTAGCGTCAATGTTAGTGTCAGTGTTAATGTTAGTGTCAGTGTAAATGTTAGTGTTAGAGTTAGTGTCAGTGTTAATATCAGTGATGTTAGTGTCAGTGTTAGCTTCGGTGTTAGTGTCACTTTTAATGTCAGTGTTCGAGTTAGTGTCAGTGTTAGTGTTAGTATCAGTGTTCGAGTTAGTGTCAGTGTTAGGTTCAGTGTCAGTGTTAGTGTTAGTGTCAGTGCTGTAGTTAGTGTCAGTGTTAATATCAGTGATGTTAGTGTCAGTGGTAGCTTCAGTGTTAGTGTCACTTTTAGTGTCATTGTTAGTGTCAGTGTTAGAGTTAGTGTCAGTGTTAGTGTCAGTGTTAGTGTCAGTGTCAGTGTCAGTGTTAGTGTTAGTGTTAGTGTCAGTGTCAGTGTTAGTGTTAGTGTTAGTGTTAGTGTTAGTGTCAGTGTTAGTGTTAGTGTCAGTGTTAGTGTCAGTGTTAGTGTTAATGTCTTTGTCAGTGTTAGTGTCAGTCTTGTAGTTAGTGTCAGTGTTCCTGTCAGTGTCAGTGTTAGTAATAAGGTTTGGATTAGGGTTGATAGGAATATCTGTTTGTGACCTCTGACCTCTTGCTCTTTCTCCCATAAGCGATCCTCCAGGTCTTGGATGATGTCATCAGAGGAAGGGGAGGGCCTTAGAGGTGCTGGGGCGTCACTCATGTGGCTAAGCCTCTGATAGGATGAGGAGCTTTTTCCTGACGAGGAGCGACCACTGTCTGAAGTGCTCAGTCCATTCTGGAACAAGTGGTTCATATCCACATGATGACATCACATGATGACATCACATGATGACATCAGCAGAACACGTATTTACAATAGTATCAGCTCTAACCCATTCTACTGGTTTTGATGCATTTCCATTAACAATAAAGGACCTGGTCCCATGGCACCTGCCACTGATGTATAAACGGCCCACACTTTTTTAACTAACCCGCCTACAACTGGCACTGCAAGAAAAATATTTTAAAAGGATGACCCTGACCCGCTTCTGGACCCACATTTTTAAAAAGTAGTCAGTGGTGTTTATGAACATCACATGACCTTTGACCTTACTATATGATGTTCAGGTATGTGAGTAAGGTCAAATTTCATGTGAGGTTCAGGTATGTAAGTAAGGTCAAAGGTCATGTGATGTTCAGGTATGTGAGGAAGGTCAAAGGTCATGTGATGTTCAGGTATGTGAGGAAGGTCAAAGGTCATGTGATGTTCAGGTATGTGAGGAAGGTCAAAGATCATCTGATGTTCATAAAGACCATTGACTTCTTTTTAAAAATGTGGGTCCAGAAGCGGGTCTGGTTCGTCCTTTTCAAATATATTTAGTCAGAGTTGCAGGTGGGTTAGTTAAAAAAAGATTGGTTGCGGGTCGTCTATACATCGACCCGCGCATGCGTGATCTGATTGGAAACGCCCTCAAGGAATATGTGATCTGGAATAGAACCCAGTAGAACTATGCAGTAGAAAAGCATCTTTCCAGTTATGAGCTGACGGTCCTAGTGTGGGACCAGCCTACCTGGTATCCGGGCTTTTCCAGTTTGTCCAGGCCTGCAGCTGCCCCCGCCATGCCCAACCTGTTGATGTGGCTGGTGGAAGCACTGAGAGGCCCCAGGACTGCGGGGGGTCCACAACCAGACCCTGAGCCCGTATAGGTGGGAAGACTGGTCAGGGAGTTCCTCCCTGAGTCCGACATCCCTCCCTGAACCACCTCATTGCCAGTTCCCACGCCCTCACTTCTGCTGACCCTCATTGGACTGTCCTGGTCCAGGAGCAGGGCCTCTGGGACCTCTCCTGCCTCCCCTCCTCCTCCTCCTCCTCCTCCTCCGTCCCTGCCTCTCCTTCCACCTCTGCCCTCACTGAAGCCCTCCGCCCTGGCCTCAGCCTTGCCCTCGCTCCCAGCTCCTCCGGCCTGTCCTACCAGGTTCTGCATTGAGTGGAAGCTTTTGGGAACCACTGGTTTGAAGGCAGAGGGACGAACGAGGCCTGAGTTGTTCTGCATCGCCTGCAAAAGAGACAATGACATATGAAGAAAGAAAACAAACAAACACAGATGGGTGGGCAAACCACACAGTTCCTATTTGGTACAAAAATGCACAGAACAAGAACTGGACTTTTGTCTCCACCTCCTACAGTAGGTTAAGGTAAGTATGGACAGGACCAATATGCTTCATGATACACAACAATTTGAGCTTTTTTCAGACCCATGAGTGATTCCTGATTTGACCTGTTACAATCCACTGGATCTGTTACACATTGAAGTTTGCGGCTGCTAGTGACGCCCCAAACCAGAAACTTCTACATAGATGTATTTGACATGGTGTGTAGTGACGTGCAGCTCTAACAGTGAGCATGGCCCGGTTAATGTTGCTCAAAGATGACCAACTGAAAATGACAAAACATAAAAGTCACTTTTAAATAAATGTTGGAGCTGATGTAGTGTGGGATGTATTTTAACTTTGCGCTGAATGAACATGTTTTCATAATAGTAGAGTGTGTTGTCTTTCAAATAAGTCCTCATATGTGTACTTCAGCCTCATAATTCTACTGTTACAAATGTTTTTAAATGGACGACCAATGATGTAGAGGCCTGAAGAGGCTTCCAAATAATTGGACCTTTTTTTTGGCTTTTATATACAGGTACTACTCGGAAAATTTGAATATCCTGAAAAAGTGCATGCACTTCTGTAAGTCAACTTTACAGGTGAAATGGACACGGTAGTAAGTGAATAATTTATTTCAAGCTTCCAATTTTATGAGTTTTTGAGTTTGAGGTTTTAATAAGCTGTAAATCATAACACTACTTTGTAATTGTTTTATAAAGTCTGTTTTTCACACATTAAATGTGTTAAATCTTTTATCCTTTAATCAGATGAATCATTAAACTAATGACGTTAGTGTTTTTAAAATATATGATGGAAGGAAAGATGGATGGATGAAAAAGAAGGACGGAAGGATGGATGAAAGGAAGGATGGGTGAAAGGATGGATGGATGGATGAAAAGGAAGGAAGGATGGATAAAAGGAAGGATGGGTGAAAGGATGGATGGATGGATGGATGGATGAAAAGGAAGGATGGATAAAAGGAAGGATGGGTGAAAGGAAGGATGGAAGGATGGATAAAAGGAAGGATGGATGAAAGGAAGGAAGGTTGAAAGGATGGATGGATGGATGAAAAGGAAGGACGGAAGGATGGATAAAAGGAAGGATGGGTGAAACGATGGATGGATGGATGAAAAGGAAGGAAGGATAAAAGGAAGGATGGGTGAAACGATGGATGGATGGATGGATGAAAAGGAAGGAAGGATGGATAAAAGGAAGGATGGGTGAAAGGATGGATGGATGGATGAAAAGGAAGGAAGGATGGATAAAAGGAAGGATGGGTGAAAGGATGGATGGATGGATGGATGAAAAGGAAGGAAGGATGGATAAAAGGAAGGATGGGTGAAAGGAAGGATGGAAGGATGGATAAAAGGAAGGATGGATGAAAGGAAGGAAGGTTGAAAGGATGGATGGATGGATGGATGGATGGATGGATGGATGATAGTTAAACTGATTATCAATTTACTACATTAAACAAAAATAATGAAGTAAAAAAACAGTGTGAAAGTGTTTTCCATGTATGATACAATAATGAACCTGTAATAAAGACACTGTTCTATAGTTATTTATAAAGTCTGTTTTTCACACATTAAATGTATTAAATCTTTTATCCTTTAATCAGATGAATCATTAAACTAATGACGTTAGTGTTTTTAAAATATATGATGGTGTGTTATTCCACATATATGATACTTTATCTACATGTAGACAATGGATTCATAAATATTCTACTGGAAACAACCTGGAAAAACAATGGATCAGAATGTGATCAGTGTTTGGAAGTAGATCTAGTAGATCTGACACCAATATTCCTTTGACTAAAACTCTTTCTCTTCTTCATTTTAACTATTTCACATTTTAGTCCAGACTGATCTGGTAAACTGGATCCAATCATAATTTAAGACTAGAGTTTTATTATCACTAACATGTGGGGACATTTCATTAGTTTTTATTCTTTATCACTAACACACATGTGGGGACATTTCATTAGTTTATATTCTTTATCACTAACACACATGTGGGGACATTTCATTAGTTTTTATTCTTTATCACTAACACACATGTGAGGACATTTCATTAGTTTTTATTCTTTATCACTAACACACATGTGGGGACATTTCATTAGTTTATATTCTTTATCACTAACACACATGTGGGGACATTTCATTACTTTTTATTCTTTATCACTAACACACATGTGGGGACATTTCATTAGTTTATATTCTTTATCACTAACACACATGTGGGGACATTTCATTAGTTTATATTCTTTATCACTAACACACATGTGGGGACATTTCATTACTTTTTATTCTTTATCACTAACACACATGTGAGGACATTTCATTACTTTTTATTCTTTATCACTAACACACATGTGAGGACATTTCATTACTTTTTATTCTTTATCACTAACACACATGTGGGGACATTTCATTACTTTTTATTCTTTATCACTAACACACATGTGGGGACATTTCATTACTTTTTATTCTTTATCACTAACACACATGTGGGGACATTTCATTAGTTTTTATTCTTTATCACTAACACACATGTGGGGACATTTCATTAGTTTTTATTCTTTATCACTAACACACATGTGGGGACATTTCATTAGTTTTTATTCTTTATCACTCACACACGTGGGGACATTTCATTACTTTTTATTCTTTATCACTAACACACATGTGAGGACATTTCATTAGTTTTTATTCTTTATCACTAACACACATGTGGGGACATTTCATTAGTTTATATTCTTTATCACTAACACACATGTGGGGACATTTCATTACTTTTTATTCTTTATCACTAACACACATGTGGGGACATTTCATTAGTTTATATTCTTTATCACTAACACACATGTGGGGACATTTCATTAGTTTATATTCTTTATCACTAACACACATGTGGGGACATTTCATTACTTTTTATTCTTTATCACTAACACACATGTGAGGACATTTCATTACTTTTTATTCTTTATCACTAACACACATGTGAGGACATTTCATTACTTTTTATTCTTTATCACTAACACACATGTGGGGACATTTCATTACTTTTTATTCTTTATCACTAACACACATGTGGGGACATTTCATTACTTTTTAATCTTTATCACTAACACACATGTGGGGACATTTCATTAGTTTATATTCTTTATCACTAACACACATGTGGGGACATTTCATTAGTTTATATTCTTTATCACTAACACACATGTGGGGACATTTCATTACTTTTTATTCTTTATCACTAACACACATGTGAGGACATTTCATTACTTTTTATTCTTTATCACTAACACACATGTGGGGACATTTCATTACTTTTTATTCTTTATCACTAACACACATGTGGGGACATTTCATTACTTTTTATTCTTTATCACTAACACACATGTGGGGACATTTCATTAGTTTTTATTCTTTATCACTAACACACATGTGAGGCTTCTGAAGCTTCTGACCATAGACCAGTGAAATCAGAGGACTGTAATACTACTAATAAATATTTTTAAGTATCTCTTTCTTAGTCTATGAGTGTATTAGATTATTTGAGTTCCTCCAGCCTCTAACTGTGAGTTAATAAAACAAGGTACGGTATTGAATAGTCTTCAGATGAACCCATAAAGACACAGTGTTACTTTTCTGTCAGTTCCAAAACATTTTGTTCTCTATGTTTAACTTTTCTTAAGTGAGACTTTTACAATTCATTATGACACAATACTCTGTATTTTGTGTTGTTCAGAGAACATCAGGTATTTTCCTATATTTAATTCACTGATCATGCAGATTTTCATCAAACATCAGATTAATGTTAAAGGGACAGTTCAGTATTTTTCAGATTCATGTGTTTGTCATTAGCGTCTTTACTCTGGTGCACCCACATTGACTTTCTCTCAATATTGATCAATGTGCTAGCGTTGTCACTGCTAACAGCTGTGTGTCTTACCAAACTACTTTCATTAGTTGTTAGCAGTGTTAGCTGTTAGCAGTGTTAGCAGCTGCTACGTGCAGGTGCATAGCTGTTAGCAGTGACAATGCTTATGCATTGATCGCTATTGAGAGAAAGTAGGTCCAAACATTTACGAGGTATGAGTTTTTGTTTTGTTATGTAAATAAATCACTCATTCCAACATATACTGTTTTGAGAAGAAACAGGTTTTATTTTGTTGACCCCAAGAAACCTGCCGGGACTACTTTGGCTTTGATCAAAACTAGACCAGAACTGGGCTCACAGGACACTGTAGGGGGTAAGTCACTGTGGGTGCACCAGAGTAAAGGGGTGGAGTAAGAAGAGAGGGGCGGAGTCACTGTGGATGCACCAGAGTAAAGGGGTGGAGTCAGAAGTGGGGGCGGAGTCACTGTGTCTCTAGCTATGTTTCCATTACAGTTTTTCACAAAAAAATATCAATATTCCTAACATTTTCACAAAGTATATTTGTCTTAACTCTGGTCAAATATCATCCCACGAGATTTCACTGCTTTCACCTTCTGAGCTTCATATTGGATAAGAATTAAATATATAAACTAAAGATAATGAAGTAAACCTTCACTGTATCTACTGTAGGAATCCCTCTGATCATCTTCTGTCGTCCCAACAGCCAATGGTCGTTATGGTTCCAGTGACTGCGGCTGCCATTTTCACCCTGAGCGAAGTGATCATGTGACCATTTACGTCACATTCTGTGACATAGAACTGTGGAAAAAGTGATTACATTGGACGTTTGCGATATATTAGAAAAAGAAAACGTCTGAAAAACCAACTCATGAAAGCATGAAAACTTTTTAGCGATATTTGAGTGGTTTTTCAAAATTCAGGGGTTTCCATTCCCAGTTTTTTTAGAGATATATTTACATTTTGTGAATTTCCAAGGGTAATGGAAACGCAGCTGCTGATGACATACACATTCATCTGAAAAATACTGAACTGTTGCTTTAAGGAAAAAGTGTCTTTTTCAGCTAAATATAAAGGATATAAAGCAAGTGTTCCATCAACGGTCAACACTTTACACCAGTGTCATCAGCAACATTACATCAAATGTTTGCCACGTGTAACTTTGTATGTCAGGAGTCGATAAAATGTATTGGTTTCACCTTTTTATGTTGAATTATGTGAGTAAAAAAAACTTTTACACAATGATTCTCATTTTCCCAGTAGTACCGAAACAAACCCCTTGTGAAGTTCCTGACCCCCACTTTGGGAAACACTGTTTTAAAGCCTGAAGTACCTGCTCTAGTTTTCCGGACACTGGCATAATCTTGGGTGGGTTGTGGTTTGGAGGGTTGTTCTCACTGTCATTTCTCATGGCGGTCATCTCTCTGTGCTGGTGCTGGGTCATGACAACACCGTTCTTCTCGTTGGATCCTCGTCCCACAATGTTCCCACAGACATCTACACCTGCCGCCTGCATCTCCCTCTCTCGTTCTCTTTCCAACCTGTCGTTCTCCAGCCTCTCCCGTTCCCTCTCTCTCTCTCTCTCCCTTTCTCTCTCCCTCTCCCGCTCTATCTTCTCCCTCTCGATCCTCTCTCTCTCCCTCTCTCTGGCTCTCTCCCTCTCCCTCTCTCTCTCTCTCTCCAGCCTCTCCCTCTCGACTCGTTCCCTCTCCCTCTCCCGGTTCCTCTCCCTCTCTCGCTCCCTCTCCAGCCTCTCTCGGTCCCAGTCTCGGTCCCGGTCCCTGTCTCGCCCCCTTTCCCGTTGTCTCTCCCTCTCCCACTCCCTCTCCCTCCTGCCCGCTCCGTTTCCGCACTCCAACTGGTTGTTGTTGGACGGGGCCGCCATGGTACATTCTGTGTTGGTGGAGGAGGCCGTTTCGGTGGGCCGGTCAGTCCCCGTACAGGTCCCAGTCCCGATACTAACGCTTCCTCGTTCATCACTAGACACCGTCCCGTCTGATATAGTGGCCGGGAGGCGGGGCAGTCGCTCTGCGCTGCAGCTGCGGTCGGCAGGGCAACGGCGAGAGAGAGGAGGGGCCCGGGGCAGGGTGGTCCTCGTGCCCACAGACTTCATGGCAAACTCCTGCTCTCCTGCCACCCCACTGCCAACACTGCCCATAGTGGGGGTCAAAGGTCAGGGATTAGAGGTTAGGAGTCAGGATTGGGGGAGGGGGGGGGGGGGTCACAGATACATTTGGAAGTAGTGTGGGTCATCACAACCTAAAGAAGGTAGTGGGGGCACACACACTAGGGGAACACAGAAAAACGAAAGGAGTTATACAATAATGTAACGACAGAATGACTAGTTATACAATAATAACTAATGCACAATAGTTTCCAGCCCACATTCGGGGGGGGGGGGGGGGGGGGGCTCAGCTCCTCCCACCGTGATAAAAATGGACAAAGGTCAAATAGATGAATTTGGACAATCACACATACTATACACTGTAAAAAAAGATTTGTGGAAGTTGGTGAATATGAGTTCCAGTTGAATGAACACTAATAGTTTCCAGTTAAACACTAATAACTGCTGCTTAAAATAATATATACAAATCTACCCAATAATATTCTGACATGTTGGAGGAGCAGCGAGGGGGGATTTCCCAGCATGCATTGGGACATTTTGATGTGTTTTACAGTTGATAAGAAATATTGTTCTTTATATATGACAGATTTATTTCCTCTGTGAAGGAGCTGGTGTTTGACCTCACGTTTGTTTGTTTGTTTGTTTTACAGTAAATTAACTTGAAAAGTTATGGATGGATTTTAATGAAACTTTCGCAGATAATTGATAATGTGTCAATGAAGAAACCATTAAACATTGATCTCTAAAGGTCAAAGGTCAAGGTGCCAGTGAAGGTCAACAGTTCAAACACATCAGTGGTGATATCTCAGAATCCAGACCAGATAGTATCAGCTGTTTTTTTTTTCCTTCACTTCGTCTGACCTTCTGACCTCAGATGAGATAACACCCATAGGCTCCATGACGTCACGTAAAGACGTCACGTGACGTCACGTAAAGACGTCACGTGACGTCACGTAAAGACGTCACATGACGTGGCACCAATGGTATATTTGGTAAATGTATGACCTTTAACCTTAAAGCAGGTTATTGACATATTTAGTTAAATCAGACAATATCTTGTGCTTCATATTTAACATTAGATCTAACATGTGACATTTGGTCGTTGTGTGACGTCACATAACGTCAGAGTGACGTCATACGTGGTCGAATATTCAAACGGACATATGTGAAAAACAGGAGCCAGGATTTCTGGGAATGTTTTTAAACCCTCTAAGGGATTATTAATGATCCATAAAATAAATGGTTAGTGAACACAGAACACTAGTTTATAAAGAAGTTCTGAACATCCAGATCCAAACCTTGGCAGATTTAATGTGTTAGCGTTAGCGTTAGCACAGACTGGTGCTACTTCACTGAGGCCTGAACTCTACCACTGATCTAGTTTATTTATTTATTTATTTATATATTTATTTATTTTTATATTCTGCTACTCTTCCACTGTGAGCTAAGTTGCTCCATTGTCCCTCTGTCATGGTGTGATGAAATTTAAGTATGATATTTAAATCTTTAGTTCTTATTCTTCATAGGTTTCTTGGAGTTCATTTCGCTCTGATATTAATATTTACTTTAGTATTGACATTACAAGTCATCTGCCCAACCCTAACATGTTCCTACTAACAGTTAACAGTTAATATTGATTTTATGTATAATTAGTTGTGAGTCTAATGGGATATGTGTTTTTTTGTGTTATAGTTATTAAAATTAGTTTCCTTTTACTTAAAATATGGGTTAAAATCTACTCAACTAAACTGAGTCCAAATCATTCCCTCACTTTTATGGCATATATTCTATAGGTTTATTTTTACAGTGTATAGAGTGAGGATATAAGTGGAACAGAACCTTTCCTCCAGTTGAACGATGCTAATGGAGACAAATCATAGTGTTACGTTCTGTTTAATAGAAAAACAGCTGTCCTTGTTTGTTTGTTTGTTTATGTTGCAGTCATGCAGTGAAGGGATGCTCGATGCAGAAGTCACTCATGTCACACACCTGTACTGCACCAGTTTTTCTTTTTGCTTTTGTCCATTAACATCAGTGAACTGGAGCTTTCTATTTGTCTGTTTCTTTGCATTTTTGTAAACACAAATACAGGAACGCCTTCAAACAATTATAGACCTGAAGCAAACAAAACAACAAAAACAATAAATACATCAGGGATAATCCGTTTCTTTATCTTTTACAGCATCACAGAGGTGTTGAGTTCTTTTAGTCAGTGTGTGTTAAAGTACCTTTATGTTTATCTTTACTAACACATTAACACAGATTAATCCATCATCATGATTAATGTCATTCACAATTTTAACACAATTAAAGGGAGCAGTTGTTTTATTTCAAGTTGTTTTGTTGAAACTGTTGAATAAACCTGTTCATTGCAGACATATTTCTATTTTGGGATATTTGATCACATTTTTGCCTTTGTTCTGTATTTTAGGAGGTTTTTGAATGTTGTGAACTTTTCATCACTTTTTTGTGTTACACTTGATTTTAGATTTTTAGCAAATTTTGTCTATTTTTACCATATTTCTTGTATTTCTGAGTGTTTTTTTTTTTTTACATGTAGGAAATTTGAGTACTAAAACACCACGAGACAGAACAGTTGACAGATTGTGATTCTGCTAGCACTAGGCTAATGTGTTAAGTGGAAAATATTTAATTGTAATATTTAATCATGATCAATTAATGTTAATCCACAGCATCCCTATGATTAATTTGATTACCAATTTCAATCATTAGACAGCCCTAACTTTCAGATGCACATTGTCTATAGCTTCATTGGTAATAACTAGTTACTAAGAAAACTAATGCAGTCACTAACAAACATTGTGGGGACATTTCATTAGTTTGATTCCAGAAGCTTCTGACCGTAGACCAGTGATATTTTAGTGCTGACTGTTCTTCAGAAATGTTATATTACTTTCTGATCAGTATCAAACAGCAACATTTAAGTAAATGTGTTTGTTCATTTAGCAATATTTAGTCATTTCTTGGGTGCTATAGTTAAAAGTGGTTATGTATAGTGTAACCGTGGAAAGCCAAGAAGGTCAAATAAATGTGTGTTTGTGTTTTTAATCCAAACAGTTTAAACAGCCTTAGTTATACTCAGATACGTTTGCTATAATCACTTTATATCGGTTAATGGTTAGGGATGGACAATAAATAATAAATAAATAAATAAAAAAGAATCAGGAAAAACAAAGATCAATAATAATAATAATAATAATAATAATAATAATAATCAGCTTTACCTAAACTTGAAATTGTGTAACATTAAGTAAGTCGCCCCCCCCACACACACCTTTCAGGTTTGGTGATTTAAACTGCATTTGATGAACATGAATATGAAGGGATGAAAAAGTTGATACATACGGACATGAGTGAAATAAAACCCTATAGCAGAGGATGGATGGATGGATGGATGGATGGATGGATGGATGGATGGATGGATGGATGGATGGATGGATGGATGGATGGATGGATGGATGGATGGATGGATGGATGGATGGATGGATAAACTGTTTATCAATTTACACCATTAAACAAAAATAATGGACGAAAAAGAAACAGTGTGAAAGTGTTTTCATGTATGATACAGTAATGAACCTGTAATAAAGATTTATTAGATAGATAGATAGATAGATAGATAGATAGATAGATAGATAGATAGATAGATAGATAGATAGATAGATAGATAGATAGATAGATAGATAGATAGATAGATAGATAGATAGATAGATAGATAGATAGATAGATAGATAGATAGATAGATAGATAGATAGATAGATGGATGGATGGATGAAGCTCCTCCATTTACTACAGGTTTACTTCCACTTGGGTGAATAATAGTAGTAGTAGTAAAATCCACTGGCAGTGTCTATGTGCTGCTCTACCACCCCCACCCCCCCACCCCCCCACCCACCCGCCTCACGACTGCCTCTCTCTCCTTTTCTCTGCATCCCTGGTCGGTAAGGGCGGCTTTAGCAGCATCCGCATCAAGCCTTGAATCCACTGCGCTACCAAACCATTCCAGTCTAGGCCTGTGACAAAAACCCATGGGAGGACAGTCTGTGAGGGGGGGGGGTGGGGGGGGTGGTGAAAAAAACCCCTACATTCAAATGCACAGCGTCATTGACATTGAGCACGGATCATGCAGTAGCTTTGATTTACCGATTGTAGCATCCTGGAGGTCCATCATCAAAGGCTACTCACTATTTTTCAGCTCGGTGGTTTTTGTAAGATGGCAGCTTCAGTAAACTCTACTGTTACCGGAGAATAACGGCAGTCAGTCCCGGTGGTCGGTGCCTTGACAAATATCCTGCTGTTACCGCAGCTCGGTAATATTAAAGATGTTTGTCTTCGACCGCTGTCAGCGGCGGATGCTGATGATGGAGTCTGGTGATACGAGCACGCGCATCAGCTGAGAGACACACACCCACCTCTGGCCCCGCCCCTCCGGCTGAATGATACGAACGCCCCCTTTTGGCATTGGACCAGTGATTTCCCTCCCCAGGAAATAACTATGGAGTATATGTACGGTGTCCCGGATGGATGAAAGGAAGGATGGATGGATGAAAGGAAGGAAGGATGGATGGATGAAAGGATGAAAGGAAGGA